>JABFDZ020000042.1:13057556-13075335 GCA_019775955.2 Pollimyrus isidori
TTTCTCGGGTCTGCACGGGTTCGGGTCCCACTTTCAAATAAAATACGGGTCCGGGTCGGTTCCGTGCAGCACATTTACGGGTCTCTTCGGGTTCGGGTACAAATTTTTGGACCCGTGAAGACCTCTACTCATGGGCACAACATCTCCTTGAAACTTTCTTTTCAATAACGCTTACATTAACTGCATCTTAGTGCATTTATAATACATTTGTAATGCATTCAGAGCACATTCAGTGCACATGCATAATGCATTCATAGAACGTTTATAGGGACCATATAAGTATACCATCCAGGGTTGTTCCCTGCCTCGTGCCCGTTGCTTCCGGGATAGGCTCCGGACCCCCGCGACCCAGTAAGGATCAGCGGTTTGGAAAATGGATGGATGGATGACAAACATTTTATATTTATAGAATATGATTAAGTTCTTATTATTATGTAATGTTTGTTTTTGTATTAAAGCTGTTAATGTCTGTTAGGATGTTAAGGTGTACTTGCATGCTGCTTTTGAATGTTATACGAATGCATTATGAATGCGCACTGAATGTGCAATGAATACATTATAAAGGCATTATGAAGTTGCAGTTAATGTAAAGCATTACTGCATTTTCCCCTACCTGTTTCCTTTGCTCAAATAAAAATAAAGTTTCCCTCCAGCTAAATAGAAAATATATTGAATCTGACAATTTTATAATCTGCTTCACACACTTCTAGTAAGGAAAATATTTCATAACCATGTACAGGTGGGTAGGATTTTTCAAAAATTAAACAAACGGTCTTCTTTTTGCGAAACACGCAAAATACACAAAGCGAAATCCTGTACACATACAGGAAGTTACCAGGGGACGAGCAGATGTTACTGGTTACCATCCCAGCCTTACTGTCAATCTTGCCCTTAACAGATCAATGGCTTAATCCTGGACATCACTCACTCTGAGCCACAAAGCAGCATTGGGTGTAACGATCTATGGCAGGAGTCTATTTGCATGGCGTACTCACGTGTTCACTTACTGTATGCATAATAATCAGCTCCATATAGTATTACTGCTTAATTACTGCTGGCTACCTGTAGACCATTCGCATTAAAAACATTTCTTTTGGAACAGAGTGGTGCAATTTGAAAATGACTCTAAATGTCTGTCTCCTAATGTCCCAGCTGCTGTGGCTGCTCTGCTCTCTATGCCGACTGGTTATTAGGTGCTTCAGGTGTGCCTGAGGCGAACAAGGTTTCATATCATCGTGAGTAAACACTCAAAGCTGATATTAGACAGAATACTGCAAAATGATACAAATGATCAGCTTATAACTAGCCTAAAAACGGCTCATCTATGCCCAAACATGAGTGTTTGATAGTGACCTTCTTACTCCCCAAACACATACCACTGCCCCCCAGGATTTATGTGATGATAACCATAATACATTTCCCCATTTCATCTTTTCTCCTAAAAGTCAAACACATGATCTGATATTGTATTCCATGTTGAATATGTTTATTTGCAATCGTTTCATTTTATTCATTCTGTTTATTTAGCAGACACTTTTATCAAAAGTGACATACTTTTTTGAGAATAAATGGGTCAGTCAGTCCTTGGAGCAACTAGCAGTTAAGGGCCTTGCTTAGGGGCCTGATTTTGACCGGGGGATTTGAACTAGCAACCTTCTGTTCACAGGAACAATTTGCTAACCAACAGAGCCACAGTCTGCCTATGTGAGGAAACCTATACAGTACAGTGCCCCCCCCCAATCGGGATGCTTCAGTGCTATTGGAGGACAGCTGCTGGTGACAATGGATGCCAGCATGCATTTAGTGCCAGGGGAGAGGGAAAAAATGTTTTACTATCTTTAAATGCTCAGCTAAGAAATCTCACTACTTTTAAATCCTTCCCCTTTGTCTAAAAAGTGAACAAAAACATTTCATGAACAGCAGAATTTGACACTTAACAAAACCACCTCTTTTCTTTAGGTAATAAAAAAAGAATTTAATTAGCAGCTGGTCCTTCGCTTCGACTCGTTTCACAGACCGCAGCGAGACCGGGTGTCCCTCTGGGAAGTCAGAGTGCGGTTCCCGCCAAAATCCAGCCAGGCACACAGCCACCCCCAGACAGCTCGCCCCTGACCTCCCCTCCACGGACGATGAGGCAGGAACCTCTCATCTTCCAATCACTCTGCAATGACCTTCTTAACAGGATCACCGGGCAAGAAATGAAACTGTCTCCCAGAAAAGTTCCATTGATCCAATATTTCAGTACCTCTGTCCCCATCTGCTATACTATAAAAACAAATTAAACCCTACTGGAAAGGTTAGCAGTGTCCATCAAGCGGATTCAATTGTAATAAAAGCATTAGGAGACAAAATCCTCTTCTGCAGGACGGTTAGGGGAAAAAATGACTCCATATTCTCCATTCCTTTCCCTCCAATCAATGGCTGACAGCACAACACGGCCATAAAAAGCAAGACGGCCATTCTTTGATGTTAAAACCTGCTGACACCCCCCTGATTTTCACTTCAGCTGGTCCACAAAGGAGGAGCCGCCGAAAACAAGTCCCTGTCCAGACTCCATGGCTTCCACAACAGGAGGCAATGCCGGTTTTATTTACCTTTATGAGTACATGCCCTAGGGCGAGCGAGGAAGATCACAACAGGAAGCCATAAAGTGGAGACCCAAACGAGCCTGTAACTGGCTCCCGACCAGGGCCTTGGTCACACTAAAGGCCGAAGCAGGGGTTTCGATGCTGCAAATGATTCTGTGCAAGAGTGACCCTAAAAGGTAAAGAGTACATTTATTTTTCATCCGTCCTATTTCTGTGCATTCTATACTTATAAGTAAGGTCATAATTCACATATCTTTGAATAAGAAACCACCTTTTTTTTTGTAATAGGCTGCGTTGCTTACACAAGACCATACAAGCCGGTTGGACGAAACCATAACAGTAATAAAAGCAACAAGTACGATGACTGAGTGATCCCACAAAAGGCTGCCGGGAAGCAGGGCTAAGCCCATTGCCCCGGTGTCGGTGGCTGGACGTGCCGAAATGCCTTTTCAAAGTGGCTAATGGCTGGGATGCCACTCCCCGCACTAATGGGATTACATAAGAGCCTGACCCACGGCTGCCCCCCAAAATGAAGAACGAAAAAGGGCACGAACACATGGTTACAAATCAACGCGGCCGCCCCCCGCCCCCGCCCACAGCGCTATTGGGTTAGGACACCCAGCGGCATTTTCAACGTATGATCCGCAAACAAATGGGGACGCTGCCATCCTACACAGGTCAGTCGTCTCCCCTAGCCGAATTTACTCACCGCTCTGTCAAACCTGTTGTCTGAGTTACTCACATTACTCTGCATAACTCAAACAACTGCCTTAAATCTCCTGCAATGTGAAAAACTTGTTTTACTCCTCATGTCTAGATCTAATCTCCCCTCAGCCGCCCCCTTGCTTTTGCTATATGTCTAAACCATGGTAACAACTGGCAAAAATAAACTCCAGAGTATAGCCTCAGTCAATGTCCCAAATGTTTATTTGCAGATGTGTGCTGCTACTCACTTGGCTGACAAGTGCACAGGAGCTGTGGTGAAAGAGGCTGCATCCCTGACCTTCAGGAAACCCATCCAGAAAAATCCAGGTCACAGTGATAGGTTATGCATGCTCCTGGTGACACCCGCTCACACACACAGACACATTCACACACGTATATAAACATATATATAGTATATATATATATGCACACACATATGTATACAGAACGCACACACATATACACGCAAATACACACGCAGACACACATAAATGCACGCCCGAGCACACACACACGCACGTGTATACTCACTACTGATGTTGGGTTACAATGTAGCAACTGCTCGCCTTAAACGCCCACAAGCATTGGCACATTACCCCCAAGGCGACAATAAAGCTGTTTAATCTATTCAGCGCTCATCTACTTGTCAAATAACAAAACACTGACATTTGTCCCCTTGGATGTCCCCCATAAATATCCCAGAGTATCAATAAAGCACGTCGCATTATATATCTCCGTAAAATTAAAATGTACACGTCGATAGAAATTACTCTACTGCCCGTTCATTCTCAAAATAAGTGGCAAGGATGGGAAATTCACTTCGCTTTTTTATCCCTCAGAAAATTCATTCATGGGTGCAAATTAAGTAGGTGCATTTCACACTATTCGTTTTCTGTAATTCATTTCCATTTCACTGCTTATATTCGCATATCGTTTTTCTCTAACCAAAAATGCACGCTGCACGAGCCGGTAGGTTTTCCCCCTTGTTCTCCATACCTTCGCGTTTTGCATTGATCATTTTTACTGCAGTGTCACCTCATACACGCATATTCCTCGGAGGCAGCACGGGCATGCAGTTACGGATGCGAGGGCATTAAAAGCACCGCCGGCCCCATTTAGACGTCCTTACCTTGCGGGAAAGTGCATTGTCCTTCCCAGGCGCTGCGCCGGCAACTGCAGCATTTTCCCATTTAAAACGCGCCCGCTCATGCTGTCCGCGCCGGGATCATAAAACCATACTACGGACGGCAAACTCCACCCCGATGCCTTCGAAATGTATAGATATAAAAGAAAATCCGTGCCGTTCAGAGTTAAAGCTTCTGCATGGGGAAAAGCGCAGAAACCTTCTCCCACATGGAGAGAGCGATGGATGGAAAGGGAACACCCCCGAAAATTCAGCCCGCCCCCCTCTTCCTTTCCTCCCCCAGATCGCAACCAGCTGTGATCCTCAATTCTCCCTAAAGCCGATGCCTTGTTCCTGCAGGGAGTCGTTTTAACCGCAGGGAGTCGAACAGGTTTTGTTAATGAAAATTAATATCATACCAACGAATCGTATCTGCTCGTTTTTCAGTTGGCTTCACATTGTAATGTGGGTCACTCTCTGCTTTCCACATCCTTCACTGTAAAGCCTGGTGAAAATGTCTTAGTTTGACTTAAAGATGCTTGGCATTGGCCCTGCATCCACGGACCGAAGACAAAGTTCTCTCCAGGGCAGATGCAGGAGATGTTGGTCTCCGACCGTGAGCTCGTCCATCATGGGGCACTGAGGTGCCCCGCCCACGCTCTGCTCTGAGAGACCTCCTGTGTCAGTTCTCACCCCCACAAACGAGGGTGCGCTTGTGGTCTCTGTGACCCCACTGAAGAAGCATCTCCTAAATAAGAAGCGTGTGTTTAATGTTTAGTGTAGTGACTGTTTGTGTCGGGGGAGGGGGCAGCGGTGTGGGTGTGGACACATCTTGCTTTACTGCTGGATGGACCAACCCGCCATGTCAATATTGGGCGTCAAATTCCACTGAACTCGAAAACTTAACACATGGCTGCGGTAATTACCCCTCGGCCGAGTCAGTGGGGCAACAGAGACCCCGGCCTGTTTCATTTCCCCAGGAATCAGTTACTGGGAGATACACGCCTGCTTGAGCTGGGAATCCTCGTGCCTATCATCTCCAGCACCCGCCTCGCCCTTCTCCTTCAAAGGGAGGCTTCTTCGGCCCAGGCAACTTCAAAAGGAACCGGCAAAAAGCCCCCCCACCCCCCAGCATGGCCCACATGCCAGTACAGGATGGCTCTGCAGCCAGCCTCATCCAAAGGCTCCCTAATTGATGCAATGTGCCCCGTAACTCATGTTCTGGTACGTTCTACTGCCCCCACACACACACGGCTACCCAGAATAGAGATCGTCTTTTCACCCATCCCATCTTGCGCTCCACAGAACAGACAGGTGGGAGTAAAAATCGGGGGTCACAACACAGGGTGAGCCATCAGCGCCGGGGCCTTGCTCAAAGTTCAATGGCGGCCTTAGTCTGCTGGCCACGGGATTTGAACCAGTGACCTACAAGTCACAGGTAAAGAGTCATAATCAGATGAGTCACATGGCCTGAAGTAAACAGGCAGCTACCATGCTGATTTTATTCCAAGACACGCTGCTGTCACATCACCCAGGTGGGGGCCACACAGCAGTGGTTGCGGAGGCTCCCCATGGGCTCTGCAAAGCACTTTGCGGGTCTTGAAAAGCGCTACGTAAATGTAACATTCATTCATTCAAATCCTGAATAAGGACAGTCTATGGGGCAGATAATTCCCCTGAAAGACACGCAGCGCTTTGAACCAAGCCGAAAGGCAGAATTTCTGACTCCGTAATGAAAGTGTTTTCATCTATACAAGCAAAGCTTCTCACTCGCTTTTCATTTGGAGAACCGATCCAGCCCAAGTTTCAAACCGTTGCTCTGTGTTCAGCGCTTTTCAGTTATATGCGGGAGGAGACGTGAAAGCCAGCTGAGGCAGAGGTGCACACGCCCGAACCGTGGTGGGAACCTCTGCTGATCTCCGTCAGTTAACCTTCCAAACCTTCCAAGGGCAAACTGACGCTCTGAACTCCTGACTTCAGATGTGAACGTGAGCTACAAGCTTCACAAGTTTCAGCTACAAGCTCAGTTTCAGTTCACGTAGAGGGACTGAGAGTCATTCTGTTTATTAATTCAGGTTTGACACATCAGAATTCTCTAATCGCTTACTATCTCAACCGCCCCCCTTCCCAGATGAAGAGAGGGGCAAAGACAGGATGATTCCAAGGGCCCCTGAGTGACAAGGGCCCTAAAATTTTTGGAAAATGAACTGGATTGGTCAAGGTTGGGGGCCAATATCCCTAGCAGCACCCCTGTCCTGAAAAGCATAAAATGTACATTGAGGAGGAACAGGGACCACATCCGAATATAAATCACTGTCTGTGAAACTGTAAGAAGAAAGTGTATTTGCTATAAAAAGAGTAAAAAAGGAGGAAAAGCAAAATATGGAATGGAACCATTTCTTTTTCAAAGACCAAAATATTGCATTTTATATGTGATAAAATGTAATGTGAGTGAAATGCAAATAGGTTCTGCAGACGCCCTGGATGCCGATTTTAACACTCTGTGGGTACAGGAACATACTGAAAAGTCTGCCTCCAGCCGGATCACATGAGCACAGGCTGGGGTCGGGGGGATGCTATTAGCATCCGGGTCCAGCCTAGTAAAGTGAAACTGAAGCCAGGGCCAGTCTGGGCCGGTCTCTTCCGGTCTGGGGTGTCCCAGCCTCCCTGCGTGACAGTACAAACAGGTGTCATGAAGGAGGGGTCCGGGAAGCAGGAACACACCATGGGGAGTCGGGGGCGGGGGGCTTTTCATGTGCAGTTTAGGCTTTCATCATACCCCCCCGCCCCTATTCACTCCAGATCCCCCCCGCCGGATTAATGTAAATGTCCCTCTTATCTGACCAAGCTGGGTTTTCTTACTGTGAAGCAGGGGAGGGAGGGGTGTACGGTTAAAAGTATGGACAATGGCCTCACTGTATGTTACATTTATGTAGCAGATACATTTATTATCCAAAGAGATAAATTATAAATAAATAAATTATCCTATTAAGAGAGCAGGGTCAGGCAATCCATAGAGCAGTTGGGGAGTAAGAGATTTGCTGAAGGGGCCCAACAGGGGAACCACTTTGCTCACTCTGGGATTTGAACCAAAAACCTTCTGAACAGAGTCACCATGCTCTAATGCACAGAGCAACACTCCTCCCCACTACAATTAAAGACAAGTACCTTCTGAATAATTCACTTAAAATCTCCTCTAAGTCAATTTCATCACGATGGGCCATTGTAGGTAGATGAATAAAAAAGAATAAACATTCGTAATGGTATTTTCTGGCCATTAGACATAGTAATAAACATAGAAAAGGCTGTTCAGTGTCAGTGGTACAGTATCTCTAAACCTGCTATCTATATCTTAATAGATTTGGGAAAGTATTGAGTGCCCCTGGTGCTTATCAGAGCATTAGGGCCTGACAGTGGAGTGGCAGCCAGCTCGGCCTGCCTCTGAGTCAGGAACTTCCCCGGAGCTGGCAGAGGCAGGCTATGTCCCTGCTGAGAGAAGCGCCAAGCAGACACTGTGGTTTCCCTGCCACCAAATAACTGCAGTACGCTCTTTTTTTAAATGTTATAATGACCACAGCAGCGTGTTGAGTACAGAATTCACTGGATCTCATCCCTAATGCAGATCCATTGCAAAGTGACTAATTTCCTGGAGATTAGAGCCACTGGAACGTTCCAGCAAACTGATAATGAAACGGGTTTTCCCTTTGTGGGGGTGGATCTCTAGGATGTTAAATGGTTAACCAGTGGGGGATTTTGGGTGTCGTGGAGGGAGGCGCGCATGCTGAACCCTGGTCTTGCTCTGGGATATAAGCTGCTTTCATTGACGAGGCCTCATTCCTTTAGGAAGAACAATTACGTTACAACTAGAGCTGCGGCTCATCTCATCCTGACTGACGCTCCCACGTGCTCAACCAGAGCCATCAGCAGCATTAGTGCTGCTCTCAGCCATTTGGGATGCTGTGCCTGCAATCAGAAGGTCACTGGTTCGAATCCCTTGTTCAGCAGAGTAGACGCATCTCCCTTGGGTCTCCATGAAGAAGATTTTTAACCCCCCAGAAAAATGTCACAGGGGCGCTGGATGGACCCTGCACTCAGATCCCAGGCTTCACTCTCATCTCTTTATGTGTGGGTGCATCTTTAAAAATCAAAGCATGATGGGATATGTGAAAACTAACATATCCCAATATACCTGTACTCATTCAAAATGCAAATAAAGCTCCATTTCATTTTATTCATTTGCGTAAGGACACTAGAAGCCTTCATCCCCAGTCCAGTTAGAGGTTCGACAACCCGGAAGCAGCAAGCCACCCCAGGAGCCATCCCCAGCTGCTGCCTGCATTCCTCGATGGAGGGCCATTTCCAGTGGGGGCTTCCTTATATGCCCTGCAGGGTCTCCTTAGAACGTGGCACTTGTTCCCCCAGCAGAGTGCCCAGGAAGATGAGACCTTCACATGGCAGCTAAGCATAAAAAAAAAAAAAACCTGCTCCGGATAGATAATGAGTAAAACAGCAGCTCCATGGTATAGCAGCACAGCGTCTGAATATAGACAGAAAGCACCTAACAAATTTGCGGTTTTATGAATGTTAAAAATGGTAAAAACAGGCTTGTGCATAATAACATGGTGACACTGCAGCATGGTGTACTTTCCCGAGGGACTTGGCTTTGAAGAGATGTTTTCTTACTTTATAGGATGTTTCAAGATTTAAGCGCACATTTGTTTGTCAATCTCTTCTCTTTTTATGCATTTAAATTGAGAGCTGTAGGGTTTATCCATTAATATGTGCATAAAATGCACTCCAAATTTTTCCAGTGAGGGACGTCTGATATTTTTCAATCTTATGTCCAGTTAGAAAGCAGAAGTTTTACACTGATGCTGATGGCACCATGGAAAATGGGCAGATGGTGATCTGCAGGCCATGGCATAGAGCAGTGTTTCCTAAACCGGTCCTCAGACCCAGAGCTGTGAGGGAGCAAAAATGTAGACTATCCCTGAGGACCGGATTGGAAAACACTGGACTAATTTCTCAAAAGGCAGTTTAGGAAACTCATCCTGAACCACTTCACTGGTGACTAGGGCTGCCAAAGTTAATGCTTTACCAGGTTAGCGTTTATCTTAAAGTTATAACACATTATTATTTTTTGATTGTTCTTTAATTTTGATATGCCAAATGGAAGAATAGTATGAGCAAGGATTTTTTATAAAATTAAACGTGATTATAAAATTAAACATGTGTGATTAAGTAAATTAATAATCCCCTAAATAACAGTTAATAGAGATTAATGTTCTCCCTTAGTGGTTGCAAAATGAACACAATAAAAGTTAATGTGACCAAGGTAGTAATAATGTCCCGTGACTTTAATATTAACCATAACATGCTAAAACATTAACTTTGACAGCCCAATTTGTGACGCCCCATAAGCTGATCTGGATGAAAATGACTAAGAGAAATCAATGATTCGGAGAGAAGGATGAGGCAAAGGAGCAGATGAGCAGATGGGTGTCTCTTCTGCAGAACACGGGGCGGACAGGCGCTGCCCTGCACCTCACCTGCTACTTAATGACCCCCACCTGTGACACGCTCAAGTTCAGGTCCCGTCTGTGGGCCCACTGACGTGTGACTCACTTGCCTCTTTGTGCCGCTTGTCACCATCCGCCTGATGGCGCCATAATGAGGATCTCTTGTCAGAGTGGCCTAGCTTAATTTGGGTAACTGGGGACAGCGTGTGGAGAAATAACGGGGCCCTTGCAATTTACACGCGGGGGGCCGCCGCTTTTCAGGAATTGGAAAGAAACCTTTATTTGCCTTTCGCCCAAGAAGAGGCACAATAGGACTTGATTTTTGCATATCCCATCAGGCTTTGCATTTCTTAGACACGCGCACAGGTGGAGGTGAGAGTGAAGCTTGCGTCTGAGTGCAGCAATGCAGAGTATTTCTCAGGGGGAATAACCGCCTTACTCAAGGGCCTAACTTAGATGTGACTACTCTGCTGAACACAGGATTCAAACCGACAACCTTCTGATCACAGACGTTGAGGTTTAAGCCTTCCAAGACAACACACCGGACAACAAGTGCAGGGAGTGAGCAAGTTTTAGTGGCATTCAAACAGGTCACATAAGTTGGATGCACAGCTTTTGCTAGAGGAGTTTTGTCTGCTCACAAGACAATGCAATCGAAAGAGAAGATATGAAAAGAGGCATCAATGTCATATCAAAGCCATTTTATGTTTCCGTTTCTTTTTCCACTGTTTCTTTCCCCTGCCTGTCGGCTCTACAGAGGAAATGTGACAGAAAACAGTGCTGAAATATCTACCAGGACCTGCTGCATCCATCCAGCTGTTCCTTGTGAACGATCATCTTCTCTCTTTGTGACCAAGGCCTGGCCTGCTCAGAAGCAATTTTAAGTTCAGAGGAACCCCAGTAAAATGCCATGTGTTTTAGAGCTTACTTGTTAATTTCTACAATCTGTTTTTCCTAAATTTCCAGACTTAAAGCAGAGCCAAAGAGGAGAAAAAAATTAAAAGGATACAAGGACTGAGTAAATAAATAGATCGCAAGAGTAAGGTAGACTTTGTCTGATGAAAGAATGTGGGTGAATAAATCAACTTTGGGGCTACTGAGGAAATCAGATTGGATGGGATTTAAGATACTGGGTGGTCAGGCCTACAGCTGTATACATGCCCACCAGGACCGTATCGGAAACAGCAGCGTGATGCACATTAGCCACGACGCTGTGGGGAAAGTGCTTCATGGCCCGGAGCTGTCTGTGTGAGCCTATAGCCTTCTCCTTCACAGAAATCCCACGGTTCACTTCACAGTGGGTTTGAGCAGACCAGGATGCGGAGGTCATGCTAGAGCGAGAAGCAGAAGCAGGCGTCCAGGTTCCTCTTCATGGACACATATTCTGCTAATGCTAACCATCTCCTGTAGACACAATGCGCTCTCTGCACCACCTCCTCCTGCACCCTATGAGCCACTGGACTCACCCTCCATTGCCAGTTAGGAAGTTTCAATTTTTTTTTTAGTCCAGCTTGACATCTATGCACACAATGGAGTAACAGTGTGTCAAAATGCATAAGTAGTGGGTTTAAATCTAAACGGAAGTTCTGTGGTGTATGGCTCAGTGGGTCAGGACACCTGTGTCTATAATCAGAATATCACCAATATCACCAAATCCCCTGGCTGAGTGATGTCATCATTTGCCCCCCTCCCCACCGGTCAAGGCCCTTAATCCTAACTCCAAAACATGTCTGCATTGCTCTCTGAACAAAAAAAATGCATATATGCTAAAGTATCTGCTAAATTTACATAAAATGTGATTTTTCTAGGAGAAAGAACCTTACACTCAATAAAACCAGACACTCTCTGCCTAATATAAACTTGAAATAAAACACTAGTGAATATCTGTACTCAAACCGATCATGTTCCCCGGTAGGCCTCTTGTAGCAGGTACTGTAATGGGTGAAAGTGGAATGTTAGAGGATTACCAGCACATAACAGAGTGCCAAAAAAGTAATTAATGATGACTCATGTGTTCCTACTGAAAACGAGGCTGAAAATGACAGTGTGTGTGTATGAGAGAGTAAAGGCGGCATAAACCCCAGGGTGGCTGGGTGTGTATGGGAACGAGACACTGGGGACAAGGCAGCCGTTTGGGGATCAGAGCTTGCTAGCGCACTGGTATCGGGGACACGCGCCAATCCCAGCTGAGGCGCAGGTAAAGCCGTTAATTAATGAGTCCTGGCCTCGTTAACATTCGCACCCGGACCTTTTGTTTTCCTGCGTGTGAGCATGCCGGGCAGCTGGGAACCATCGACTGCAAAAATCACACGTCGCCTCTCTGCGTTTAGGTTTTAACTCCCAACGAGTGAAGGTTCGATGCCGCAAACGTTGTACGTTCACCGAAAAGGCCTCTGGCTCACAGCCCTGCGCACGCATTCAGGACGTGGACACATACTAAGATAAAATATACCGCGAGTTTGACGTAGCGAGGGACCCATTAAGTGTCATTAACGACTTTTCGTGAAGCTGCGAATCCCGCAGTGCTGCTGTCCTCTAATCCCGAACGCTGTGAATGAGTGTTAATCCATCCGTTTAGTGCTCTGCTGTGATGCTAAGGAGGGGGGCCTAAACCCTCAGGAAAATGCCGTGACCGGGATTCCCGCTGGGACGCCCCCCCCCGCCGTGCCTCTCTCTGACGTCACTCCTAGCGGCAAATCTAAAGCCCCTTATTTCCGGGGCAGCCCCATGACAACCAGTGGTAGCTTCTTTCCTTGCGCCGTCATGCACCGTAACATATCTCCACCTCACAGCACTGTCTGTAACTCCACCAGTTAGAAATGATAGCCATCTGCCAACCGTCTGCACTGGTCACACAGCAGATACGCATAACAATAGCGGAAGAAGAACTGCCTTACACTGTACTTCCACTGTGGACTGTTTACATGCATATTTCTAAGCTGAGACAAAGTGCAGTCAAGCCCACTACACAGCCCTTGTCGAAAATATATTTGTTTATTTATTCATCACTGCATAACTGTGTTGTGTTTTAAGCCATTTTTAAAGTCTTGGAAAAAGATCATTTTCTTTCTCTGTGTGCTGGGGAAGGAAAATACGGTTTGACTTAACTTTGACAGTATTTCGGACCTTGCGCCTCTCCCCACAGGTCTGGGTCAGTCTGAATAAGGATCCCCCTTGGTTTTGTGAGAGAGGGGAGTATATGTCATGGAGCTCTGAGCTGCTGGCATTCCTTACTCCCTGAGAACAAAGATCTAATCTCCCGCCTGGCAGCACCCCCTCACGCCTGGCAGCACCCCGTCCTGCCTGGCAGCACCCCCTCACGCCTGGCGGCACCCCCTCACGCCTGGTGGCACCCCCTCATGCCTGGCGGCACCCCCTCACGCCAGGCAGCGCCCCCTCAGATGGGTCAGCCGGGCTCCATGTACTGTCTACCCCGACGGTGCGTGTTTGGTAATTATCCCACCGGATCAGGGGTTTCCTCAGTGCTGCACTGCGCCTGCCCTGCCTTCCCTTACCCACATTGAAACAGGACACCATCTCTCCTGGAGACCTTTGGTCCAGATTAACTTTCCCACACCCTTGGAAAGCCCAAGTGGGCCTGTCTGTCCCAGGCCTCCGTCACTGACCAACATGCCCACACAACGGCCCCTCAAGCGGAGAACCACCCTCCCACTGATCTCAAAAATGTCTCCCATTACTTGTTACCAGCAGAGACGCTTGCCTGAACTTGCTCATCCGTCGTTTCCAGTGAAGAGGGAGAGCTGGGGTCAGGATCTGGGTGTGTGGGGGCTCAGCACATACCAGCCTGGGACTCCTTTAACATTTTAACTAGCTGTGAATTTCCTCTGTTGTGTATCAATCCCTCTGCCGGCCTGAAATAAGGGGGTAACGGGCGGCTACTGTTAGGCCTCACAGCTTAAGAAAACCTCTCAAGGGTCAAAGTTCAAAGATCGGAAAGTGGGAGATTAATGATTAATGTGCTGCCAGTGGGGTCCCATGTTGGGTAAACTGGCTCCATCTGAATTACAAAATTATGATGCTACCATCACATCCTAACAAAGACCGCCTTCATGGCACGGAGAAAAAAAAAAAAAAAACCGTAACACCCATAAAAATAAGATATGAGGCATCGGCTTTGCCTCCTCTACGGTAGATTGCTGCTGAGAATCTGGAACATTCCATCACCGTTCTCCGTGTAGTAGGCAGGCAAACACACAGCCTTCGGGTTGGCTTGGAATTATGGTGTTCAAGGACGAAGCTGGGTCAGATCAGGCGGGGGGGGGTGATTTATTTAGGTAAATATCGGGCCCCACCAGCAGCCCAGCATCTGGTTTGGGTGTGTTTGTGAGTTTAGGTGAGGATGTGTTAATCATCGCGGCATGCCGGAGTGAGATGTGCGGCCCCCTATCGCCATCTCCCCGAGAGAGATGAGGAGGTCTTTAATCTCCTCAGTGGGGCTCGCCACCCCCACCCCCCTCATTAACGCGCAGACGCGTATGCGCTCGCCACCTCGCAAAACAGCTTTTCTACATCAAGTACGGGCCAGCCAGCCCTGGTGGGGTCAGCCTTGGGCTTAAAGAGGCCCATATGGATCTCGGCGTTGGAGACAGAGAGTGTGTTCGCTGCCTGGATGATCCCAGGACAAGCTCTGCAGATCCATAAATAACAATGGGATCCAGCTGACTCCTTCCAGCTCCTTCCCAGCCTAACTAGACAGTGGGATCTGAATCTATACCCCCCCCCCACCATATTACAGTATCTAGTATACCTTTCCTAGCAAGGTGAGACCTTCACATCGGCTCATATCCACCAGCTTCAGCTTCCACCTTAATTTGCTGAAGCCTGAAATCGCTAAACAGAGCGAGACAATTAAATATCCAGACCAATTTAACGGCAACAACAATGTAAGTGAGTGATTAGTGTTAATTTAAACAACATGGGGGAACAAAGATAGCTAAATGACACCATATAAAGACGCTGAATCACGACCCCAGACTGCGTACACGTCAGGTCTGTAGATAAGCCACAGACATGGAAGACACCTTTTGAGTAATGCCAGAAGGCTTACCGCAAAGGTGCAGTTCTGCAATTTGGCCAGCAGGTGGAGCCGTAGCCACAGAGCCTGACTGCTCCAAAGCCAGGGAATTCTCACATGCCCAGACAGATGGACTTCAGATAGACTTCTCTGCCAATCGTCCAGGTGACAGACAGCCGTATCTGACGACTCGGGAAGCTCAAGGCAGGCTCTGAACCTTTCACGAGGTAGTATATTACACCACGCATTTCCTTTTTACTGGAGTCCCCAGGAAGCAGGGGTTATCCAGGGAACACGGCTTTGATCTGCCATTAATGGAGAGAATCTTTAGCACGTTGTAATTAGAACCAGCAAACACCCTTCTTCAGCATGACTTCCGAGGGCTGTGGAAGGTCCTTCTCATCCAGCCTCATATAAAATCCACCTCTCCCCCACCCCTCAAAAGCTCATCCATTAGAGCTGGTCCAACATGCTTCTCCCTCCTCCCTCTAACCCCAGGCACTGACCTCTGGATGGCTGCCATGTGTTTCAGTTTCGGGCGACCCATCTGGACCGTTCGCCCCTGGAGGGGGCAACGGGAGGTTTAACATCCACAAAGGAGCACGCTAGCTATCGGAGTGTGACGATAGCGGCCGCGCTCCAGTGTGTCTGTGTTTGTGCTTCACGATTCAACATTCATTGCTGAGAGGACCTTCCCCTCACCCCCACATCCAATGATGCATAACCTCCTTAATTACTACAGAACAGACTTTGCAGGGTGATTGACCTCACAGGCCGATGGGGGGGGATTACTTTTAATTAAAGGCAAAACTTACAAAGAGTTACCGCATGACCGGATACTGCGCTCACAGAAAGTCTTGAGACGCTGCTAAATTCTGTAAAAAAGCGTTGCGAATATAGTTTCAATAACAATAGTACAAAAACAAGTGATGTTTAACATATCTGCACACATTTTTTCACAGTGACAATTTCCTTTTCGTTAAGTGTCATAATTTTTTTGACTGACTGTGTTCTTATCGTTTTTGCTATGATTTGTAATTGCAGTCACTGGCTCCCAAAAGGATGCTAAACACAAATGTTTGCTCTTTTATGCTATTGCAAGCATGTCGTGAATTAAAAAGCAACCAATGCGAGCACTTGAAATGAATGTTTTACTTAAAGCTTCCTGTGATGTATATTTTCTGTAAAGAAATAAATTAAGTGGTGATGTTTGTTACAAAACCAATAACTTAGCAATATTTTTACTAAAATAAACACGCATCCTAAGACTTTCTGTGAGCGCAGTATGGAAGAAGCCTGTGTTTGCCTTTCAGTCAAGGCTAACAGTATTGGGGTATGTTTTCAGTATGCCTTCTGAACAGGTGAGCTTATGGCCAGCATCCTGTTTACTGTGAAAAAACAGCCACCTCAAGGATGGATAACGCCCAATAGATCTCAAAATATTTTTGCTAAGGAACTAACTAAGAGCCTTCTGGGAATTTATCCAACATTCAGTCGTTCTCCAGACAGCCTTTCATGTGTGACCAGGCGGCTGAGTGTAGCCATGTCCTGTATTTCCTGTTGAAATGGATATGAGGAACATGCTGCTGATCCAGCAGGTCTGTTGGCATGGGGCGGGGCCATGTTCACCAACCAACCAATCACAGTCAAACGGCATTGGCTCTTCCCAATCAGATGTGAACCTAAGCCACACTGTTAAAATGTTAAAAATGCTTTTAAATACTTTTAACAATTGCTGTCTATGTGAAAAACACGTTCTTTTTTCATGAAAAATATATACAAGATTGACCGTGGGCACTTTAGTCAGCTCTGTAGCCTTTATTAAGCTTGCTGTTTCTATTCTCCAGTTATATTTTGTCTAGTTCTCCCCTGATTCACACACAGCAGGACATCTCCAAAGAATGGCATCACGGAGAAAGGCAAGAGCTGTAATTGAATCAACCCACAGACCGAAAGACCAGAATAAGTTGGAATTAGTTGAATGGGCAAACGAGTAGAAAATATCCATATGAGAACAGAAGTCTTATCACACTATCATCAACAGGAAGACAGTGTTCACAAAATTCCTAGTGAGTCATAGGTCAGTTGGTCCCCACCTAGTCCACCTTGATCCGGTCTGACTCCCTATGGGCGTCTGTCACCTCACACACGTTTACAGCTGCACAAAGCCCCCTGTACTTCCCAAAGCCAAAATCCCCCCAGAAATCCAGTGAGTATATCACGTGAGAGGTGTGAATGAAATCCACGCCCTGATAGGGGAATCAGGCCAGGATAAACAGTCAAACAAGGGAAGTCGACTAGAGATTTACGGATAACCTTCAGCAGTGAACAGGGAGTTTCCCTGTTTATCTAAGACAGAGGGAATTCTCTAACAGAAAAAGCCATAAAAGTCACTAATCAGATGTATTTCTACGGAATTCGCTTTTATTATGAATTTTTATGAATGAGTTTTATATTTTCATATCATAAAGGCATACAGTGTTGATTATTCTGTGTATGTACGCCCAGGAGTTAATCGGAGAGGAGGGGGGGGGCTGAAAATGGCGAGCGGAAGAGAGGGAATGAAAATTAAACTTGATTTTTAAATTAAATAGCATGACTTTTTAGTAATCTGTGCATTTAAAATTTTGCACTATATTTTGGCACATTACAAAATGCTTAATGCTGCAGGAGTCAGATCAGGGCTCCAGAGCAGAGCAATTTGGACGTAAGGAGTCAGAGCTGCACTCCGGAGCAGTGCGATGTGGACGTAAGGAGTCAGAGCTGCACTCTGGAGCAGTGCGATGTGGACGTAAGGAGTCAGAGCTGC
>JABFDZ020000042.1:13077090-13091199 GCA_019775955.2 Pollimyrus isidori
CCCCCCCCCCCCCCCCCCCCCCCCCCCCCCCCCCCCCCCCCCCCCCCCCCCGCTCTCTTGTGGTTGCCATGGTGATGAGAGGACCAGGGCAGCTGAATATGTAAAGCTGAGGGCGTCTTTTGTTGGTCCTCTTTTGTGGAAGTGACTCTTAAAAGAGTTGGACACACGTGCTGCATTAAAAAGGACCAGCGGTGACTGGAACCTTCTTCACTCGCCGCCACCTCACTGCGCTTCAGCTTTAAATGTCCTGGAGTTTAAATGTCCTGACACTCCGCGTTCCTGCTGATCCGTTTTTTCCAAGTTACTGTTCTGCGGAGTATTTGTGGAATTGGAGAGCAGTCACTGTTTAAGGGTAAAAAGTAAGATGAATCATAAAGATAAATAAGTCTTCCCAGTTGAGGTACGGTGCCCTATACATTTCACATTAAACTCAGAGGTAGTTGAAGGCATATTAACATTTAGACACTAATTTACCCTCCATTTTCTCATCCAGCGAGTCAAAACCCTGCCAGATGTATTTGCAGGGACTCATCTGCCCTACAGGAAATCTCTCTCTCTCTCTCTCTCTTTCTTCCCGTCTCGGTCACTCTGTTTTTTCTTTTCCTCCCAGACACAAATGTCTGAGCTAATTTAGGAATACACCACTGGGCTGGCATCAGTTACTATGGCAACCAACTCAACCGACTCCCCCCCCAAACAAGACCAGTGGACCCAGCCCAGGTGTGACAGAGAGGGACAGCACCCACTGTATCCAACAGGGGGCACTGTTTCCTCAGGTTTCACATTCCACAACAAAGGCAGGAAGGTCCAAGCAGGACCACTGGCCCTCAGATCTGCAAAGATATACCTGTCACATGCAGGCACACAGACACACACACGGTTACACAGAAACACCAGAAGTAAACAGCACTCTTGGGCACTTCCTGATGAATTGTTGTTTTGGATCAAATGTCCACTCCAAGCAATATAGCAATTTTGGTTTAAATGTTATGATATGTAATAGCATATCTTACATTTTTTACCTCTTCTCTCAATTCGTATGTTTTACTGACATTTTTCCTGCCCCCACAATACTCTGTAAGTTTTACTGCTGACTACACTTTGATTAGCACATTATTGGTGTCCCATTGTCAGGCAGCAGTGTTGTTTGTTTGTGTATTTCTGAGCCAAGCTGTAAACATTTCTGTTCGTATGTACTGCACACGATTGGTCCGTACAGAGCTGTGTTTCACTCAGGTCCTGTTGTGATCGGAAGGTGGCCGGCTCAAACCCCAGGGCCACCAAAGTGATGTCACCAGTGGGCCCCTGAGCATGGCCCTTGATAGCCGATAGCTCTAGGGACCGTCAGAACTTGCATTCTCAATAATATATGTCCCTTTAGATAAAAGTGTTTCGTAAATAAATAAAATGTATTTTGTTCAGCATGTGTTGCACTGTAAATGACATGCGATGGTAATGTTTTCTGCAGTGTTTGTTATGAGGACCTTAAAAACCCGAGCAGGCTGCAGACTCACACCCATGAGGCTGTGGTTCATTTCCTGTATGACCTAATGTCATGGGGGGTTGGGAGGGGGGGGCTTCCATGGAGGTCGTTGTGAAACTAAACATGTGCTCCAGTTAACCGGGTCATCGGTAGCCCCCCCCCGTTCCTACACAGGAGAAATCATGGCTTGAAAAAAAATTGTGCGCCCCCCCTCCCTGGGGTCTGACTCAGAGAGATGGACTGGGCTCCAAAATAAGCGGCACCGCATACCTCACACACTCCCCCCCTCAGCTGGCAAACCACACAGACCTGACGTGAATCAGCTACTCTGCATCCCCCTCTAGAGGGAGCCCTGGAGCACCAGGATATTGCCTGCTGTCTATCTGTGGACTGGACCCTCAAACCCTCAGCCAACATAGCCTCCCGCCTCCAGGATTCAGATTAGCCTCTCTATGTGAATGCCGAACCACTGATCTCCAAGTTATGTGGCTGTTTACATGAAAGCCTAAGTCAAAGCATCTATCTATCTATCTATCTATCTATCTATCTATAAACATAAAAGATGTTTAAATATGGAAAAGATAAATATATAGACTTGATTTTCTAAAAGTTTTTAAATTCTAGGGCAGCTATATCAAGCTATCTATATTGTAATGAAAGTTATAAACTCTGTAACAGAGTTGAGCTACATATGGCTCATATGTATGATTCATAACGAACACAGAGGGGATAAAGCAGTGTTTTATTATTCCAGGCATTTTTTTGTCTGAACATGTTCAGACATATAATGCCTGGAACGGTGAAATATTGCTTTAAACAAAAACAAAAAACAAAGTCCGTAAGCAGAAGCCTATTCATCAGGAGTCTCTTATTGTTACTAAATGACTCTACAGGAAGTATTGCTAATGATTTTACCACAAATCAGGGGAAGTTATGATTCACCAGGAAGTAGGACTAATGAATTTGCTATGATGGTACAGGAAGAGGGCCTGAGTGTCTCACTACCCCGCAATGCGTCGCCGCTTATTTGGTTACCCCGACAAACTATGGGCTAAAATAATATACAGTATTGACTTCCTAAGGAGTAAATCTTATAAAGAAGGACAAAGGTCAAAGAAAGAAAAACAGCATTTCTCTGTCATTTCCTACGGGGTGTTTCCATAGCAACGATGTAGGAGCGCAAGACAATGGAGTTTTGTCTCCGGGAAAGATGACAGCAGCAAGGTGAAATGCGTAGAGCAGGGGTAACCAATCTTATCCGCAAAGGGCCGGTGTGTTTGCAGGCTTCTGGGATAACCTGTAGGTCAGCTGTCCAAACCCAGGTGTGAGGCCTCTTTCAGCCAATCAGTCCTCTATTTAGTGATCTAATTAAATAGTTGCAGCAAAAACCTGCACACACCGGCCCTTTGAGGATAGGATTGGCTACCCCTGGCGTAGGGAGAACCAGGTCTGGCCTGAGCACTGCCGGGAACAGGAATGATCTTCATTTTTAAAGACCAATTGGTGTTATAGCCAAGCCAAAGCGAAGCCAACCAAGGACCACTCTGCACTTACTAAAGTGTTCACAGAATACCGCTGCGCTCAGCAACATCTCCGCTACATCATAATTGGCTACAAAGGCCGGAATCAATACGTATGAATAAGCAATATCCTCGTGAAATGCAGCCACCTAAGTGAATTTGTCTCCTTCAAAATGTTTTGGGACGGTGCCCTTCTAATGACCTTATATGTCACATGCACAAGTATGTCCATTTCTGGAATGGGGGAATATTATGGGATGTACACCCCAGAAACCAGGTGCCTAAGTGCCTTGACCTTCTGTCTGCCTCATAGGCTGGACACAGGTAATAATTTACAGGTTACAGTTGTGCTGTAAGTATCCTTAATGAATAGGCCAGGTACAGAGCAGACAGCCCCCATTGCATCACAAAGGACTCGTGATGACCTGCTCTAATTGTAAAACTGTTCATTGTGTCGGGGTTAGCTAGCAAGGGGTTAGATGACCAAGGGATTAGGCTAACTACCACTTCTCCTGTGCAGAGTTTTATGCAGGTCATGCCTCTTGCTGACTTTCCTGGCAATGGCGTGCTGACCTGGTGGCGTCACGGCCGGCACTGCCTGGGATCCAGATCTGTACGGACTGCAAGCTCACATATGTGCCAATGAAGAGTCACAGGTCATGCTGGCAGGAGCAAAGCGTGGAGGCCGACATTACCTGCTGAAGCAGCAAGTTATGCTAAACCGCTAGCTAGCTACAGCCTTCTGGCTCTCTGAGGGGTGGCGGGTTGCTCCACGGGGCACCATAATCAACAAACCCACCCCTATTTTTGCATCGGGCTCTATGGCCCTATATATCATCATGAGGCTCAAAGCAAAAACTGACAACACTGTCACTAGCCTTCCCTGATCTTATACCTGCTTCTCTTCGCACAAGGCTGCTGTACGTACAAACGCCACCCCCCAACCACCACCACACCACCACAATTTCCCTGGCTTTCCTCAGTGTTTGCTCTGCCAGATGAGGAGTAATGTGATTGTCCACAGCCTACACTTTAACAATATCCGTCTGACCCCTAGCAGAATGGCCTGGATCCCAGAAAGTCCCAGGTGAATGGAGAGAAAATCACAGGCGAGAGAGAGAGAGAGAGAGAGCAGACACAGAGCGGGAGAAGATGTAGCTCATTAAAGCCAGATGATGTCACATCCTCGATGCGACAGCAGTAGATACCTGGGAAGCAAAACATACCAATCATAAGAGAGAGAACTGGCTGTATCTGAAGGCTTTGGGAGAAGCTGAACCTCCTGGCTAATGGTCACCTCATTTCAAGCAAGAGTTGATGTTGTTGTGGGCTCAAAATGAGGATTTAAGCACAAGTACATTTCTCTGTGCCTTATTTATTCTGGATAAAACTTTATTTTCCCAGCAAACAGTGAATCTAATCACTGTTCTGTGAGAGCATTGTGTTATTATAGGGACTCCAAAATTAGCATCCTGCGCTATCAGCCATCCGCATCCACTCATCCTGTAGGGTCATGATTCCCTCGTTTGGCTCAGTAGATAGATTTACAGTAAAAACAGCATGTGCAGGCAAAATGGGGCCGCAGGAGATATGAAAGCTCCCACAGAATATCCAGCAGGGGCTGACGCCCTTGGAGGGTTCACGTGGACCTCAGCGCTGACTCACACAAGGTCAACCAGATGTATGGGCTGCAGCTGTGACACGCAGCCAGGTGGTGCTGATGCTGTGACTCCTAACGCTGTCATCAGTAATGGGGGGCAACCTAACTACCATTACATAGAGAAGGGTCTGTTTGAATCAAATGGAACAGGAAACCTACCTTGTATCTGTATATTAAAATCTATCTAATCTATCTATCTATCTATCTATCTATCTATCTATCTATCTATCTGTCTGTCTGTCTGTGAACATACAAAATGCAGAAATATAGATTTGATTAAAAAAGAAAAAAGTTTAACAATTCTACCATGGCTATATGCAGTCTAACAGGCTATGTTGTAATAAAGGCAGAAACCCTGTATGATTCACATGGTGCAGAATGAGCACAGGGGGCATTAGGTCATTTTTCACTCTCCCAAGTGTGGTACTGCTGAACTTGAAGGAGAGACTAACAAAAACAAAGCGACACACACATACACACAGGTTTGTAATTATATCTTTATGGGGCCTCTTCATTCATTTCTATGGGAAAAACTTTAATCCCAACATGATGACCTTAACGACTACGCAGCCCTAACCTTAACCATAATTAAGCAAACAAAATACAAGACTTTTTTTTATTTCATTCAGATATTTTTGTGGGGACCTCAGAAATGGTCCCCACAACATCAAAATCACAGGTTATTACATTGTGGGGGACATTTGGTCCCCACAAAGTAATATAACCCTAATACAGACACACGGACACACAGACAGACACACACACTTCCCTCGCCCATGAGTAGCTATAGGAACCAGAGCTATACACAAGGCCTTAACACGGTCCGGGTGGGATGGCGGACAAAACCACTAGGGTGGAAGGGATTTAACAAAACAATGGGCAGGAGCCACAACAAAAGACACCTGTACTGGTGTAATAACAGAGTGGACAACCAAAATGTACCCTGGGTTAAAGAAACCCATGTGTGGCCATCAGAGTCAGTGTGTGTGAACTGGGAAAAGAAAATCCCATGAACAAGAACCAGGTGGACATACTCTGACCTCCTCATCTGACGTCAGCCCACCATGGACCTGGCTGAAGAGGCAAGAGTTTACATCTGCCTATTAGACAGCCAGCTCTGCAGGGGGCAGTATAACATGCCTAATTGCTGCAGAGATCCTCAGCGTGTGGTAATCAGGCCCTGACATGTTTCATTCCACGCAGAACCTGAAGGGGCTAGCAACCAAAGCTAGTCTGCTTTCACAGGAAGCCTGGAAATGTATTTACCTGACGCCAACCATGCTCCCCAAATGCTTGTAATATCGCACTTTCCACTGATTAGAATATTTTAGTCTTATTAGGTTCTTGCTTTGCTTGGTAGATGTTGTGTACCTCCTTCACCAATACTGCTTACACACATATCGCTCTAAACTCAGCCTAGCTGCTATTATGCCTAGCCGATTCATTGACAGCCTGATATTTGTAATGTGCCGTTTGCCTCAACTGTACATCGCCTTGAACAAAAGTATCTGCTAAACAAACAAAAATATAAATGTAAATTCACGGATTAACATTTGTGGAGGTAAAGTGCACAGGGAGTAATGGCGATGCGTGTTTTCCTTACACACTGGGACAAATGGGTATAAATTGCGGCTCCTAAATTAGCCCAGCCGCCTACCGATGATGTCAGAGAGGTAAGAAAGCCGGATTTCCGGGCCTGCGGCTGTGCGATTGGAAAGAGCAGATGGGCACGACATGGAAACAGCAGCAATGCCTGTTTTCCCAACAAACAAAAAAAATGGGTGTGCTTCAATTATCCTGGGACCAGGAGGCTGCAGACGTGGAACTCACAAAAGTGAGCCGACCTCTGGTTACCCCAAAATGAGCAGGTGGGTTTTTAAAGGTTGGCGTCCGCCACAGCATCATTGAGTGGAGAAAGCCTCTCGACCTTATAACTACTTAAGTGTTTCGGCGGTAAGTACTGCTACGGCTGAGAAACCAGACTTCTGGGTGAAGGACCTTTTAGCTAAAATCCTTGATATTGTACCCGTGTTAAACCTACGTAAAATACTGCTGAAGTCAGAAGTAAGAGCTTTGTGTCTTTTTCAAGCTTTCGTTATCTACGTACAAGTTATACAATTGTAACATTGTAAAATAATAACATTACCAGGATGGATTAACATATCTGGCAACCCCAGGTTGACATCAGCACGGACAGTCAGGTGTTGCCAATTTAACTCACCGTGACCGTAATGCCCTGCTGAGGACTATAGCTGACATTAGCCTATTCATTAATCCACTCCTGAACCTTACAGTCAACGTCAGGGAATCAGGGTTTAGGAACATCAAAACAACTTGTAGCAAAAGCAGCTCTTACCCGTTGGCCAGGTCATCATCATCATCATCCTCATCCTCATCCTCATCATAGTTGTCCTCGTGGAGGCTCTTGTTCAGCAGGTCACTGTCGCTCAAGTAGCCTGACTTGAGATCGCCATCTTCGGCGTGGAGGGTCTCCACCAGCTCAATGCGTGAGATGCGGCTTAGGTGACTCGGGGCCCGCACCGGCGTGCCGTGGGGCCCGTACGTCCCGGAGACTGGCCCCCCCGTGGAGGAGGGGGCATCACCAGCCTGGAGACGAGGGCTGGACTGGCCATAGTGCCAGGAAAGAGGAGAGGAGCGGTTGGAGAGGCTAGAGACGCTGCGGGCGTTGGTCTCATCGCTGTCGTAGCAAACACCGGTCTCCAGGCAGCTGCAGGGGTGGTGGGTGGGAATAACACACCATCAGTTATAAAGTTCACACCTGATGCCTCATCCAGGCAGGGTGTATGAGATGGTTTAAGATTTACTGAGAAGAACCCAGAAGGTCGTAGAGTGAAGCTCACAAGAAAAGCCATGGCCTGGGAGGAGCTCAGAGTAGATATACCAAACTACTTAGCTTAATGGTGGTATCTAACTGCACAAATGGATGTTGCAAACATGAAAGAAAGCTTGTTCTCTTATTCTACTCAAGTGGAAGTAGCAGATAGCAAGATAGCAGCGCCCTCCAGACTCATGACAGGTTCGAACCTGAGGGAAGAATCTCCGCTGTAGCGTCCTTCAAGAAGCCACTGAACCTTTGGTGAATATGGCTATAGATACTGAAATCTGTGAGCCTAAATGTAACGTCCCGAGCGTGTCTTTGGAGCTGGAAGTTTCATGCTTGCCGGTATCGTGCTTTGAGTTTTTTAAGATTAAATAACCAGATGCACCAGCAAGGATGAGCAATGCGGTGACAGCCTCTCCCATGGCACTGATGGAGATGTCAAAGCTGCTCTAGACCCTAAGATGCAGATATTCATCACGGAAATCTGCTGGAAGGAAAATAATTCCTGGATCTGGGATTTATTTCATCATTGTTGTCCCCACCTAGGGTGTTGCTTTGATCGTAATTAGGGTCATTTTTCATTTAATTTATTTCCTTACATATAACTATCCAGGGAGACTTATGCTCATTATTGTAAAATTTAAACACGCAAAATTCAAAAACCAGAGTATTCTGGCCAAACAGCGTGTACATTTAATTACCCCTTCTGACACGTGGAAAAACTGCACTGGTCCAAACATGCTGATTTAACCACAGGTCCTGCTTGCTTTTATTGCGAGGGTTCTTGAACACAGAGGACTTCCCAGTCTGGGTGTGACGGAGCGGCTTAACCGCCCACTCTGACCCCCCGGGAACCGTGACGGCTTCATTTCCCGCCCCTCCAGCTGTCCATGTCTGGCTCACTGCAGGATGCATGCAGCTCCACACATGCAGCCAGCCCGACGCCCCGCAGCCACAGCGCTCCTAGCATGCGGGAGGATGTTGTCCGGGAAACGGCGGTGTCCTTGGTCTGACATCCGGCAGCCGGTCCTCGCCGCACCCCCCTCTTCCTCATGCGGGCTACATCCTGCTGCTCCTTCATCATTACTTCTGCATTTCGTTTTGTATCTTATCACTTCATCTCCCAGTGTGCAGTTTGCAGACAGAGTCGGTGCTTATTGCCACTCACACCATACATTTGAACAGGTCACAACACTAAATATTTCATAAACACGCTTCTTTTTTTAGGAGCAGCAGTATGCTCAGCGAATCAGCTAATGTACTTACGATCCCCAGACTTTACTCACTGGCTAATTATTTTTTTAAACATGCTGGGGGGGGAGATGGGGGAGGGACTCAAGGTGACATTTTGCGAGTGGCCCGAGACGCAACAGACTCGCCTTCATTTGCACCAGGGGTGGAAAGTTTATGTCCGGAAAGTTAAAAATCCAGACCTCGATTTTGTTTCAACCAAACGGCTGAGTACTTTCCACCTCTGTAGGTCTGTAAGCGAGAGCAAAGTATCCTGTTACTCTACTAGCATGTGTTTCCAAGGCCCTTAACTTTGATTGCTGGAGTAGCCACACATGGGTAATCCTGCACCTTGTAGCTACCATCAAATTGCATTGGCAAAACAGTTATCTTACATGCAAAACCAGCCAATTCCTTTCAGGTCTGTTTGCTGTGGAGATCTGCATTTAGAGTTGCAGAGTCCACACCACATGTACCTTAGGGTTAGATCTAAGCTGTCATCTAGCTCAGATGAGCAATCTCCCTCCCTATCGGGCCCTAGTACTGAGAGTCCGGCTCCTCTGTGACCTTTCCCTGAGGGCAGTTAAACTTATAAAGCTGCAATTATTTTAAATGACTACTTGCCTTGCCTGCTTGAGCACAGTCATGTGGAACATGATCCATTCTCCTCCTGCTGTGCGGCGAAGCCACTGAGAAACCATCCTCAGCATCGTTTGATAAATTTGGTGATAAATTGAGCTCACAGAATTAAATGACACCAGAATTTGTTCTTTTGGCACTAGACAAGCTGTTACTATTGAATATTAAAAATTATTAGTGTTTTTGATAATACAACAATATGGAGAAAAATGCTTGCTCTTTATACTGTAAAGTGTCACTTTCTAATAAACTGTACATTACTATGTATGTTTACATTAAAGGGTGACAATTCAGGCATTCACAACTGAAGCTATTTTCCTGGCGTCATTTTTAAACTTAGGTCAAGCAATCGCTATTAAGAATAGGGTTACAGACTTTATTCGAATGTTTACCAGAATAATAAATTTAAATGTTTGGACTCGCCTGTTGGCATCCAAGCCGAAAGCCCACTGAGATGTTGTGGTGAGACCAGAATGCGGCAACTTATGCTCTAGAAACCACACATGTCACTGAGTTGAACATCTGGAGCTGCTTGCATGTTCTTTCCGTGAACGTGTGGATTTTGTCAGTGTGCTCCTGTTTAATCCCGCCTTCCAAAGACAGTCGAGGTCTCTAAATTGCTAACAATGTGTGCGACCTGTGTACCCTGAGACAGACTAGCATCCCGAACAGGGTGATTCCCTTGCCTCCTACCCTATGCATGTTGGAATGGCCTTCAGTAACTTTAGCAGTCATTCATTTGAAGTCATTCGCTAGAAAAGGCGGTGGAATGAGTGGCTTTTCATGTGGGAGGAACTTTGTAGGGTTGCGCAATTCATAGGCTGGACAAAAGCCTTAAGGCTTAGATTGAGAGCAGCACATTTCCATGAGGAACCTCTACGGAGGATATTTGGCACCATGCAGCACAGGCAGATACGTCAGAGAAGGGACAGGCCGAGTCTCTTAGCTGTGATTTCCAAGAAACAAACACCAAGAAAACACATTACATCATTTCTATGTCTCCCACACTCCAAAGTACGCAGGGGGGCATTGAGTTATACTCTTGGAGGCCCAAGTCCAAAAACCTACCACTGAAATCCCTGGTGAAGCATTCCGTACTGCCTGAAGATTAACGTGGTCAGGAAATGCAGGGAATTTGGCAGGAGTACGTGGTGAGAAGTAAACAATGTGAGGTGAAAACATTGCAGCTCTACATTTAACAACATTGTCCACAGAAGTTTTCACCACAATGTAGATCACTCCATCTGTCAATGTAACTAGAACTTATTGACTAGTAGGAGGCAGCACATGCAAACGTGGCTCGAAAATTAGGTATAAACCAAAGTTAGTGAACGATTACATCTGGTGTTGTTGGAAATGGTGATGTGGGCCATTGTGCGTCTTGGTGTGCCTGCAATTGCCTGGATCTCAATACTATCAAAAGAGTGAAGACTGGCTTCTACAAACACCTCTTTGATTGCTCGTGTTGGAAATAACAGAGCTTCACCAAAGTACCAGGCTGAAGAACATCACCACTACCATGACCTACAACACTCGCTTTTGGCAAGTTCTACACGTCCTTCATCCAAATGAGAAACAAACGGCATTAGAAGTGTTTACTTCCCAGAGCTTTTCTTGGTCAACAATCCACTTGAAATGAATCACACCCTCCCTTTCCTCCCCAGCTAAGATGATCACTGTCTGCTTGTACGCTTATCTCCTACAGAGTTAGCTCATAAGCTAGTTTATCACTTTTTTATTTTGAAATTTGTATGTTTCTGAAATTGTATTTTGTTCTCCATTGTACATATACTTCCCTGAAAATGCAGCATGGCACAGTCAACCCATGGATAAAGTTCCAGATATTTAGCACATGTTTATTAATAATACTAATACCTGTATGCCTATTTATTTACACTTAACAAAAAGACTTGAACATGAAAAGAGATGGAATAACAGGTAAATCCAAAATGGATACTGTGCATTTTCTAGGTTGATCAATTACTGCCGTCCACCTCTAATTAGCTGATAGACGCTGGTTTCTGATTGGCTGATAGACGCTGGTTTCTGAATGGCCAATAGACGCTGGTTTCTTATTGTTGCCACTGACCTGTGACTGAGTTGTGATCCCCGCAAGCTGGACATGGTTTCCTCCAGGTTCTGCCTGAGATCCAGAACATTCTGTACCGTGCGCTTCCTCTGGGACTCTGGGTCTGTAGGGGTAAACATTAATAAGCACGCGTTAGCATCTCAATAAACGTGTCACTCGTGTTATAATTAAAACCAAACCACTTCCTTTCAAGTCTCTTCGCAGACTTTAATTCTAAGTTGATTTTTTTCCCCTTAAACGTGTAAAATATGTGAGGACCAGAAGATTTATACAACCCTTTTCTTAAAAGGCTTTTGCAATGAGTTATCACTGAGAAGGGCAGCCAAAAAGTTAATGTGACCATAACATTGTTCAATTTGTGGAGCCCCGCCCCTATTTCTTCGATAATACATTGCGAGGGTTAAGGGTCTCCCTGTTCTTATTACGCTCATTATTAAAGCCCATAATGCAGGTAATCGGTGTGCCTCTCTGACATGATTAACTGTGCTCTCCAATGCCTCCATTCTTCAACACCTTGGAAACACAAGAGCGCCACACAGGAGGTAAATATCTCGAAAATCATATTTACTACCATTTGGCAGGTTACCAAAAGGACCATATGCGGCCACTGCATTGATTGGAAATCACATTTCCCGGTATTAGCGTGGAAATAAATCCAACCAATTAGGATGTACTGCTGGCTGCTTCACAGATGGGTGATAGGAAAGGACGTCACCACATTCATGCTTAGTAGTAAATTTCAGTAATGAATTGAGGTGAGAATGCGCTGAACCTCAGATACTGATGTAGGCAGTGAACATTCCAGAAGCATATACAGCACAAACATGTAAAGAATTCCAAATTCCCAGGAGCTTGCCATGGCAACGACAAAGCAATACATCCATGATGAGGGTTATATGAATGCAGCGGCTGATGATGTCTATACTGCTGAGGATGGAGACAGCATATTAGTGTTCTGCTTGACATTCCCAGGAAAGAGACTTTCCATGGAAAACTATTCCTTTGAGAAGCATTGGTGAGCTTTTCATTGGTCAACAAGACTGTAGGGTGACCAGACTAGAGTGGTCTTTACTGTCGCTTGTCTTCCTTACCTTTAATTAGCTTTGACATTCCTTTTGATAGTGAATGTCAAACATCATCGAATTGCTTGCACAGGTCCCAAGACGCTGGCCCAACAATCCTTATCTAATCGGAAGGGATCCTCTCTGCCAAAATTCTGTTATTCCGGTCGAAGATGTGAAACTGATAGAGGTGCTGGAGAGATGTACAGTGTAGAGAAAGCTGTGAGTGTTTATCTCATGGCACAAGGTGGAGCACTGCTCAGGAACAGACGGCAGTTTCTACAATCTACTGCAAGGTCAGATGTGTGGCACCGATAATACCAATATCAAATTAGCACAGACAATGCTAATGATACCAATCAAATCAAAAACTAACAATTCTAATATCAAATCACATACAATGTTAATGATACCAGTATCAAATCACAAACAGTGTGAAAGCTGCTAATATCAAATCATATACAATACTAACAATACCGATATCAAAGCACAGACAACTCTAATGATACAGTACCAATCAAATTAAAAACAATGCTAACAATGCTGATATCAAATTGCATATAATGCTACAGCTGCTTATATCAAATCACATACAATACCAACAATACCGATATCAAAGCACAAGCAATGCTAACGTTGCTAAAATGAAATTCCAATGCCAGTAACGATGAAACCAATATCACAACCAAAAACCATGGTAATGCTAATAATGCAAATATCCCACGACAAGGAAAATATCTTAGCATTTTATTTTGGGACAGGAGCTAAAGGCAGGATTGTAAAATAAGCCTCCCTGAGTTTGATCTCGACGATCCAGCTTCAGAAGAATCTAGCTTTGCACTGAGAGTGCTGTGGCACATGGGCGATGTCTGGTAATCAGGCTAAATTCAGATTTAAGTTTTACCAACAGGACTGTCAATAAAATATTATTCATATATTACAAATAAAGTGACTGACATAGCTGGCTAAAATCCTTAATTTAAAACCATAACAGCTGTGTGGGGGTGACCAAAATCTGTGTATTGTTCATCCTGATGGGGGAGTCATCAGCCACGTGTTCCCTCCAAAAAAACGTCGCACTTCAGGGGTCCGCAAATGAGTTCTGCTCCATACTGAGTTTAGGAGGGGTCCAGTGCCTGGTCGGTTCCTGGTTGGCTTACAAACCAATCAGGACGCGTAAACAGCCTAATGGATGTCACTGAGCTAGTGTGTGTGGTGACAATTATGGCAAGTCTCTCCGCATCGTCGGAGAGCACCAGCAATATTCTGTGACTTAGACAGGCAGCTGGAGGAGACAGGGGGCAATAGGACCTTAGTTACCGCATATAACCGCAGGCGATGAAAAGGTATAGTGTGGAGCACAGCACCCAGGCAGCAGAGTCAAATCATTAGCTGAGCATGACGGAAACCTGCGGCACCAAATAATGAGGGTCTTGAAGGCCTGAGGCTACTGCTTGGTCCTTCACTTATTTTGCAGCACAAGCCGTTGGGGGGGGTTGGGGGGGGGGGGGGGGGGGGGGGGGGTGGGGGCGGAGGGGGGTTAATGGGTGTGGGGGTGAAACTGGTCGTTGGGGGTTCGGGGGTG
>JABFDZ020000042.1:13091299-13131929 GCA_019775955.2 Pollimyrus isidori
CACTTCCTGTGAGGCTGCCTGAGGCACAGCCCGGACCCCTGGGCCGCACGTCAACACTCAACCCCCGGGGCCCCCCCCCCCGGGGGGGGGCGGGGGCGGGGCCCCCCCCCCCCCCCGGTTGACTGATTGGGAGAATTGTGGTTAATGCTTCTTGTGGTGAAACATCTCCTAATGCCTTACTGAATGTCTATCAGGGTACCACTCAAACCATGAACCATTAAGCCCCCCCTATTGGCCAGAAACAGCCACTACAATTAAATTAAATAAAAATAAACGTTCCTTATTTACACGAAGCTGAAGCAGCGTGTTCTGTTAGCCAGGTAGTTAGCTATGATCATCTGGTGCTACTCGCTAGCTAATTATTTAGCCTTTGTAACATCTGAGGGGGGGGGGGGGTTCAATGACTCCAGCCCTGCATCAGGCACTAGTGCTAATACCAGGATTACCTGCTCCATGGTGTGTTTTGTTTAAGCCTCATGCCCTCCTCTGTGGCCCTGAGTTGCGGTCAGCATAATGCTTAGACAGAATTAAATTAACATCACACCAGCCCAGAGTGGCTGCGTTCTGCTATTCTGATATCGCACAAGTTTTCATCCAGTTATAATTTGGCTCCAGAACTTGCAAAATGACTGGTGTGCAGCTCCAGCTGATCTCCAGCATGGAGAATCACGTGTTAAAAACCAGTCTGAAAACCATATCTGCCCCCCAGCCCATCAGGAGGGGGTCACAATACCCAGAGGGATCTCTCCACTCACCAGCTGGGGCCTAAGAAAGCTTTCTGCAAAGTTCTGAGCCCTACAAATTGATTTCTCCACCAAGCTGGTGCTGGCATGGGATTGATTACCGCCAACAGCCAGCGGGTGATGAAGTCACCATGGGCTTCTACAAGCGTCAACCAAAATGTCACCCGCTCACCTGTGTATGACTGTGTGGCGTGAAATGCAGGTATATGAAGGTATACAAACTAAAATGCTACACCTATATAACAAATTATTACATATACAAACAATTCAATATTTACATATAAAAAGTAGTTACAGCCATTTTCCTGTTTGAGATATGACACAGTGGGCTGCATGACCTACAGTGTCCCACTACTGGGCACAGTGGCCAAGGTGCATGTCTTTGTCAGTGTGGAGAAACAGGTCATTTCCCTTGATGGAGCAGATTCCTGTTTTACCCCACCGGGTCCCCACTGCTGCTACAACACACAAAGCGTGGAGCTCATCACAAGGCTTCTGTATTAAATTTTTGGAATAATCGCTGAACCCATCCACCCATCTTTTGATTGCTTATCTGGTCAGGGTTAAAGGGGGGTTTGGACCCTATCCCAGCCATCGCAGGGTAATTGACTGGGGTAAAAGACTGACGAAGATGTCAGGCACTCAGTAATTGATTTTACAAAAATATACAAGTTAGTAATAATTTCCATTTAAAAGCCCGTGTTATGCAATTTTAATGTTTTTTGCTTATTTTAACCACTTGAGGTTGAGTTGATGCCAGTACAGGAAAAAAAACCCACAAGGTTTACAAAGATATGCTCACTTAGACTTTCATATAGTACTCAGTACAACTGGGTCAATAAAGTTGGGAAGATAAATTTAATAAGTAATCATACAGGTAGCGTGAATGCAGGTCAATTAAACGAAAGCACACAGACAAATTCTTCCTTAATATTTTTGTATTATCCAGTTCACTTTTGAAAACAACCTCTCTCACCACTCTCCCCCCCTAGTCTCTACTAATCAAAACAGAGGACATTTATTCAACAGGGTAGAGTAATCAAACCCCACTCTCTCTAGCATGGACATGAAGTTAACATCATAGCTGATCACAATCAATATTTGATAAAATAAATTGCTAAATCAATTCTTATTTTTTAAACTGATAATATACAGAATAAAAGAACTGTTCCATCATATTACTAGCCCCAAGGGCACAAAATATTTTAAATTATCGGAAACCATACACAAAGTAATGTTTGATATTTAAACTGTGTCTTTAAGGTATGACTACTTTAAAGTTCATATGAATGGAATGCACACAAGTATCTACAACTGCATACAAGATGCTCAAGTCTGCACTGCACTGATTTCGCATTATAAGCTCATTTGCGTTAATTAAGAAATGGGCAGCTTGGTGTGTCAGCCTCTCACTGTGGTTGAGGCTCTCTTTTGTCTCAGGCAGAAGGTGATGTTTACATGTTCCGCTCTCATGATGTCCAATACACATTTGGCATCAATTTCCATGGCTCCCACATCTTAACCACCCCTTGTTCCCTCTTGATGGTGAAATATTGAATCAGGACAGAGGAATTAATTATATACAAGAAACAACTGGCCTCAGTGAAATCTTAGCTTAGTGCGTGTCATGGAGTCAAAGCCAACTACAAAATTTGTGGAGTTGATGATGCAAGATGGAATCACGTCAAGCATGACCCTGACACACTCGTGTCAGATCCAGGAGGACACAGAGTCTTGCTGGGTCCTGACAATAAACAGACGAGAAAGCATTTGACTCTCCTTAAAAGCCTAAAGAGCTTCAGGCTGGATGCTTCAGCCCAGTGTTTCCCAATACGCTCCTTGGGGACCCACAGTTGGTCCATATTTTTGCTCATTCGGGCTCTGTGCAAAATCGGATCTGCAGAAGATTGGGAAGCACTGCTTTGGCTTCAAGATACATTTAAAGTCTTTAAATATGCTGAGGAAGTGGATCTATGGAGAAAATGCCAAAGTTTTTATTCTCCGTACACTATGATGTTTTTTTGGTGATAAAATGAACCACAATTTGGGTAACTAACCCTAATGTTATAGATAAAGGTGACAAGAGAGGACACAGTTATGTTCGATTGGCCTCAAAAGCCCTCGAGCCCCATTGGGAAAGGGGGGTATAATGGGTAATCCAAACACTCGTAATGCCGGTAACAAGGATTTGCACACAGATTTATCAGAATTTGTAATTGTTCCCCCAAAACATGTGGTGTGTCTTTTGGGCCTGGATTGGTTACTATTTCCAGGTTAATATCAAGCCAGTTAATATTGCCAGGAACTGGATCAACATGAGGGCGATGGCTTGTGTCTTAGCGCAAAGTTACATGTGCCAGTCAGTGTCTATGGAAGGCAATCTGCAGGGCAGATAATCCAAGCACAGCTTTCCATGACCATCAACCTCATCCGGTTGCAAAACTACCTGAGTAGAGAATAATGTGATTACATCACTGCAACTGAGTTTATCTCACCACATGCAGTCATTGTAGAGCAGTCAGTTATAGAAAATGTCATTGTATCACACTAATTACCAACCACATTAACCTCACAGTCCTTACTGTATGTTGGTTCCAAGTCAATAATGGAACATATTTAGGCTGCCAATCCTAGCAACAAACACAACTGTTATCCTTCATATAATTAAAAGAGCCAGAGGTCTAGCATAGAGGAAACCTCCCAGTGTTTGCTTTGCCAGAAGACGCTCTGCTGAGATACCACTATCAGGAAAACTGAGCAGCCATCCTGCTCCAGGCTTCGGCCGGTTTGGTGTAAAGACGCGATCTGTGAATTATTCATCCAAGTCACTGTCTTATCCAGAGTCAACATACCGTGCGCTCCATTTGTGGTATCAGACCTTCACAGAAGCAATTCATGTGAAATTTGTCAGGGCAACAACTAACACTATTCTTATATTATTATTAAGCTTCATATATTTTTAGAGGTGAAAATACACAAAGATTATGAGGTAGAATAGCACGTATCTCTGAGACTCAAACCTTCATCTTATAGCTATCCACCCTGCCTGGCATCAGCCTTCAGATGATAAATTCAGCTTGAATACTACTGTATAGGATTTTGCTGTCGGTACATAAACAAGGTCCTAACAAGTAGCAGAGGAAGGCAATGTTTACACATCCTGTCAATCACTGGCATGAATCCCAGCATGAAAAATCCAACATGTGGGGGCGATGCATGGGGGGGGGGGGTAATGTTACACAGGAGATGAGCGGTTCCCTGTGTCAACGTGGTCAAGGGGGCTGCGAGAAATCGATGTTCCGCAACCGCGAAAGCACAACCGGACATGGGGCCGGTGATACGCCTTCGGCAGCGACGGCGATGGCTGGACTCCCCAGAGAAACAAACAAGTGGCTACAGCCTAGATTTCCCACTGCTATGCTGGCTAAACAGGCTGATCAGCTGTGCTGCATTCTGACTGGTTAACTCGTGCTCAGCAGTAGTGTTTAACCAATCAGGGGCCACAGGAGGGTGACAGGCCACAGTGAAAAGCAGAGGCCTGCGGAATGCAGCAAACCTTGGAGACCTACAGTACTCCTACCCAACGGAGGTGTTCCCCACCACTCAAACCACACGTTTATGTGGGGCCTCCTTCTGGCTAGAAAACCTATGCTAAATATTGAATAGCCACATTCCTTATTTAGGAGATGCTGAAGCAGCATTTTCTGCAAACCAGCTAGCTACTGTAGCTAGCGACTTTGACTGTACTCCCCAGCTATTTTAGTGACTTTTGGAGTGAGTTCCCTTGAAACAACAACCATGTCCCTGCTATTGTTCAGGATAACTCATAACTGCCTGATCACTCGCTTAAGAAGCTCTGCAGGTCTGTCCAGAATAAGTAATTGGATGAATGAATAAATTGTTAGTCATTAACAAAAATAAATGAAAGTTGCTCAAAGTTTGATCAATCACTAGTAGGAAGATGTTCTCAAATGATACAAATGATCATTTTTATCTTCACACGAAGTGCTCATGAACAGCTTGAACAGTTATGCTCCTGGAATGTTCTGGCACAGGAATGTTTTTTATAACCTTTAGTTGACCTTTCAGCAAAATATACATTCACTGTGTTGCTTTCTGTAGCCTGTTTAGTTTTCTCGTCTCTGAAATACAGTTTGAATTACCCAGAAATGCAAAGCCTAACTTTCTCCACACCTGTTCTACTCATTGTTTAATTTGCTGAAGAAAAACACTAATTTCTTATAGTTTTACGCTAGACTCAAAGGGAGTGAGTCATATCTAACCAGTTAAAACTGAGTACCTTTCTTCCCTCTTGCAGCTGCTAACAGTCACCCGCCAGCTGGAAAACAGGAAGTGGAAAAACAGGAAGCGGAAAAACGAGACCTCTTCCTTTGGCCGGACTGGTGAGCCACACATGGCCCAACATCCCGACGTGGCTGTGCCACATCAGAGAAACCGTGAGGATTATAAATAACTCGGAAATTCCCCATCAGAGCCAGAAGCTAAGAGCTAACGGCTAAGAGGCACGTGTAAAAAGCAGGAAGAGACTTCTTCAGCTGTCCCACTTGAAAGATCAAGCTGGAAATCCATTACATTTAAATAAAATATGATGAAGACATTATACAACCCGCAGTGAAATACTATATATTTCTGTTGATTTACTACAGAATTGCATGCAATAGTTTAACTGACATTCTTTGTATTATTGAGATTTGTCTTTTTTACTGTCTGAATGTGCGTTTTGTGCTACTGTAAAACTTCCTTCCAGATCTATCTATCAGGAAGTCTAGCATGCAGTGCTAATCCACCACTGCGCCAGAATGTATTCTTCCCTGTATGTGACAGCTGAGAAACCGCCTTTGCCAGTTTTCCAGGCCTGTTCCCATGACCGCTCGATTTCTTTGCATACTTACAGGAAAGAAACAGAGCGTGAGGAAAGGCAAGAGAGGATGGGGGCTTGATGCGTGGAGAGGAGCCCTCAACCCCTGCCTCCCCACATGAATGTGTCATGCTCTGAGTGCCATTATTCTCAGCTAGCTGAGCACCAGCAGCCCCTGTCCTTAATCTAGGTGACCCGCAGGCCCAATTCCATTGGACTGCAGTTACCTGACCCACCCAATTACAAGCTTGGCCCATCTCAAGGCCAACCAGTCACAAACTTTTTTGATTATTGTAAAAAGGAAGGAAACAAGAAATATTTAAATATGAAACCAAACACCCCCCAGACCTTCCAGAGAATCCCAAGACCCACCTACCATTTTAGAGCTGGAGCTGGACCCTGTGATCAGTGGAGGTGGGATGACCTCAGAAAAACTAGGCATGGCTCTTCATTCATCAAGCGTAACTGGCTAATTCCCACTCGCCATGGGAGGGCGCCTGTTAGCATCAGGAACTTCCTCCCCAGGTTGGTGAGGAACATGCAGCCGCAGCTGTGGCACCAGCAAAGGCTGAATCCCGGCCAGGAGACGGCAAGCCTGGGTCTAGGATGGCCAGATTATATGCTCAATGCCAGGGTCCAGTGTCTGCCAAAACAAGCTATAAAATTCAGACCCATGGAAAAGTCGTTCTCAGCCAGCATGAAACACATAGCCGTGTCTTTGTGGTATGAGTCCAAGTTAAAGGAGTAGGGAACAAGGAACAATCCATCCCATTCGGGTGGCCTGAGTTACAGTTTATGCCTAGATATAGACACAAACAAGATTTCAATTAAGTTTCCTGCTTGAAAAAGTAAGATTCATCATAATTGAGACGCACGACAAATGCCGCTATATCCAACCAATGATAAGTGACAAAAATGTCCAGTATAAAAAGCTTACTGTACTAGTCCACACATTCAGTCAAATAAAAACAGCAATATAAGGACCTACAGAGATGTGGGGGAATGGGGTCCCATTTATACTTTGGACTATAAAAGCTGACATTAGAGGCCAGTCAGAGGTTAAAAATATGGTGCCAAAGAAAGAGGAAGCACCGGAATAAGGGTTAATCTGGGCTTGTGAAATGGCACTTTCGGCTAAATGCCTAGATTGCTTATGATGCTTAAAAGGTTACAGTTCAGCTCCAGCTGCTCATTCGGCGGGGAGAGAGATCGGCAGAGACGCAGGATCCAGCAAGCGCCGGATCTACTGGGGAACGTCGGAATAGCCTTGTCCTGGCGGATCTGAGCTTTGGGTCACTTACTGGGGCAATATTGGGGCACTGGTACATCCTGAAACAAATCCATTCTTCCCCAGAAGATATCTTCTGGTCTATAAATAATGGGCACCAGGCTGCGCGGTTTGGATAGATTCGTGTTGGGCCCATGTTTTCCCAGAATGCCCTGATCCAGGTCTATAATCCTGGGTTCTACACCTGCCGTACTTGAAATGTGCACTTTCAACAACATGCTTTAACACTGACTTTAATGGGAGACGGCCGCGTGGCGGCATTGTGGGACGCCCACCTTGTGGTGCAGGGCGGAGCACACAGATGACTTAAGAGCCAAAACGGCGTGTTTCAGAGGAGCTCAATTTACTGATGTGGAATAAAAACCGATCCCGGCTCAACACGACCAATAACATCATAAAAATGGCCTGAAATTACTACAAGTCCCTTTCATACAAGGCCATCATGTTACAAAAAAACACTGAATCACACTTGCCATTATTTAACCTGGAAGTAATGCTATGCCACAATCGTAGTAAAAAATCCTATCATGGACGACTACTTCTGGTCGTTCTTTGCTGTCGTTCTTTGCTGTTTCATAATGTGATTACACTAAGACCATAATCACTGTAATAAAATGGCAGGAAATCATATCCGTTACATTTGGCCCAGCCTTTTTCGATGTTTGCCATGCATCCTCTGGTCAGTACACCTGTTTTACCCACGTACAGTTGCTTCTCATTGGAGTGATGAGAATCATAGCAGCCCAGCACAGAGACAATCAGAACCTAGACTAAGCCTCACTGCTGGCAGATACCCTCGGAGTGTATGCCCTGGCTGGGGAGAATCCTTGTTCATGCAGTGTTTACTTGCACATCTCCATGGATGTCTATTGCACACCTATAGGCCAAGACCTCTAGGGGTTGCAGACAGATAGTTCTCCCTGCTCCTTTTAAAATTAGAATTTTGTGGTCATTGTTGACACACCACAGCACAACAATGAAATGTCCATCCATCCATCCATCCATCCATCCTCTGCATTTAACCCATATGTGGCATCGTGACAAAGCAGGGGGCAGCTGATTCAACACCCAGGGAGAAGCGCTAGGGGGCAGTACTTTGTTCAGGGTACCTCAGTGGTGCCTTGCTGATCTTTCAATTACAAGTGTGCTTCCCTAACCATTAAGCCACCACCACCCACAGTGTCGGCACCTCTTACTGGAATCACAGCAGTGCACAGACCAGCCTTTACAGCACTCATCTGAAACATCGTTGACTTTCTCCTTCATTGGCAGTCAATGGTTTATCCCAAAGTTTGAATGCTTCTCCAGAGCCTCCATTGGACAGATTCAAACTCTCGGAATAGGAGCAGTCAAAGAACGTCCGCTCCTGTCGTGCTTTACTTTGCTCCTCTGTTTGCTTTTTCAGGTTCCGCTGGTCTTCGGGAGCCGAGCTTCTCACTGACCCAGGCATCTGTCGGGCCGCCTAGTCACTGGTGTCAGATTAGGAATTGCATGCAGCGTTCTGGGTATATCTTTAAGGCCCAGTGCTCTCCCTCCACGAGGTGGAGAACTCTTACAGGGCATCATAAGAAGAGGAGGTGGGCTGGGTTTGCAGGCCACTTCTTTTGATTTTTATCAGACAGCTGAGGGACCTTTGTTGTCCCTGACGCCCAAAACAATTCAAAGGTTCGTGTTTCACTGGGACTGCTTTTCTGTCATTTTCTTTTAGCCGCCCACTGCCCATATTTTCCCCAGTTCCTGCCCCGTTCCTGTAGCCCCAAAATGGGGGAATCTCATCCCTCATCCTGCCTCCCATTCTCTTATGTGGTTCAGTGGTGATCCTCACCGTGATCAGGGAAAACTGGCATCATGGCTGACTGGCACAAACTGTCTGACACAGATACAAACATGCGGACGAACATTCTCATTACTAAATAGTGAGCTAAGCCATTTATATTTATTTATATAGCAGACACTTACATGTAAGGTGCCATACAATTTTGAGAAAGAGGGCTTTGCTCAGGTTTGCTCCATCACTCTGCTGACCCTGGGATTAAAACTGGCAACCTTTCGATCACAGGCACAGCGTCCTAAACTGCTGACCCTGGGATTTGAACCAGCAACTTTCCTGTCACAGACACAGCATCCTAACCTGCTGACCCTGGGAACCAGCAACTTTCCTGTCACAGGCATGGCATCCAAACCCACTGAGCTACACACTGCCCACTATGCCCCTGAATTATGATCATCATCCCCATCCTGCTGTAGGATGTGGAGTTCAGCTGGATTCCACTGCTGCCATGTTATGCACCACATCGCAACAGTAACCCTTAAAGGATAAATTCAGCTAGTGACAGTGGAGACCACAGTGAAGTAGAAAGCCCCCAGGAACACCGAACGGCTGAGAGTCCCACCACTCCGCAGCTCCAAGGGTTGCTCGCCATGTGATTCTCACAGGACAGCTGCGGGCGGAGGGCGTGATGCCCCCCACCGGTCCAGAACATCCACAGCACAAAGGAGCTTTGTGTGCAGGAGTAAAAACTGATGAGCCAGCGCAAATCACTGCTTCAGCACAGCGATGAAGGGACCGTCTGTACTATGACACTGTAAGCAAACAGTGCGACTGGATCACCACCACGCAGCTTCTTATAAACACTGGGTGGATGGCCAGGCTAAGATCCAGTCACACAAGCGGGTGCTTAGCCAGCAGTCAGCGATACGGGGCACACGGCGGGCCTCCATTCTCTGAAAATGAAAACCTCATTGTCCTCCACAGGCATGCAGTGGGATGTATCTGTGACGTACAAGCCCTGTGAATTAACATACTTCCACATGCAATAATTCTCTTCTTTATCCATTGGACAATTGAAATGAAAATGTAACATTTCACTTCGGTGAATGCGCCTGTTGTTTTTACCCACCGTTGTCACTCTATTAGTTGAATCCAGCTATGCTTACAGATTTTATAGGCATTTAATGTCTCATACGATCTGACCTCATAGTTTGCAGCTGGGTATTGTTTTATGGATATTAGTGCTCTCAGGTGTACCCCGATCCCCCCCATCTGAATTACAGCTCTTTTCCGTCATGCTGACGTACATCAGGCCATGTCTGGCAAAAGTAAGATACCCACTAAAGGCACCAAAGAAAGACACACAAAGGAAGTGAACATCTCATCAACATTTTGGGGGATGATTCATTGCATGGGAAATAAACCAGGAATTCTTTAACCATTCGCTCTTTGCCTGTTCAGTGCTCTGCAATTTAAAAAAAAAAATTTAAAACACCAGCTGCTTCTTCTTTTCTCAGAATAACGTACTTACAGCCTCAGCTCCTAAGGCCAGGGCCTCGAGTACATCGCGTTTTTGCGCTCAATATGAATCCATGCACAACCTCTTGCAAGCATGCTATGGATTGATTTTGTTTTACAATTAGCTTTATATGGTGCCAGGAACAGAGACAGGGTGTAGGGAGCATTGTCAGACGACCTCTCAACCATCATGCAAAACCACCGTGAGAAGAAAGGCCACGTGGCTGGATGGGGCTCGTAGACGGATCCTCTATAATTCACAAGAAGGAGCTAAATATATGTGCCAAGACCAACCCTGGTGGAGAAACGCTCTGGAGGAAATGCACTTTCTGAAAGTCATGTCGCGAAACGCCTCAACATCAGCCTTCTAAAGTCCTTTGAGCTCGGTCATATCATGTCATAAACGAAACCAACACCTGTTTTCTTGAATCAGAAAGCCACGATAGCACCATCCGGTACTGAAATGCGTAATACAGCTTCTAATGATAACCTGTGCTACGCTTTTCTGTATCAGTGCAGCTGTGCCGTGAACCCAGCTGTATTCTTCAATTTGGCGACAATTAGGTCTGCTGACATGATCAGATTATGATTCTGCCTACTGACATGGTAACAGGTTCAGTGTTTCAATTAAATGGCCTCAAATCGGCTAATTGCAAACACGCTACTTTCATGCATGAGGTTTAGCTAGCAGTGGAGACATGCTTAGAGAATCACAGAGGGTGGCATTTTGATCATTTTTGATATACTAACTGCAATGGGTAACTTCTGGATGTATGGCTAATGGCTGCGCATTAAGAGGTATCACTGTGTGTGGTCGCAAAGGAAGGACTCCCCTCATTTAGCGGATTGTAACCCACTTGGCAAGTGCAAATGCGGTTATGAAAATGGAGGACAGGAAGCACACTGAGCCCCTGATAGTCATACACCCCCCACCACCCCCACCACTGGCCTAATTTCCATTCAGATGACCCTTCGACAATGTCAGTAAGAGAGTAACTCCCATATATTTGAGGAAATTACATTTTTCCAGAATTCCTGAATATTATCCCAAGGAGCCGATAATAGCAGTGTGGATGATGTGCAATGATATGAATATTTATGATAGTGAATAACTCACTGTGACTCCATAAGGGAGCTGGAGCCTTGCAACTTCACAAACCATCAATGGCGCATCAATGGCGGAAGTAGCCAGGCCAAGGCGATGGTCAATAGTCACGTTATTATGAAACAGAGGCAGTGCGGTTGCACAGAAACACTGAAAGTCTGCTGATGGCACTGGTAAGGCTTTTTGAGGCGTTTCAGTCAACATGTTCCTTTGTATCCTTGAATGATGGGCCCGATGAGAAAATCACACATGATCGCGGACTCTGCAAACTCTAGGGACAACACATGTGAACTCTGAGGACGACACGTTAAATCCTGGACTCAGCAAACTGGGCTTAGTACCAGATTCCCATACTGGTCCTCAGTCAATCTTGGTAATTTTAGTATCTAGTGTTTCTTGTCTTCTACTCCAGACCACCTGATTTAGCTAATTAACGACTCATTGAACCCATGAGCAGCCAAATTAGGCGCGTCACTGAGAGAGAAAGGGATACTTGGAATCGCCAGAGTCCCCATGAGAAACCTGGACACCATGGGCTATTTCAGTACATCATATTTAATTAAGGGCAAGACCTACTGGCCCAGAGGGCAAAGTAAGTGCTAATGTAATTCTTCTGATCTACTAATTCCCATTATTCATTTAGCTTTTCCTTCAGAATTAGTTGCGAGTCCTATGTAAAGCCACTTTTTACCAGCCATGAGGAAACACATTGCTTTGGATTGACGGAGGCAGGAAGACAACAGAGATGCAGTATTTTTGGGTTTCCTGACCAATTCTACTAGCAGGATACAGGACACCAATAGACATCCAGGTGAGAGGGGGGCATGCGTGCAGAAACGGTAGGGGTAGGAGGTGATCCGGGCAGCCATGAGTATGGGAAAGGACGGGAGGGATAACTAATCCAGAGCTTGTCAATGAGGGGTCTTGTGACCTGTGACTTGCCTGCTAACACACAGCCCCCCGCTCACATATGACAGGCCAGAGGGGAGGGCAGTATTATGGGGGATTCCTTACAGCAGGGGCAGAACCACAGAGGCACAACAAAACAGAGTGATGTGAAGCTAATGAAAGTCCAGGAAATTGACTAATCTCCAAAGAGAACTTTTCAGAACGTCAACTACTCAGTGACAGATGTCTGTTTACCTCAGGGTGCTGAATATGGCTGACTTATCCCTCTCATCATATCATAACACCCTCAGAAAATTGGCATCACATACTGGTTACTCAATCACACCTGCTAATGCCCTCTTGGGATGTAACGCGGTGTAAGTGCAGCATTACTCAAGCATACCATGCTAGCCATGCCGCCATGTTTAGCGTGAATGACAACTGTCCTTAAAGAACATTCAGCTGTGAGGTTAGCCATCAATACCAGCATGGAGAGAAAGGGGGAATCATTCTAATAAAGTTTTCGCTCTCGGTGCACCCCGTCCAGTCCATTATCCGCATGTAAACAAAACCGCCATCGCGAGCACTTAGTCATTGACTCCCACAGGCGGGGGGCACCTCTTTTTTTTGTCCTCTCGCTTTCCCCCCCCAGTTAAAAAGGGAGGGGGAAGCACCATCTGTCAGTGACCCCCTCATCAATGGAGCGAGAGCTCACTGTATCACTGGCCAGTCTCTGAAGCCAATTCTGCTAAACCTGGTTTATTTGCAGGCCTCCTATTTGTGGGTGAGAGCATCGGGTGCTCATCGGAGGAAGGGCCCAGGTCCAGGCTTCTCCCGGTGCCACTATCGTGCCACAGACCACCCGGGAGCCTTACTGACATTTCTGTGTTCAGCCAGCAATGCCAGTGCCGCGTTCAGCCATGATTAGCAAAATTAGCTTCGGCCGCACTTAGCACAACGTTATCATGCAAACACGCTCAGCAACATCTGTTAGCTTTGCGTACCGCTACTCCCCTGCTCTCCTGCAATCACAACTGAAGCACACAAAGCTCACTGAGGAGTGTCTATCTACTGATGGAAGGTGGCTGAGGATCTGAGTTTAAAGGCATACCGTGTTATTAGTGCCAGGAAATGGGTTAGGAACAGATGGCATTATTTTCAGACCAGTCATGTCAACTGCAAACCTCACAATGACAGGCAGGTCCCCAGCGAATGTCATAGGAACAGGAATCAAGATGACTGCAGGGCTGGACAGAGGCAATGAAGAAGGGGGGGGTTGGGGGGCTCAGTTTTCTGGCTGGTAAGCTGGCAGTAGCAGCAAGAAGCATTGGGCAGCATGAAGGTGTCTGGCAATGGTTAGCCAGTACTTACCCAATATCTGACTGAAGAGCAACTGCTCCAGGTCTCCCAGCACAGTAACCACCAGCTCGGGGTCCACCTTGAGGTAGGGCTTGCCTTCCCCATCCACCCCCTGTCCCTTTCCCATAGTGCCAGGAGGGTCCGTGAGTTTTTTGGTATTGGCATTAGCCTTGCTGGAGAGGATCTCGTCGTCTGACTTGCTGTCCTCCACCGGCTCAGGCGCCTTGCTGATGGGCTTGACCTCGGCGTAGGGCCCCCTGGGTATCCGGCTGGGCTTGCCTAACGTGGTAGGGGCGGCCAGTGGGCTGAACGGCTTGGGCTTGCCCTGGAAGAGGGAGTGCTCCGACTTTGAGAGGTTGCGGGACAGCGGACTGGCGCCCACGCTGCCACCCAACCCCGCCGCCTTGGGCTTGCCCACCTTGAGGTTCGCGCCGGCCGACTTGCTCATGTCATCGCACCACTTGGGCTCGATGAGCTGCATCTTCTTCTCGGCGTCGGTAAGCACACACAGGTTCGTGAGCGACTTCTGTTTGCGGAGGCCAGCGGGGACAGGTGGGCGACCCTCAGGGTTGCCCCCACGATACACCCGCAGCTCGCTTCGGGGAGTCGCTGCTGGGATCCCCGTCTTGCCCCGTCTTGCGGCCATGCTGCCCGACGTCCTCTTGCTCTCCGCCTGGCTGTAGGTCTCACTGCTCCCCTCCCGCTCTGCCTCAAGTGCTACCTCTCTGCCTTTCAGACTAGCCCCAAGCATCCCTCCTGCGTGGGACCATTTGACAGCATCAGCAGAACAGGCAGAAAGAAGAAAACAGTCCAATGACCCCCGGGGCTCCCCTCTCGCCGGGCCCCTCACCCCACAGAGCAACCCCTAGGGCTGCCTAATGTGCGGGAGGAGCAGCAGTCCACTGAGGTCACGCTAATCCACGGGCCCTGTTTGCATGTGAAATCCCCACGCTCCCTATCCAGTCAGGCTGCTGCTGCAGCAGCTGCTTCTGGGCCGCCCAGCCTCTGCCTTTTCTCCCTCTCTCTCTGCCTCGCTCTCTCTCTCCCTCTCTCTCTCTCTCGCTCTCTCATTCGTCCTCTCTGTGTCTCTCCTCCCTCCACCAGTACCTCCCGCTGTTGAATCGCGCGACGGCCGAATGACAGCGGAGGCAGGACGTAGCTGTGGTCCCACCCCTTTCTCACCCCCCTCTCTGCTTCCCCTCTCTCTCATTTATAGATGCTTCGCTGTGCCTCGGTACAAAGTGTGAAACCTAAGGGGCCGGCAATAAATTATCATCCCCTTTACAAAAGTGTATCGCCACCCAAGTAGCGTCCTTTTCTCCCTTCCTACCGCCCTCATTTGTTTCCACCTCAAGTGCCCCTCATATTGACGTAGCCCACAATTATGCACCACTGGTTTCCCCACACAGAAAATTTCTCCAGTGCTATAACAGGTACTAGAAGAGCTTAAGTGTAACTTGAGCATTGATTGCTTATACTATGACTGAACAAAGCAGCCCTCAGCTTTTCAGACAATACATGGATTTCTTTTTGGTTAATCAGATAACAGAACAATCCTTGTTAAGCTGCATTTACCTCCGTACTTCTTCTCCGCGTTATAATTGCCTGAAATGGTGCTGGATGACAGAAAGACTGGTAGCGTAAACATCTAACCATGCTGCACCCCCCAGCTAAATTCCCTGAGGTGGGGGCAGGGAGGACCCCCCCACCACAATCCCGCCTGTCATGTACAACGTCGGATTGATATACCGGACACAGAAACGGCCCCTCAGCTTTGCGTGCGACTCCCTCACTGGGGAGTCCATGCGGAAGGACGAACAAGTCGCACAAGCCCTTGCAGGCAGGTTTTAAAATGGCCACCATGTCAAACCTTGAGCATCTGGGTCAGACTGCAAAAAATGAACGCCCTTTAATTTATGCTTCTTAGTTTACTCTATGTATGTATTCAAATACTCTCTCCATGGACATCATGTATGAAACATGAACTTATCTCCATCATATCTGGGTAAAAGCTAACAGGACTATTAATATCAACAGGAAATGCGCAAAAAGGAATAAAGAAGCGGGAAACCTGGTGATCTGAAGTTTCTGGTGGCAAGGTGTTGCTTATTATGTTTGCCTTCTTGACTGGTGATGTTATCGGGCATTTAGATTACATTTGCTGGGTGGTCTGAAATGTGTAGTCTAAATGTGACAAAAAAACAGCTGTTAAAACGGGGCCAGTTGTTACCAATATTATTATATTCACCCACATGCAAACATTAAGAATTTAAAGAACTGAAATTCTCTGAAACATGAACTGACGTGTTAAATCATGTCAGACAAGAAATAGCTCCGTGGATTGTGGACCCTTCAGTTTATCAGATCTTCTAATGGGGGGCAACAGTCTTAAACTGCACTGCTACAACAGGGGCAAATTAATTTAGTAGCTGTTATTGCCCCTGCCTACATTCAATCAACGACTTCTGATTGGGATTCACAGGAGGTGAATCCATGGTTCACATATTCTATTCTCTGTAGAGGAGAGCATGAGGTCTTCATGGAATACAAACACTGTGTGCCTGTGCCATTCTCTGAGAGGAATTAGGGGAATCATGAGTACGGCTACATCCAGACTGGGATTTGTGTACTACTGCAGTAAAAGCAGGCGAAGGTCATTACTACCACGGAAGTGTGAAAAAAACAATGTCAGCTGTGTCTTTATTCGGTCTGCAGACGTTACAACCAGTATTCAAAAGGCAGGGGAATTTAAATATGTACATATAAATATAACTAAGGCACACTGAACAAGACCGTGGATATGCAAAACATGCCAGATTTCAACTGGGCATAGCTCTGTTAAAAATGTGGACATGAAACGATGCTGCGTTTTCCTTATCAGATCATCGTTTAACGTTTTTTGGCACGGCTTACTTTCATTTTTGTGTGAGATCTTTAATCCCGAAGGCTTCTTCCATGACTGGATTGGAGCTCTGCAGATCTGGCAGAATGGACATGATCAGTACCGACATCTGAGTCAGTGGTATTACCAATGCCATCCTGGGCTAAGCATTTAGGTATTATGGGTGGGCACCAGTGTTCAGTCTACTGGGAAAGCAGATGACCTGTAGACATGCCCCTAGGATCGCCGCATTGCCAATGACCTACTTCATTCGACACAGGGACCATTCAAAGACTCGCTGACCAGGCTCACCTCAAAGACTGTCATACATGCCATTCAGAGACGGGGGATCCCACTAGGTTTTGCTGAGTTCCCCCAGTGACTTTCATTGACCGGGTGGGGTGATTCGTCTAGTGAGGAGGGGGTCCCAAATGATCACAGGATTAAATTGTGTTTTGCTTCCGCCAATTCGGTTTCCTTGTTCCACAGCATCCCAGGGTCACAGCAGGAGGGGTGCAGGGGTTAAAGCTTTCAGATGGACACTTACAGCAATTAGCCGCTATGTTTATTCAATAGCGTCACCCGTATGATTCAGGAGGGATTTGGGTGCCGTGCTGGAGTCCACAGGCTGGCCTTTCCACACAGAAATGACTTTCATAAACCTCGACAGTGACCTGCTTGTCTAGCTCACCTAGGCACAGAGCTTGCGAAGGTTTGAACACACATCCCTGTTTACCTCCACTGTTTACAACTCTGAAAGCCGTTGAAAGTACCGACCTCAAATCACATTCATCTCCCTGCAAGACTCACAGGCTGGATGGGTCCCCTCAGCTCGTAAAAACCACATCAAGTCAAGTTCAGGCTCATCCTTTCTTTGGGGCATTTTAAAAGAAAGTACATGTCTTTCTGAAAGAAACGAGACAGGCCATTTCTCAGGCAACATTTTCACGTCCTCAGAAACCTAAACCCAATCCATTTTGCACGCAGCACTTAAGGAGTTTACAAGGTTGAGCCGTGCAGCAGTCAGTCATATCGAGCGAGAGAGTGACTAATTCTGCACCAGCATCACACCCTCTGACCACAGGTCACCCAGAAGGATCAGTACAAAAGGGGGGAAGCTGTGTTTTCCCGAGAAGGATATCCTGTGCGCTGCACGTTCTCCCAGAACCTTCCACAATTTCGTTCGGACCACAATGGGAGTTTCTGTGGACTGGACTTAGAGACTAGATTTCCTGCTTCCTGCCCGTGACTATGTGATACGTTAAGGCAGGCCAGGTCTGCAAGCGCTGGTTCACACATCACGTGGTCCTCCATTGAAATCTTTCAAAAGGGATCCAGCCATCTCCTCTGTATGATGATCAGTGTTTCATATCACCTTCATTTGGGACAGCTTGACTTGACTGAAAAATGAGGCCGAAGGCTCATAAGTCACACACACAAACACCGCTTGGCTGAGTCTGGAACAGCCATTCCCAGGGCCGTTTTGCAAAACACTTCCCGACAAATATTTACAGAGTTTGCCGCATTCCTCCAGAGAAGCACCCTCAGCCGTACTGAGCAATCAAGCTCTTGTGAGAGTATCTGGTCTGAACACGTTTCTTTGCAACTCATTGATTGGAAAAACCTGTTCTTTTGCCCGTGAGCAGTGACTACGGGCCTCGCTCCTGACTTTTATGGTGACTTCCACCTCCTTCAAACAGGCGGTAGTTTTTATGCAACCAGATTTATGCAACCAGAAACATGCTTAGTGATGAATTTTACTAAGTGTATTCTGACCATGTTTGTCAGGCAGGCTTTTTCAGTTTATCAGCCCCCCTCCCCCACCGCATTTCAAAATTCTGCCCCCCCCCCCCCCCCCAAACCAACGGCAGTTAATATTGTTCTTGATGTTTCAATAAAGAACCTCTGCTCTGAAAGTAAGAAAAACAGCAATATTGCAGAGTTCCTCCCTTTCGCTTCTTTTCAATGCTTATAAATAAAGCTGCATTTAAGCTCTGAATGTCCAGACAAACCTCTCTCTAGCTTAGCTGACCCCTTCCCACCCGGGAGATTTATGCTCGTCTTTGGCTCTGTGGGTTCCAAATAAAAGATCTGAATATAGACAACAGTCGTCCAGACGGCTGTGTTGCATCTTATTTCCATCCTCCAGAGTCACACCTATTTTCACAGAGATGGCCTCTGTGGAAGCAGAGCGGCTGTAAATCAGTGAAGATCTGTCCAGCTTTCTAAAAAGGCTGGACCATCCAGTTGGGAGCAGGTACAGCATTCAGGAAGGAAACGAGGTGTGCTAGAAGAAAGGATGGGCTAAGGGTCATAGCCACCATTGTGTAGCTAGGTAGCAAAATGATATTGCTGCAAAGAGCAGGGCGTTTACAGTGTGAAGTGGTTTAGCTTTAATCTGGGTGAGAGCAGCACTATGTTTACTGCAGTAGCCTCAGTTTACAGAATGAGTAGCCGTGAAAATGACGGACCTCCTCTGGCTTATAAGCGTGTGGTTTCACTCTTTCCAGACGGCCCCTTAGCCCAGCATCACTTTTATGCGATATGCCTCATACACACACCTCCCAGGAGTTTCCCAGAATGCTCTGCTGCCACAGTGCTCTCCATGGAAACGGCACGGTGCTCTAGACACTCATCCTGTCCCTATCACCCAAGCAACAGGCAACATCATGTGACATTTGCCATGTTTTTACTCTAGAACATCTGCTGCCTGTGTTTGATAATATACAGTGAGGCCACACTTGGGGTTGATTAAAATACTTTCTTACTGTCTTGTGTCTGTTTTATTTGACTTTTTATTTTATTTCTGTGGGGAATGATAGTAGCAGCTAGCATGTTACCACACCTGCCTGAATGGAACAGAGATTGAAGGAGCACATTTAAGGGGTGATTTTGTCCATTTAGCTCCCTCTAGATGTAGGCTGGTGTCACTGGCACTGTCTGAGCTGACAGTATTCTCTATTGTGTCCATGACCTGCCCTACTGATTCACTTCTGACTGTGACAGTGACACATATCAGTGTCATAGTGTTTGTATCAGCAGTCACTTTGGGACAGTATAGCCCAAGAGGTTTGATGTTTAACGAAACTAGGAATTCCTATTCAGTCAGACACAAAAAGAATGGAATGGAATTACTCTCCAGTCTTAGCATACCTTAGCTTACCTTTGGAAATTTTTTAATGTTATTGTATGGACTGTTTGCTTCACTGTGACCTTTACTGAGCACCTGTAATGCAGATATATAGGCACGCCTTTCACCAGGCTAATTAAATACAATGAACAGAATTTAATTAAAAGGCCTTGGTAATGCAGCACTGGACTACAGATAGCATGCAGTTTGATCCATCATTCAGGAAAATCTAATGAATTGTCCGCAAGCACAGTCTTCTGTTTCATTAACGTTTCTTTCTCCTATGCAAATAAAAACCTGGAGCTCATCATCAATGGTTCGTTTTTCAGCTGTTTATCCATTTGAATATTTTTGCATTTTCAGACCACATGTGGACTGTCATTGTGTGTTGCTGACATGTGACATTATAACGGACAGTGGGAAAACAGTAATAGCCGCTCAAGGTCAGGGGCACCTGGAACAGGATGACATCCTCAGTAAAGAGCAAGAAAGTTCCTCAGAATCCATTTCTGTGCCTTAAAAGGTACATTTACCTACAGCCAGGGTACAATTGGCAGACCCTTGATCGTACAGCCACAGTGACCAGTAATTGTAACCTCAAAAGTACAAATTGGTACTTTTTTTCTGACAGCGTGGGAGGGAGCAAAATTATGGAGTTTCTGTGGACTGGATTGAGAAACACTGCCTTGAACTGTTTACAGTTAAGCTTGAAAAAATTGCAGGACCACACTTCATGAATAACCTGTGATCTTCTGCTAAAGAGTCTTGCTAATTAACCACAACATCATCCACTGCAATTACATTTAACAGACATTTTTATCCAAAGTAACATACATTTCTAGGAGAGCAGCATTAACCAATCCCAAGAGCAACTGAAGATGAATGGCCTCACTAAAGGGCACAGTGGTGAAATTATGCTGCTGATTCGGGGATTCAACCCAGCAACCTTCTGAACATAGGTACAGTTGCCTAACCCTCTGAGTCAACCTGGTTAGAGAACAAGGTAAGGTTCACCTTCTCATTTATCGGGGCTCATTCTTTACTTGCCTTCTCGCACATCTCAGAGAGCCTACCTTAAAGTTGGGGGGGTGGCGGCATGTGGAGGGTGGGGCTACGCAGCTGTGTGTGACCCTCGAAAGCGCCAGGTGATGTCTAGGACTTCACAGCAGCTGCAGCAGCCGTCGGCCAAGCGGAGACTCAAATGGCGAGAGCGGAACCAATTATGATTTTGGAAGCAGGGGGCCTCCAAGTGTTCTGGGGGGAGACCGTTGGATGGGTTTCGGAGTGTTTGTGAGCCCATGTGTCTGTTAAAAAAAGCTGGGCTCTGGTCGTCTGTTACAGGCACAAAAAAAAGGTGTTAATTAAAGGCAGCAACATTTATTCAAAGTGACTGAAGCTGAACACAGGCTTGGGGTATCTTTAGGGCATTATATGCATTTTTACCCTGCCATATGCCAAGCATTTCTGTAATACCGGTGGCATCATCTAGAAAGCCATATACAAGTGCATGTGCTGGGTCCCAGAATGATCTGCAGCTCTGGCCAGAAAACTTGGATGAAAGCAGGCTGGCCTCAGTTGCTTTGCTGCCCAGTCATGCAAAGCCTCTCATTCATCCATATCCTGGAGACAGACGCACCAGCACCCACTACCCATGTGATGCTGGCTTTATTTGATCATTGTCTCTGTGTCCATTTGTTTGTTTTAAAGCTGGATAGCCAGACATGCTATATATATACCGTATACACAGTTCCAGTCAAAAGTTTGGACACACCTACCTATAGAAATGTTTATTTGTATGATGCAATAAATTTTAGAATAATTAAAAAGACTATAAAACTAAAAAAAAAAATATATATATAGTAAAAATAATAATAATAATGTGTTGGGGGTGAGTTCTGTTAGTTGGATCTCAGAAGGTTGTTGGTTCCAATCCCTGGGTCAGCAGCGTGATCACACCATCGGGCCTTTGAACAAGGCCTTTAACCTCAATTGCTCAAGGGACTGGCTGACCCCACTTTCTCCTCTATGCCAGTTCCATGAGGTGGCCTCACGAAGGAGGTCCCACATATGCTGAGCTCTCATTGGCCATATTTCCATTACTCACTAATCATTTTCTTTGACTGCCCTTGACTTTTGCACAGTACTGTATACAAACACCGAACAGTGTACATATACTGTATGCATATTGTACACTGTTCCACAGGCTATACATTCTTTTTGCTGGAATCTTATACGCTGTCTATACACATCATTTATACCACAACGAGAACTTTAATGTTATTTTGCATTTTCGTATTAGCTGCACAAACTGAATTTCGCTGTCCGGTACATGCACCTGTTAGCTCTTTGGGCCTTTGGCTAGGCAAGGACCCCCACTAATGGGTTGGCTTTTATATCCCCTGACATTCCGGCACCCTCCCAGGCAGCCGTCCATTGTTCCCCCACAGTGGGCAAACGTCAGCGCCCTTTGTAGTCCAAATATCACCAGGTCAGTTGGAGCATATTAGTCTGCAAAGTAAATGACAAAGCCCATTTAAAAAGGGCCTTGACAGAGAGGATCTGACCTACGACAACTGTCAAGTAAAATTAATTCATCGCATCCCAATGGCTTTCGTGACTCATGCAAAACCATGCATTGACAGCAGAGCACCTGAGAGGCAGCCAATGGGGAGGACAGATTCACTGGGAAGTTCAGTTTCCCTGCTGGGCTGTATTTGAAATGCTTTGCAGTTGGGTTATCCCAGTAAGATGAAGTGGACGGCAGCAATCCAGAGTCACACAGCACTTAGTGGAAAGGATAAATGTATCGCTAGACATTAAACCCTCAACAAGGCATGATCCACTACCCAACTGTTCAACAGTCTGACTGCTACTTTGAGGTTTCCAAACACATTGAATTAATGCATATTACAAAGACTTCTGGTTTAAACGTCCCCCCTCCCGCATGCAGGTTTATTACAAACAGTTGGCGATGTCATCTCTATTACATCAACCTACAGTGGTTACTGTTTTCAACAAGCATTTGCTCTCCCAATCTGTTATCTGCAATTGTGCAGGGTTATACATCAACTACACAGCCTCAGGGTTAACTAGTACTCAAGGCTAAGAAGCACTCAGTAATAACTACCACTACACCGTTTGTTATTGTTGTGGCAAATTTCAGCAGAATTACTATTATTATACTGGTTATACAATTACTTTTTTAGGAATAGTTCAATATACTGGCTGTTGTTTGAGATTTATGCATATTTTACCTGTTTAAATTTGGAGTAATTTGATTGGATTAAGGGAGGCAATCAGGAAGCAGGAAGTAGGAAGTTTTAGTTGGTTGGTATCTTTTAAAAACCTGTGCAAGATGCTCAATGAATGATGGTTATTTGAAGACACTCCATCTACTTATAGGTGAACCCACAACTTAAACTGCTTATTAAACCGGTCAACCACCTGCCTATCCCATATAGATCCACAGTTAGTTATTATTGCGTGAACAAGCTTGTGGAGCTTGTCATCTAGATTTAACAGTATTTTGTTTAAAAACTAAACAACCCAGACTGTTTTGTACTGTATGTGTAAAGTCATTATATGTGGTGAACAAAGAAGGATTTTACTCCCACATTCACAGTGACATTAGGGTTTACAGACCATTATCTCCCTTGTCATAAAACAAATTATACTAACCCTTTAACTCCGTACTACACACTTAGGTAAAGATATGTCTGTTTCACATGCCTGCTTACAGTGTGGAAATAGTTAAGAGACCACAGTATGATTTTTTGTTACACTCATTTTTCAATTTATGTATTGTGTATGTGAATAATAGATCTTCGTTCAGAAGCTACAGCCTGGTTCTTCTCTGTTTCTCATTAATGAAGGGCTTCTTCCTTGCATCTAGAAGCCTGTTACAGTACATACTGTCCTAACAGTGCACCTCACACCTGCACTTAATGTTTCCCGGTCCATTCGAAAGTCACTTGAGGCTATTCTACGATTCATGAGAAACTGTCATATCGCGCCTTTAGAAAGTCACTTCCTCCCTTTACCAGGCTGGTTTCTGGTCGTTCCCAGTGTCTCCTGCTTCACCTTGTTCTTATGTGCTGCTGTCTTAGAAATTCTGAACCTGAAAGCATCCTGCTGCTCAACGTAGCCTTCTGCCAGCAGAATGACAAATAAAACAGAATTAAAAAAATGCAGATTTGCTTAATAATATAGAGTGGTCTCTTAAATTTTTCCATGGCTGTATGTCTCTATTGTAAAACAATGAGTCAACACTGATGCCATTTCATTATCACCAAAACATAATTTTTTGAAGACTGGAAGTTCAGGATCAGTTTTATAATTTATGACATCCAATAAACTAACCTACTTTACATACTATGTAGGAAGTTGGTGGTGCAGAAGGCAGTGCTATCGTTTCGCAACCAGAGGGTTGCAGGTTCGAGCCCTGCTTACTCCTGACCCCATCAAAGTGTCCTTGAGCAAGACACTGAGCCCAAATTGCTCCCGGTGTGCAGGTTGGCACCTTGCATGGCAGCCTCTGCCACCGGTGTGTGGATGGGTGAATGTTAGACATAAATTGTAAAGTGCTTTGTAGAAAAAAAAAGCGCTATATAATTGCAGTCAATTTACTATAGAACAGTCACCTCATCGAGTTTCATGTCATACTCCCCATGGTGGTACATCCTGACATACTCCAAATTAATATGACATTATAATACAACTATATACATTCACCATTATAACTTACAAAAGGAACACATTAATAACAGTAACGAACTTCAACAAAGATAATCGCGAACATTCATAACTAAACCAAACAGCCCCTAAGGAGTCCAAACACCAACCAATCCTGACCCAGTTATTCCAGAACAGCACATGTAGCAACCTCTACAATATGAATGTAGTGGCAGTATTTCTGTATCAACAATTAGGAGAGACTGAATGCAATGAGTAGGCCCAGCCTTATCCAGCACAGGGTAAGAGGCTCAGTGGGAAATACTGTTACATCCAACCTCCAGGGTCTCAGATTCGAATGTGTGTTTGGGGTTCTCTGGGTTCTCCCACTACTCTGAATGCATCCGCAGTCTAAAGAGATTCTGCATTTACGCAGACAGGTGTCTTCATTTCGCCCAATCTGTGATTTATGAGTGTTGTGAATAGAGGGTGGATAACAGATGGATCAATCAAAATGACCTGCATTGTGATGAAACAGAATCTACAAAAATCACATAGTCGCTGTTCGAAATAGACAATATGAAAATAGAAGGAAGTTCTCACTGTTGCTTCCTTGTTTTTGTTTCAATGATTAATTGGAAGTTAATAATTAATTTCCTTGTTTGCCTTACTGTAACACTTTACTAGCTTTGAATAGTACGTTTTAATCTCACACTCTCAGTCCCCTTAGATCACATATATCTCAGCTAAATTAACTAAAGACATAATGTATATAGAAGTTCCTAAATGTTTAAGTGCCATTATATTTTGTTGTTGTATACATAGAATATTTCAGGAAAGCTTTGTGGGGAAATTTGTTAAATGATTCGACAGAAGGGAATTAAAAAACAAACTGGCAATAGCCATATACAGACAAAAAGATAATGTGCACATACTGTATGTGTGTGTGCGTGTGTGTATGTGTGCGTGTGTCTGTGTGTTTCTGTGTGTGCCTGTGTGTGTGTGTGTGTATACATATAAATGTATGTATTTTACCAGTAATGATAATGTGATAGTGTAGCAGTAAGAATACTGTAAAATACTGTCTAAATATTATTAGCAGTAGAAACACAAAGAGCATTAAGTGCAACACAGATTGTGTTGGTTAGTGAACCCTCGGCAGTGCAGCCCGTCCCAAAAGCTGTGGATGAATAACGTGCCCTGTGGACGTGTCGCTGCTGACTGCGCTGGCCCACCCCCACAGCTGGCGAAACCTGACCCGCCGATCAGGCGGAGCAGCCGTCTGTCCCGTGTCAACGTGCTGAGCGGCAGCCCGGACTGGCTTTTAGGGGGGGGGACACACTCCACTGCATACACATATGTGCACACTGCTTTGGAATTATCGTTGTTCAGTATGATTGTGCAATTTCAAACAGACACAACTGGGAAAATTGGTACTTTAGGTATGCAGTTAATAAACCACTTAGAAAGTGCACAAAAAACATATATCTGTAATATTTTGCTCTTTTAAAATCTAAATCACAATGCAAGTACAAGAATCTAGGCTTTTAAAATGTTTCACTGGTTCACATGTACAAAGCATGCATTTGTGTGGAACATAAAGATGACATTTGAGATAAACCTGACCTGGGGTGGCAGTTTTGGGGGTGTGCACAGGATTGCATGAACGGGGGAGTGATTTAATCACTACTTTTTCATAAACAAGAGCTGTGTGATTTCCCCAGGATATTGGGTATGAAAGGCACTTGAAAACCTGTCAGCATGTCTCAGTGTTCATGTGTGGTGCGCTGCCTTTTTCCTGAGCTTTTGTGGAGTGTGAGTGCTGTCTGTAATCCGCACGCATGGAATAAAGGGTTTCTGTCTGCCTGCTCACAACAGCAACACGCTGACAAAGTAACGTGCCGCCTCGCTTCTGTGTCACTTTGGACAGAAGCGCCTGCTAAATAAATGTAAATGTCAAATCGGCAGTCAGAGAAGGACCTTCAGTGTCATCCATGTTTAAATATTTAACAATAATGTGTTTTAAGTGTGTCATGTAACAAAGGAAGACTTGTTAAATAGGTCACCTATGTTAATCAGTATCCTTCTAGCTTCCTGCCCTGTGCTGCCTGGGATTGGTTATACAGCACCCACAACCCTGACCGGGATTGGACGCTGACCGGAATTGGCTATACAGCACCCACGACCCTGACCGGGATTGGACGCTGACTGGGATTGGCTATACAGCACCCACGACCCTGACCGGGATTGGCTATACAGCACCCACGACCCTGACCAGAATTGGCTATACGGCACCCATGACCCTGACCGGGATTGGCTATACAGCACCCACGACCCTGACCAGAATTGGCTATACAGTACCCACGACCCTGACCGGAATTGGCTATACAGCATCCAGGACCCTGACCAGCATTGGCTATACAGCACCCACGACCCTGACCGGGATTGGCTATACAGCACCCACGACCCTGACTGGGATTGGCTATACAGCACCCACGGCCCTGACTGGGATTGGCTATACAGCACCCACGGCCCTGACCGGGATTGGCTATACAGCACCCAAGACCCTGACCGGGATTGGCTATACAGCACCCACGACCCTGACCGGGATTGGCTATATAGCACCCACGACCCTGACCGGGATTGGCTATACAGCATCCAGGACCCTGACCGGGATTGGCTATACAGCACCCACGACCCTGACCGGGATTGGCTATACAGCACCCACGACCATAACCGGGATTGGCTATACAGCATCCAGGATCCTGACCGGGATTGGCTATACAGCATTCAGGACCTTGACCGGGATTGGCTATACAGCATCCAGGACCCTAACCGGGATTGGCTATACAGCATCCAGGACCCTGACCGGGATTGGCTATACAGCACCCACGACCCTGACCGGGATTGGCTATACAGCACCCACGACCATAACCGGGATTGGCTATACAGCATCCAGGATCCTGACCGGGATTGGCTATACAGCATTCAGGACCTTGACCGGGATTGGCTATACAGCATCCAGGACCCTAACCGGGATTGGCTATACAGTACCCTCCGTCAATCTGGGGTCTATTCTGGCTGCTAATTCCCCTTGATTCCTTTTAGCAGAGTGGTCGTGAGCTGATTCCTTCAGACAAACTTCAGTGCCAAATCGTCATTAGTGTTGCATTATTCGTACGACATCCATCTATCCACCTATCCATTCATCCATCCATCCATCTTCCATAATCGCTTCACCAAAGCTGAGTTACAGTCAGCCTGGAGCCTTGGACGATGGACGGTGCCCTTCTAAATTTTGGAGATATAAGTGGAAGATCGCGATACATGAAAAACGAGTGGCTTGTGATGGCGGCGTGGGGCAAAATGCTCACCCTCTTTCTGACTCTAAATCTGGAGGGGAAATGATTCAGACAGAAACTGCCTCTGCACCTTGGCCTGACTATTTACATATGACTCTTAACGGATTTCACCCTGCATATCCGGATTGGGAGGGATGTATTTGTCTGGATGACTGAAAGTTCGGCATGGGGGTGATGTGAACACTGTGGCAGAAACACCTGCATGCACTATAATCCCCCACAGATTACACACTCCGGTTGAACCTGAATATCTGCTGTGGGAAAACACTATGTTTGGGTTTGTAAGATTCCCTGCGTGCTTTCACTGGAAGTCACTGGAAAATCAGGAGGGTGTGTGATCAAATCTCAGACTGCAGGCTGACACAAGGGTTAAACTAATGTCCACCTATGACAGATTAAGACAGTCATGATTACAGCAGGCCTTCTCTGAGCAAGCCTCAGATGAGTCACTCTCCGTCAGTCCAAGAGCCACACACAGTCCAAGAGTCACGTTGGTCAGAGAGACCCCAAGATAGTCAAGATAGTTTTTGCTTCCAATCAAATGGTAGGAAGCAAAAATGTGGACTGTCTGGTGGCCCCTGAGGACTAGGTTGAGAAACTGCCTTCTAAGCCATTCTGTGTTCAATGAACATGGTAAACTGTAACTATACCTAATATAAGTTAAAAGTGAGAAGCTATGACCTAAAACTTCCATCTGCCTTTTCTCCTTTCCTCTATAACATATCTAAGAAAAATCTTAAACAAAATTGTATTTTAACTACTGAAATCTTAGGAAGCCCCCAAGCTGCATCTTCCAAGTGCTTCGCTTGAGCACTTCAGATTGCCCTGCTTTATGGGTTTATCCTGGCTGCTGCACACCCGAACTCTGTGCTTAACACCCAGGAGGACAGTGTGGAAGAGCAGCTGCAGACTCCTGTAGCCATCTTACCCGTGGAGAGGTCCTCACAGCAGACCTCCATGGAGTCAGAGGAGCAGTCACTCAGGTCCTCCAGAGATGAGGTATCATTGTCCTGCTGTGCCTGTAGTCTAGAGGAGACAATCACTGGATTCCTTAGTAGGAGCCCAAAGCAATGTTTTGAAATGCAGCTTTATTTTCCATCTGTGCGAGATCATCGAAATGTGTTTTCGTATATCATGCTCTCATTTTACGACACATAAGGGGGGGAGTGAAACCTGGGGTCTGAGCACAGGGTTAGCCCTCTATCCAGCACACCTGGGGGTGTTTTTCAGGGGATTAATCAAAGGCTCAGTGGAGATGTGGCTATACTGCTGAGCATGGGATTTAAACTAGCAACCCTCTGCTCACAAATACACAGGCCCAACCCACTGAGCCACACAATGACCCCAAACATTGTTGCATTCTAGGACGCATCTCAACAAGAAAGGAAACGGAAACAAATTAGGGTTGATTAAGAAAGAACCGGAGAGGAAGTAAGGGCTTACGAGGTTAGAAGCCACACAAGAAATGGTGAGTACTGTCTTTAGTTTGGATAACTTTGGCAATCATTAATTCAGTCCTTTGATACTGTGAATAATGGCCCATTGATCGTCACATAATGGCTGCTGCCTGTAATTTACTTATAAATGTCGTCTCAGCTAGAATTAAGGGCGTGAATAAAGATGGTGACAGGCTTCCTTAATGCCCCAATGTTCCTCAGGGTTTCGTACTGACTGCTTTTTTATTTACCCTGATTATAAATGAGCAACTGGACTGAATACATAGCTTTCATTAATAGCTTGGAAGTTACCTATTTTTGTACATGGCAGCTCTACAGAGATGTTTGTATGTTTTCTTCTCAGACCACTTACGAGTTTTAACTGTTAATCACTTTCACCATAAGTGAACACTTGGAATAAGTTTACAGGCATTATGTGTAACATTTGGAGAGTAATGCATTATAAATGCAGAGAGCAATGCAGTAGTTCACTGCATTGACTTTAACATTGGCATAGGCTTCCAGTCTTTATTTCTCTTTATGTTTTGCAAGCTGTTAGGGGTTACAGTCTCTGTTAGTGGATATGGCCGACAAGAGCCTGTATGTTTATTAAGATGCTTGGAAGGTGCGTGGAAACGACCGAAAATCAGACAGGGGTGGGATTGGCAGGCGCTGATTATATGAAAGGGCAGCTATGAGTCTAGCAGGGAACTGAACGACACATAAAGAGGTGAATACAGATGAGGCAGAGAGACGGGGGATAATGGGGAGGAGGTTCAGGATCTCTGTGCATGTTACACACATACGTATTATATTATAATATGTAATATAAAATGTATTATACAGCCATTTACGTAACTAAATAACACCAAGAGAAAGAATGACAGGGTATTTAAACAGCAGCAAGGACAGCGATATATATTGTCCAGCTGAGCAATACATTTTTATTATTAGTGCCTTGATGTTCAATAACTTTATATGTATGCTATATCGTGAGAATAGAATAGAATAGAATAGAATAGAATAGAATAGAGCCACTTTTTTCCTCCCAGTGGGGACATTGGACCATTTTGCAAATCCATGACAGATATAGATAGAAAATTAAGAAAAGGTTTTGGGATGGAGATCAAGCAGCACCCAGCATTACAGCAGCTGCTGGGGTTAAGGGCCTCACTCATGGACCCAATGGTGACTCCAGCTAACAGGGAACATTCCCAGAACATTCCCAGAACATTCACTAACATTCCTGTTACGGTCCCAGAAGGTTCTGTTGCAACATAATATAACTGACGTTAATTCAACATTCCTAAAATGTTGACCTACAACAATAACCCAAAAAGAATGTCATGGGAACGTTTATAAAATCAACCTTGAAACATGTTCCTAAAACATAAAGTTACAAACATTTGTAAAATCAAACTCGAAACACGTTCTTAGAACATACAAGTGCAAACATTCATAAAACCGAACTCTAAACACAACACACTAGCAACTCCAGCTAACAATGTTTTGTTCTAGGAAGATTTACGCAACATTTGTACACAAAGAACAAGAGACTAGATACACAGCAGCAGCCTCTGTAGGTGTGAGGATATGCTGCTGTTCACTGTAATCATGTATAACATTCTTTTAAAGAGTATTCACCTTCTGATTTCGAGCCAGCTTCACATGAAACGTTACAGCACTTTATCTCACTTTGACACTGAAGAGTCAGTCTTGTAACCCTTTATGTCACTTGAAAGAATATAGTGTCATAACACAAATTTATGTCAGCATAAACCTATGACATAGGTAATATATCAACTTGACACATGAGTCGTCAATGACAGTCACAAAAGTTGGAATGAACCTTTAAAAGTGACTTTGTACGTCATGAAGAGCTTATGTTGGTGTATTAACCATATGAAGAACACCCTTACTGTTAAAACTCACCCTGGGATCACTATACACTACAGACACAATAGCTGTAGGGATTGTGAAATACATTAGCCATGTCCATATTAATGAATATTTTCATGGCCTTATTTAATTTCTATTTCACATCCTATAGACAAGAGTCATCACAAAAATTGGTTTATCTAAACTTGATATAATTTTTTTGTTTTGTTTTAGACTTTTTTGTATTTAGTCGGTATAGGTAATGGGTAGAAGGTCAATTTACAAAAACAGTTTTTTTTGTAAAGCCATGAAGAAAATATCCTGGGAACGATGATGGGCACTTTGAATGTTTCAGGAACTGGCACACAAAATTTCTGTACCTTAATCTTAACATTCAGTAAACATTCCTGTTCTAGGAAGATCAAGATAACTGTACATTTTAAATGTTTCAGGAAGATTCAGACATAACGTTTCCAATCCATACCTTAATTTTAACGTTTGGTAAACATTTCTAGAACAAAACACTGTTAGCTGGGACATGATAACCAGGCTTTATAGCTTTCGGAAGCGTGCTCAGGGAGATATGGGACTGGAGAGCAGATACACTAACCTGTACCTAAAGGGCGCGATGGCGGCCATGTTGACACCTGGCACCGACTTCCCCTTGGGTGGCTTGTTATGCTGGTCTTTGGCGGTCGTGGGCATGGGCGCGAGCTTGGGTATGGTGGGAGACAGAGCTTCGGGGGTCTCCATCTCCTCGTCGGACAGGCTGCCGGCCTTGCCTCGCTCCAGGCTCAGTTTAGACCTCTGAGGAGCACCGAGTCCGTACGCAGGGATCCCACACAGCAGGTTGGCATTGTTGAGTTTGTACGGGCAGAAGGTCTGCTCTCTGTCCTGGCCTGACGGGCCTGCTTTCTCCTCAGCGGCTGGCACTTTGCTCCCCGGGCGCTCCGTGTTGTCCAGCCTCCTCTGCTGGGCTCTGGAGGCACCGACGGGCCAGTTGCTGTTCCCGTTGCGTCTCAGCTCTCGGAGGGCATCCAGGGAGCACGCCCCCTGTGGCGCGTCCATGGTGTCCTTGGAGCGCGGCACCACCTTCCGGCAGATGCTGGGGCTGCTGTAGGCCGAGCGGGTGCCGTCGCACCGCAGGGCAGCGCAGGTGGCTTTGGAGGCGGTGTGGGCCAGGGGAGCGCTGCTCCTCTGCAGGAGGAACTGATTCCTCAGTGTCGTGTCTCTGAGCAGGTCACGGGAAGCAGGGGATATAGGCGAGGAAGAAGTCAGGGAGTTCTTGGCTGGGAGAGGGATCTGCGTGGAGGGGTGAGAGAGGCCCCCGCCCAGGTGTTGGGGGTCTGGCTTGGGGGAGGGCAGCATGCTCCGCGGTGTGGGGATGCCGGAGCCCGCCTGGTTCCTGGGAGCCGACTTCACGTGGACTCCTCCACTCATGGTCAAGGAGACTCAGTCACAGAGCTTCTGGAAAGAGGGACTGTGATGTCACATTCTGGTCATATTATGAGAAACTGCTTAAGAAAACAACCCACGCTAGATCACACTGTCCACCGAGATGATATCATTGATGTTCTCACCACCTTGTCTTGCAGCACAGCTCAGAAGGCATCAACTGCACACACAATGCTTTATGGAATATTACTTCCTTTGAAAAGGGAGAATATTATGTTTAACGTAGCAAGCACTTTTATTCAAAGCAATGTACATTTGTTTTGAGAAGGTGGACGTTGTTTAGTGAAGTCATCCTGTCAACTTGGGATGTGAACTTGCGACCTTCTGATCACAACCATAGCACCCTAAGCCACATACCACATGGCCCATATGGATCACATGACTGTTTAGCCCTAGGACATAAATAACAGATGAGTAAATTATATTAAACCGAAATGCAGGCCAGGAAAAGCGAAAGCTCTGTCTGCTTCCTGTTCACATCGTCCAAGAGACAAAAAAAATCCCAAATGCACAGTCTGATTTCCCAAGCTGTTTCACGTTGGCTTGTGGAAACGGGCTCACGGTACTTCATAAGGGGGGTATAAACTTCTTGTACCATGTGGATTGAGACCTTAATGTTAGTAATGTGCACCCAACAAAACCCCAGCAGCACCTCAATATTCCGTAATGTAGTGATGGTTTGGTGGAAGTGATAATGTGGCACTAAACATGGCGTCGTAGATACGAGCTTCTGAGTGGGTGGCTCGGCCGGCAGAAGTGTTTTCCAGAGCTAAATATAGAACTCAACCACTTTGGAAGCTAAACTGATCACAGACATTAGGTTTGGAAATGACACTATTTCATTAGAAACACTACAGACCACCCCCCATGCAGTTGATGGCCGTGCCTCAGACGTTCCATGAGAGGGAAGGAGGGCCGACATGGCCTGGCCAGACCATCAGTCACGCTGTGTGAGGTGAGAAGCTCCTCAGATCTTTGAAGGTCATCGATCGGGCAGCCCTTCAGGACCCGGTGGTGCTCCCTTTGAGGATCACCCTTTCAGAGCTACTCATTCCAGACTATCACCAAGCAGTTCATCAGTTTGCTGTTTCTGGGCCCACAGTCAAAATATTACCCCCACAACAAACTAATTCAATGACTAAACACATAGCTAACTAGTAGAGTCAGAAGATGGAAGCTAGCTAGCTGGTTAGCAGAATGTATCGTTTCAGCGTCTCCTAAATAAGGAACATGTTTATGTAATTGTTAGTGTTAGCCAGCAGGGGAGTGGTTTGTGGCCACCTTGTGGGTCCCAAAGCATGGTGTGAGTGGTGGTAACCTGCTAAAATAGTCTGCATAAAAACAATGGGGTTAAAATGTTGCAATTCTTCAGCCACAAGTGGCTAATTAGCAAAGCTAGATGCACTCGCGACACTGAGCTGTGATCAGTGTCCATGCTGATATTCAGCGAGAGGGGGCATTTTTAGCTTGAACGCTTGGATTGTCCTTGATTTGACTCCACCGGTGCTTCCATTTATGACTTTGCTTCTCTGGTCGCTGTGACATTAAAGCTGGAGCCAGGGATCGGCACAGCATGACTTCAGCACCACGGGACCCAAAGCCTTTCATGTGCTGCCAGAGATGCCCATCAGCTCCCCTGGTCCCTTTCCTCCACCCAGGCACCTTTACTCTCCACAGATATCCTACGTACAGCCACCACTTGCCCTCTCAGCAAAGGAGGCCAATCTCACAAGGGTCCTAGAGGCAGGCGGCAGGTGGAGCCGGCCAAAGCATCTTCGGCAGGATGCCGGTGAAGACCTGAGCTGTAAGTGATGCATCGTGGGACTGAAGGTCTGCATATCTGCATAAGTACATATCTACATATCCAAGAGAGTTACAAAAAAGAAACAAAAGCTAGCTCTGCATCCTGGTATGATAAGTGATGTTAGGGATAAGGGAGGCCCATATAATGTCTCCCCGAACATCACCGGCACATGCCTGGAGCAGACATTTTTCATTTGCATAACAACACAAAGAAGTGTATCCAAAGTCCATTCACACTCCACGGGACCAGGAGCACAATGGAAACACATTGGCTTCTATAATGATCTACAATGACATTTATTTATTTAGCAGACAGTTTTATCCAAAGAGATGCGCATCTGTGCATGCAGAGTCAGCTAAGTCCCAGGAGCCAATGGGAGTTACTGTAAGGGCCTTGCTCAGGGGCCCAGTAGTGACATCACTCTGCTGACCCTGGGATTAGAACCTGTGAGGAGAATGATTTTACCATTGGGCCCTTGAGCAAGGACTTGAGAACTGCTGCTTACCATTTAAAAGCCAGAGAAGAGGAGGATCTGGAAGATTATGCAAGGACACGGCCAGAATGTCACCTACAGGAAAAAGGAGAATTTCTGAGTTTAATTCTGCAGAGGGAAAATTATTCCACACATAGCTCAACAGATTTTATATGTCTGGGAACTTCACTGACCCAAGCTAAGAAAAAGCTCAATAAAGTATTGCACACAGACACAATAAATCACTGGCTGCCTATTTCTATTAAATTAATCAAGTTCTGTTTTCACCAGCACACAGTTGTCTAGACATGGGCAATTTCCCATCATGCATTTCAGGCATCAGGAAGAAAGCTGCTGCAAAAATGGAGGATATGAAGCGGTGTCCCTTTAAAATCCCATGTCCTCGTGGCTTAATCAACAACAGTCTTTGACCAGCCCCATGAATGCATAAAAAATTGCTCTCATGGGCCAACAGTAAAGCTTAGTCTTAATAAACCCGCTCTACTGAATACTGGGCTAACAAACACAGTCTTGCTCATTGGCTGTATAGTAATCCATCAGCAAGAATGTAGCCGCAGTGCCCCATAGGCTCTGGACAATAGACACATTTTTCCAGATAGTTCTGAATGCCTGGAGCCCTCCCCGTACCTATATGAATGTCAAGAAACGAACAAGCTGTTTTCTGGAAAATAAATGCAGAACTTAAGAGAAATAGGTGAGGCAGAGAAAGAGGAGGAAAACGGTGACCATGAAGGATCCCTGTAAGAAACCAGCAGCACCCTGAGGCATAACAGTGTTGGGTGGGTATCGCTGTGTTGGATGAGCTCCATTCCACAGGTGGACACCTATGATTAGATGACGCGAGAAATTCTCACCAGAGCCCCCAGGCGATCCCTGCCTAAGCGGAAAGCCGGTTTTTCCTCTCCCTGAGCGCGAGGAAGCAGCAGACGAACCGTCGGACCAGTGGCCAGCACACATGTCTGCCTGCCCAGTGCCAGCTGCTAGCAACGGCAGTTGGATAAATCCTGTGATATATTTCCTAAGAGCCTTGTGTTGCTGTTGAGAGGACGAGCGAGAGAGAGAGAGAGAGATGGGCTGGGCACACAAAGAGACAGTCAGTGTGGACAAGTCACCAGCCAGTGAGTCGGACCTGATGTGAGGATCACAAGGTCTTTTGAAGAAAATAAACCATATCGCTGACAGCGGATGGCTTTTCCTGTGTCTGTCTGGCTCGCTGCCATCGCCTGTCACTTTGCCCAGACCCCCTGAGACCAACGCAATCAGCCATCATGCACAGGTGTGCCCTCAAGTTCCCCAGAACCAGAACACTAAATGAGAGCCATTTAAGTGAAACTAAAGAAGGTTCTCTACCACCGGCAATTTAGGGATTTTTTTTTGGGCCACATAAGAGGGACAAAAATTCATACAGAGGGGTCAACTTTATCATTAGCCAATGATGTGTTTTGAATTGGTGAATGACAGCAGAAGGGGCACTCCAGGGGCCAATCAGCTTTCCACTGGGCTCAGTGCACCAGTGGCCCCGCCCCTGTATTGACCCCTGTTCTGCACCTTAAAGACGGATGGAATGGAAGCATGGACCAGAATCCTCATCTGCATTGTTGCCCTAGAAGCTCACCATCTGCTCCACACACACGCCTCACAGTTGGTTCCTGTGATGGCTACAGCCACACAGTAGGACCGGAAATATATGAACATCCTTAGTTGATTTATTATGTATGCTTTTTGCTATTCTCTTAGTTAATTTTTGTCTTTAGTGGTTGGGGTAGTATTTTGATAATGTAGAGTTGTGTGTAATGACTGTCTAAATTATTTGGTTTACGGTTACTATAGTTGTGGGGGATGGTCTGTTTTTTTATGCAGCATAAAGGTGTGACTGAGGGGGGAGATCTCTCAAACGGACAACCTCTGGAGCAGGAGCAAACCATGTGCTGCCATGGCAAGAGGGGGGAACTGGGGTTTTGTTGTGTTTTGCTCTGTTTAACTATATAGCGATTATTTGGTTTACCCCTTTGTGTGTTAACTGATTTGGCCAAACCACTATATACAGTATGTTCCCTCATATCTCTCTATTAGAAGGTCAGTTTGTTTCAGTTAATACTTTGCTTTCTAATGTTAAGTTTTGTTTATTTTTTTTTACTTTTTTATGGGCCCAGTTATTAAGATCTTGAGTTTGTTATTTGTATTTTGGGGGTTAATAAAGCCCTATTTCTTTAATTAAGTTCCTGTGTTTCTGTTGCCTTACTGCTTGGTCCGTCACAGTTCCCTTCCCGTTCTACTCCACAGACCTGGTGGTCCCATGGAGTGCAGGCATCTGGAGCCTGGTTGGGGTAGACCACTTACTGGGGTAGACCACTCTGCCATCTCTTCCCACTACTACCCGGGAAGGCCTAGCCCCATGCAACCATAAGAGAAGTCGCTACGGTAACCAGGGAAGGATGGCATGGTGGAATCCAAATATGGATCCCATACACCCCTGACTGGGTCAAAACATGGTACCCGCTGGTTCCTGGCGTGGTCTACCTAGATGGTTTCTGTTTTTCCAAAGGAAAACTTCCAATACCACCCACATTCACATCCTGAAATGACCATTTATTTTCAAATTATGTACAGATTTCTGACTAAATTACTAAATCATTCCATGGATTGCTCACATTTTTTTACTAGAGCAGGGGGTTTTCAGTATGGGGCCATCAAGTCATTTGCCTGCCCTTGACATTTCAACGCCGTTGGGCGAAAAAAAAATGTTTGTCTAAGCAGCTTTTTCAGGGTTTATATATGAATTATTTTCTAAATGTTACCTTTCAATTTCAAGACTTCTTGATGTTTGCGTGCACGTAGTCCATGACAAGGATTACACACATCTGTCTGTGAATCAGTGCTGAGCCATTAAAAGCCATGGGCTGATAGGTGTGACGGTACAATTAGGGAACACAACAGAATAAGATGAAATGTTTGTCACAGATGTATGCAATACAATGTTGAAATGTCCTCAGAACATGCGCGGTGGGTGTCATAAATAGCATTGTTTGCAAAGACTTACAGACCAGGCACAAGGTCAGTTCATGGAGCCATACAGTAGATGACCATCAGCATAATGACACTAGGGCTGCTGCCCATATGCACTGAATGGCACATTTACAAGTTTTTCTTGATGAGATCTACCCCTGGTCTGGTTCTTCTTACTTTTGTACTCTACTGTACATGGCTAAAGGTATGTGGACACCAGGCTGTCCATACTTTCATTCTGAAACTAAGGGTAATAATATGAAGCTGGTCCACACTATGTTGCTGTAGTGACCTATACTCTTCTACGAAGGCTTTCCAATAGATGATTGAACATAGCAAGTGGGATTTGCTGCCATTCAGGTTGGATGATGAGTGATCAGGTCCCATTCTCTGAGCTCGTGTGGCCGCCAGTGAACTCATTCACTGACATTTTGACCTTCACGATCACTTTACTTTGTTGGAAAGATGGCGTCCTGTGATGGCGCCAAGTGGAAGGTCACTGACCTCTTCTGTACAACCACCCACTCTCTGCTAATGTTTGTTGCAGCATATAACGTAACTGTGTGCTTAGTTATACACATGTGTCAGCAATGGGTTTGGCTTAATTAGGCAGGTCCTCCAATTAATAAGGGTGTCCACATACATTTGGCCAAATAGTGTATGTTCTCCATTTCTTCACCACATTAGGTGGACTGGACAAGCCTCCCTGCTATCCTAGTATATATAATAAGCAGCCCGAGGTCAAAAAACCATTCCCTTTTCCCTTTGAACCTGGCCACCTTTCAACATCCAGAAACTGTAACCAGCAACATAAAAAGGATTCAACTGTCGACACTCTTTCCTCCTTCAACTACTACAAAATATCGTTGGAAGACATAATCACGCAAAAAAAAAAAAATCTGGTTGGCGAGGAATTTGCTGCGTGTTTCAGCGCACGCTAATCGCAGTGGAAAGTCTTTATCCCTGTTAAATCTTTGGGTGTGAGCTGTTGCTTAATCAGACTCTTATTCTGAAAGGGAACAAGCGCCGTGAACAGATGCAGGGATTAGTGATGGACATTTTCTGCGTTCCAGGAGCTGAGATAAGCACTTAGCTCTCCTCTGATTACTGCTGAGGTTAGCTTGAGAAATTAGCCTGCTATTAGCTGCTGTCTCTGGCTAGCACTGTGGATAGCCTGACAAAGCACATCACTCTTAGCTGCTTAGCACTTAGGCTAACCTGAGAAATCATCCTGATCTTAGCTGCTGTCCATGGTTAGTACTATAGCTAACATAATAAGCACACTGGTCTTACCTGCTGTCTCTGGCTAGCGCTGAGACTAGCCTGAGAAAGTACACTGCTCTTAGCCGCTGTTTCTGGCTAGCGCTGAGGCTACAGTGCTATCCTTTAAGCATCTGAGCTGCCTCTAGCTACACATTAATTACTTAAATTACAGTATTGTCAGAACAATTAACTCCAGATTATTCATGTCACTATTCCCTTACGAAAAACAAGTATATTTAAGTGTACTATAAGTATCATTTTTCTAAACTAAAAAATGCTATGTACTTAATGTACTTATGTACTTAACAGAGATATACTAAACAAAGTCTGACTTAAGTATACCTGTCTTAAACTGTATTGAGAAAAGTCTAGTTTATACAGTATGTAAAATGTATTTTATCTTTAATTTTGGCATTCAAAACAAAATTTGTTCATTTTGAGTGACTAAGGGAAAGTTTTGCTAATTTTTATTAGTGTAATCTAATCACTACTGTGCTGTTTGTAACAATTTCAGGTATAAAAATACAAATAACTATTATTACTAAATAAATACACTTAAAATATATACATTGATAAACTGAAAGTGGGCTACACCATGGACTGCCAAAATTTACTTGACATAGCTAAATATTGCATTGATTTAGCAGGTTACATACATTCTGATTAAGCAGAGTCAGACAGTCCCTAGATGGATTGGGAGTTAGGGTCTTATGGTAGTCAGTAAAATCAACACAGGGATTTGAACCAATAACCTTACAACAAGAAGCACAGCATCCTAACCTGCTGAGCCACACATCACCCACAAAAATATGCTTCTTAAGAGCGACATCAGTTTCAGATCTCCTTCTACTCCAATCAGTGGACTCACCTGTCACCATGGACCTTGTAAAGCCTGTGAAATGAACATCAGTGTGTCTGTTAACGTGAACCTAAGGCTCCATACCCAGTGATGATGACAGCCGGTCCGTATTAGACTGAGTTTCTACACGCCCAGCCAGCAGGCTTCCGGGAGGTTCTCAGCTCTGGGTATTTGACAGGGGAATTTCACAGCATGCTTCTCACAGGCACCAACTCCTCCCATAAAGTTCCATGACAAGTCATGTTACACTACAATATCAGTGTATCACACAAGAATTAAGTAAACAATATATTGTGGAGCTGGATGGAGGGTTTGGCAGCCAAAGAAAATGTATTTCACAACTGGGTTTATCAGAGCCTCTGCATGTCTGATGAAAAAGAACTGGATTATCCTGTTTCCCTGGCTGGATCTGCTGTTATCATACATAATAATACTTCATGCATGTGATGACATGCTGTCACATTTTATGTGCCATACTTCATCCAGGGAAACTGACCAATGCTTCTCTGTATCATACTCATTTAAACTCTTACTCGGTGATGGTACAGAAAAGCCATTCTCTGTCAAAGCTTCACATCTCCTTATCATCTTCACCCACCACATTTTAAGTGCTGGTTCAGCTACTCTACACAGAACATTCAAAATGCTGCACTGGCTACTCTACACAGGACATTCATAGTGCTGCACTAGCTACTCTACACAGGACATTCATAGTGCTGCACTAGCTACTCTACACAGGACATTCATAGTGCTGCACTAGCTAGTCTACACAGGACATTCATAGTGCTGCACTAGCTAGTCTACACAGGACATTCATAGTGCTGCACTAGCTAGTCTACAC
>JABFDZ020000042.1:13136947-13163211 GCA_019775955.2 Pollimyrus isidori
AGCCCAGGCGGAGACTCGAACCCGGGTCCCAGAGGTGTGAGGCAACAGTGCTAACCACTGCACCACCATGCCGCCCAACACTGATTCTAATTATGGCTAAATGGTATGGGAGGGTGGGGGGGTTAGCAGGTGTCTAAGTACAAGCTCCACTGAAAGGGGCAAAGATTAGCGTGACCGGAGAATTCCAACGGCTAGATACCCCTGCAAGCTTAAATGCCGGAGATCGGCCTTAACGAGCGACAGAAGAGATAATTAAAGACAGGCAGCAGCACTTGTGAAGGCATCCTCTCTCATTTGAGTCAAGCGCACTCGTCTCCGGGGGACGGGAGGCAGAGAGGGACAGCAATTACCGTCAGGGTAATAACGGGCCAGAGGATGCAGGATTGGTGGGGGAGAGGTTCTAATCACAGGCCCTGTAAACACATCCCTGCACGTTTATTTGTGTAAGCGTAGAATTACACAACAGAACAATCTGTGGCTTTCTTAGACAACGGTGTATAATCTGTCTCTGTGCCCTCCGATTTCAGCTACTTTCACACTGATCTTCTAGGCTTAGACACATAAGGAGCCTTTTACATTTTTATTTACTTAGCAGACACTTATTCAAGTTGATGTACATTTTGTTTCAAGAAAGCCAGGTCAGTCAATCCCAGGGGCAATTGCGGTTGTGGGCCCGATGACGACATCACTCTGCTGACTTTGAAGCAGTGACGTTCCGATCATAAGCACAGGCCAAACCGATTACAGATAAGCATTCTTTCCGCGCGGTTTCAGTTAGGAACCATTGCTTAGAACCATGTGTCCTCCTTAGCAGCACCTTTGCAAGGCTGTCAACTTTGGTCAGCTGGCTGGAGTGAAATTTTTAATTTGAGACACATCTGCACATGCATTCACACTTATTTTACATGTTTTAGTACCTTGCAAATAGTCTGTAGGGTTTGCAAGCTACACCCAGCTTTAGATGTAGCTAATATTAGATTCATAATGTAATAATATAGATTTGCCGCAAGACTTCTTGGGTCAGCATGAGAGCCTGAAAGCGTGACTGTCACGCCAGTTATGTGGCAGCTGACATTCTGCCCTTGCAGTGGTTTTTCTTTTTGAGAAAAGGCTTCAGTGTTGCCGTTTAGCCATAAGTAGCACTTTCAGGTCTGGTCATGTGCTTCCTTTTTCCGTAGCTACCTGCTATTGTGTTGACCTCTCCCCCGCTTTGCATCAAAATCTGCAGTAATAAATGAATTGTGCTGTGGTCCTGAGTGCCACCAAAGCAGGATACAGCAACGCAAAGCATGAGCATGCAGGCCAACACAGTGAGATGCGGCTTCCAGGCTAACGCCCACGCTAACCTCATAGCCGCTAATCTCTCTGCAGTGACAGTAAGTGCTGCGATCCATATTATCATTTTAGCTCATAATGATGCTGTATAGGCACTGACCTGCAGGCATTTTGTACCTAATATTTATTTGTTTCTCTGCTTGTTTGTTTGCTTAGCAGACTGCGCTGTGATGCTAAGTGCTACTTCACCTCTTTTTCTGTATCGTCCAGTGCTTATCGGAGCGATTTCCCTAAGTACAGCCAAGTCGAAGTCAGCCGCATCGCAGCAGCTGTGACCATCTCACATCCGCATCATCGGCAGATGAACGTGACCACAAATAGACAAACTGTCTTCACATACTGCAGCTTCTCACTTCTTCTGTCTTACTGTACCTACTTTGTTTTCAGGGGGATTCTGGGTAATAATTTCCAATATGACTCTGTGGACTGGTTTCTGATTGCCTGAGCTGCAACTCATAATATTTCTCCACGTAGCTGTCTGCTGCCCTCTACTGGACAGAGACTCTATCTGCGCCCCACTAGCTTTGATTTATTGGTTTGTGATTTCATTCTTTAACTGGGACGCCTTCACATGCCTTTCAGAGTTCAGAAAATCACGTTTCCCGAACTATAAATTGCCAGGTGTACTTTCATACTATCCTTAAGACCCAAAACGTCATCAGCCGGCAAAGCGAGGCAGGAGGGAGGTCCCCTTGGATAACCCCCACTTCCCAAACATGCCTACGGTCATTATACTAATGGGTGCAGCTAAAGATAGCACAGAAAGATGGGAGGATATCTCATTAGCTCACGGGGCACTTGCCAACAAGGCTGAATACCCTCATTAGGGCTGCTGCGTGGCACAATTGATGGTTTCCCCCTGCTAGAAAAACTGATGACGACAGAGTGCTACAGAGAGGAAGCCTTCAAAATAACCATAAATCGAAGATCAGTTCTGGAACAGTTCTGGAATTATTATCAAGAGTTTCGCTCATCTGTGTTCATTGATTGTGTTGACCTATATTATAATACATTGTATTTCAGTTCAGAAGAGCTGAGTATTGTCCTACTGACATGCAAATCTGTGGACTCCACCAGCTCACTTCTGAACCGTCTAAAATGCAGGCTGCTAAAACAGCCGTTTCAAGGCTGGAGAGAAGCCATGAGGGCTGTCTGAGAGAGTCTAGGTGCTTTTCACCCAGTACTGCTTCTCGCTGCTGACTCCACACTTCCCACCGGCAGTGGAACACATCACATGACAATTTCTGGTCATGTGATGTGTTCCATGTGACGTGTGTTCTGAACAAGCCACTGTTTGTCTCTGGTATGTTGAAGCTCCAAGCGTTTAGCTGTGCAGCAGTCGAGTGGCTCTTAATGAAACACAATGTGTCATATTGAAACTACTTTAGCGATAAAAAAAAAAACACTTTGGAAACTATGAACAAGCCATAGTTTACCTGAGCAAGCATTTATCAACAAAATATACATATTTCTACTCACCATGGAAAGTTTATTGTTTTTCGGTAGCAGGAAGAGGTGGGGCAACAGACACAGACCTCCTGTCTTGGGGGACACTGTCCATCACTGACCACTGTGGCCTCATGGTACACTGCTTAGGAAGCCATCCATCAACTAACCACTTCTTCAGCTCAGAGTCACAACAGTGGGATTTAAACCCTCCTCCTTGGAGGTGTGAGGTCACTGTGCCACCCTACTTAGGAAGCCATAAATAATATGAACATTCAGCTAAATATAACGCAATGGCATTTATTGCCACAGAGGAAATGGTAATTTCCAAAAGCTTGACCAAGGACTGTATTTTAGGGTGCGTTACTGTAGAGATGTGCTACCAAGTTCAGTTCCGCGCAAAAGTCCCAGGCCACTAAAGAACTCATTTTTAAAGTCATTTATACATGTACTAAGTGCATAGCTTTTCAGTAAAAAAAAAACATAGGAACATCAGAAAATCTGGGAATAAACAATAATATAACCACAAGTAAAAAAATGCTCCGTAGCCCTTATTGGGGTTACCCCTGTTATACTGTGTTTTGTTACATTTCACAACTAGCTCACTTTATTAGACTAATTACTTAATGACGTTCATGATTAGACAAGCAAGGTCTGCTAGTGGTCCGCATGGGTAACTGCGAACATGGAGCATGGCTTCTTGTGAAATGGCCAAGCTGACAATGAGACATAAGATTCTAATGTCACAGCAACACAAACATTTTTGTCTTTAAAATATGGATAGAAATCAATTACATTGAAAACTTCTTGCACCGAGAATAAACTTTGCTTCTACTGTCAAGTCAAATGAGGTCTGCTTGAAAACCATCCTGAAAAGTCAGCACTTACTATATACTTACTATAAAGACTTATATCTGAATAAGTACTTCTCTGTTGCCTGCACCGCATCTAAATGAAAAGGTCACCGTACCGTCGTATGTGTGTTTCTCTTTCAGCAGAAGTTAACTGCAAGTCTCGATGACAAACCGCTACTGTCTCTTCGCATACTGGTGCCAGTGAACAAGAAGAAAGCTGAACAACAGGCTGAAATAGCAGGTAGATAGTCACACTCTGACTGAAAGAGGATGAATTGCGGTGACTTACTCAGTCCACTTGGCTGCAGATTTTATCTTAGTCTTGAAAAGAGGTGCTTTCAATTCAGAATGGAGACATTTTCTCCTATAGCTTGAATCAAGGCATTAAATGTATCTCTCCTTGTTGTGCGGACACACATACACGCACACACATGTGCGCTCGGCACTGATTCACATTCAGACTGGACAAAGTGTCTGTATTATAAGAATTAAAAATAGGGCCCTTCAGCCACCAATTAGGAGATCACAAAAAGAAAGCAGAAGTGTCCTGCTAAACTGTTTTCAAGTTCAAGTTCCTCTTTCTCTCTTGTTTTTCTCAGTTCTCGTGTCCCTGCCTCTCACCTCCACTGAACTTTGCCTGGCAGACGGTTTGGGAAATGAACACCGGCAAGTCATAGAAGCAGAACCAAAATTTGTGCATTTTAATGTCTGTTCAAAAGCCACGGCTCCAGACCCAAACACAAACCCACACTTAATATTTCCACAGCGAAAAATAAGTGTCTACATTTTTGTCTCAAATTTGGTAATAAATCATCTACTTGTATGGTTTTGTCGAGCTTGACGGCCCTTGACGCACAGTCTGCGCGAGGTGAGTTTGCGTGGTGGGACTTTCAGCCTGATGCTGACTGTAACCGACACACTTCAATGTTAAAGAGAGAGTGTTACAGTTACAGAGTCCTCAGATGCACTGAGCAGCATCTCTTGTGGATCCTTATAGGCCAGTTAGAAGAAGATGCATTACAGGAGCGATCAAACGGACTGAGAAAAAGCCTCAGAACATTGCAGCAGAATACTAATGCAATACAGATCATCAGAATATGCATGGAAAAGATGCAAATTACAGAAGGTGGATCAGAATACGACACAAGGTCTTCCTGAAGTCTAGAATCAGCATCACAAACCTGCAGCTCATGCTGGTGTGGCTCCAGCCCAGCCAGTCCAGGAGACCCTTTTGGGGAGGGGAGGGGGTTGAGTGCGACCCCCAGCAGTGCCCCCTGCCTGTGCCAGGCGATCGGCGGAGCGCGGCACGCGTGGTACTCACGGCTCAGCCCTGCGCCCGCTACCCCGCTCTGCCCGTCCTCCGAAGGGGGTGGCCGTCGGCATCGCTTTGTCGGTAGCTCCGAGTCGCTCTCCGGAAGCTTCTTGCAGGATACGGATGGGGGCGCAGGGGGGGCTCGTTGCCGAGAAACAAAGACATCAGCGGCTGTCTAGACTGCAGCCTCGCGTGGGGTGGCAGCGGCGTTTGTGAGCATGCAGCCGGGGCAGGGGGGGCAGGGTGTGGCCAGGAGTGGGTGGTTGGGGTGGGGGAGATGTGGGGGGGTGGATGTGTCACTGTCGCAGCCAGACTGCTCGTGCCCCCCAGGCACACGACGCCCCCTTTCTGTCTCCCCGGTAATGACAAATACCGAGCTTCCACAAAGGGGTGCTTGTGCCAGCAGTACCCCGAGGGTGGTTTCGGAAGGGGGGGTCCGTTCAGCTTTGATGGTGGAGGGGGGGGTGGATTTCAGCTCTGCCATCTGTGTGGGGACCATCTCAGTCACTAAGTGCCCCCCAAAAGGACACGTCAGATGGGGCTCTTCGGACGAAAGAGGCGAGGTAAAAACTCACTTGAAAAACTGTTTTGTCTCCCATCCTGAGAACAAAGGCGGCCGAGGCGGAGCGAGACCCTGGCACATTGCGGCGGCTTGGCAGCCTTCATCGCTAATTACCCACAAACCCCCAGGGATCCTGTGTCATTCCTCCAACTTCTCTTGTCTTTCTTTTCAATTTAAACTGTTAACGTTCAGGATTAAGAGCCGCGCAGGTGCTGGGATCCTCAAATGGATCTGTGAGAAGCCCTTTCTATCGAAAAGGAATTTATTTCTTCCCAATTTCCAACAACTGTCTCCCCCCTCAGAAAGAGATGGTTCCTTTTGCAGTATTATCCCACAGGTTAGTGTTTCTGCTAGGCTCCCGCAAATGAAGCACTAGATAGATAATGTCCCAGCATGCAATGGGTGCATGAACCGGTGTGACACTAAAAACACAACTGAGAATGAGAAGGAAAAATAGAAGATACCATTTAAAAGCCACTGGACTTTAGGTGTTTCAGACCCATAGTGATGTAAGCCAGTCTCGTCTACCTCTAACCCACGTTGTCAGCATGATCTGATTTGTCTTCCTTAACCCCTGCTCACCCCCCAGGGCTCTGTTCTGCTTGTGCCCCATGTTACCCAGCAGGTAGCTAATTGTTCACAACCATGCACAAAGAGGCCCTCTGATTTGCTACCAGCACAGCTGAGGCCCCCTGCTGGACAAACCTAAGCATTACGTGCCATGATGTTCCTTTTTACCGCTAGCAGTTGTATCAAGTGTGATTCCTCTCCAAGTATATCAAACCCAATTAACATCAATGCTTTTACATTTTATGAGAATAATGTGCTCTGCGTGTCCTTTAATCATATCTGTGCTGTCCAGTATTGTGTGCAGTCCACACATTCAGAAGTACTAAATCTCTGCAGAGGTAATTTGTCAGTGAGGGATTCACTGAAATGAGAAAATTAAATTAATCCCTGAGGCCTTTAGCCTCATATGGTCATATCATTATTAGAATACTGTTCACATGTAACTGTGTTGCCTTTTAGCTGTAGAATTACAGAATAAGAATGAATTTTATTACACATGCTTGTATGAGGAATCTGACACGATATGTCAGTGTAGTCACAAGAATTTAAAAATGAAAATTGGGTGACAATCATACACTGTACAAAAGACAATATAGAAATATGGCAGTCAGATTTCTTCTATTCTGGGAGAAATTTATGTTGGTATTTCAGTGACATGTGAGACAGCAGCCAGATTGGACTGTTCTGCTCCCATAATCAGGAGAGAGAAGAGATATAGAGAAACTGGCCCAGTTACATTGGGAAATCCCCCACCCAGTGTCATCTTCCGAGGGGGTAGGGGAGCAGAGACTGACGGGATGGGTTATTTGAGGACATCACACCAGTAGGTTGTAAAACTCCTTTTCTGAATACAACATACTTCAAACCTTGGACTCATTAAAAGTCTCCCGTTTTGCAAAAGCCCGAGGTCTAGCATTTAAATGCGCTATTGTTATACACAAAATAGCTGGCAGTCTCGTTATGAGCTAACTAAAAACCCAATGACGTTAACTTAACACCCTACGTCAACCATAAATCATCTGGCCTGTGTGAGTCAGTAGATGGTATTTCCCATGGCTTTACGGATTGATGTTTAGGAGATTTGCGGTCCCCTGTGAATATCGTAGCATTGCGGTCCCATATCTGTTCGCGACGATACAATATATGACCACAGGGTGGCAATAAAGGGCAGCTAATGAGTACCCCGAGTTCTACTCACAATGAACAAAAATAATTTCACAACTGGCTGGAGAGAAAGGGGATTTCTAATGTAAAAGAATATGGTACTTAGTGTTTTCAAGCATGGCACAGGCGCTTTTTATAGTTTTATGTCTTTTTTGTTGCTTTCTTTGCAGTAATTTGTCCTAAACTACATAGCTCTATAGTTTTAGCTAATTTACTCTTCAACCGTCTAACTCACAGTTATAACAACATTCCTTCCTCTCTTCAAATAAAACAAAGTAACTCATTTATGCACCAGAATACCTATATTGACTATATTGAGTTGTGAAAATTCTCAAACATCTTGATAATCGGAACTGCTTTGAATGTATTTCCGCTATTTTAAGGTCATTCTTTGTTTACTATTCACATAAGAAGGCGGGAATCCTGTTTCACAATTTCAGTGATTCTTAAAGGTGATTCTGTCAAAAAAATCGTACAGGGTTTAACTGTGTCCAACATAAACAGCATCTATATGAGAAGTTTGTTTCCTAGCCATATTGTGGCTCACAAAGGGACAGAGTCAGTGTTATTACCGCTGTCCGTCGAAGAGGCAGGCAAGCGAAGATCCAGGACATAAGGGTGTATTTCGGGGAAACCGGGTAAACCACAGAGCAACGACAGACTAACATTAATGACGGATCTGGGGAAAACGAACTCAGACACGGACCAAGTATACAGAACATATCAGACTGATGGAAAACAGATGGGCATGCACAATCAGGGGAGCACACGTGGTTGATCAGGGGGCGTGGCACACACGAGAATCGCATGTCTGACATCCTATTAACTGCTGTGTAGTGATGGCAGAGTCACATTCTAGGCTCCTTTAACTTTAAATGCACAAGCAGACTGTTTCAACCCATGAAACAGAGCAGCATTTAAAGTCCCTTGTGGAAAGGATGCCTCAAATTTTCTCTGCTGTTATAACTGCTAGAGGAGGTCATTTTGATGAATCAATATGACATTTTCTTGCAAATGAAGGTATGTAAATGAACATCCAGCACATTTATGTGTTAGCAAAGAATACTGTGCGCGTTTTTAGTAAATGTTAAGTGAGTAACGTGCAAATGTAGTAAATCTCAGTGTGTGCAAAAAAGTTTGACTGGTGGTGTACTTTGCTTTTAATTGCAACCGTCAGAAACACTACAATAACATAAACACATTAAATGCCTGTAGACCTTACATGACGTCAATAAATTTAAATAATGGAAATGTGTGGAATACTATGCCCTGTTATGACTGATAACACCATGGAAGTTCACCGTAGTAAAGTTCCTCAGTTAATGGTTACACACTTGAAGGAACCAGGGAGAAATTTCTAACTGCCAGCAGCGCTAGGAGAGGATGTGATGATGGCAAAGCAACAACTTAAGTGAGCAGAAGCAGAAGATATGATGACACACATCTGGAACACTGATTTGTATGTGCGTGTGTGTGTGTGTGTGTGTGTGTGTGTCAGGAGCAACATAACCACCCTAAGGGGACCTTGCCAAAAAATATTTAAATACTACTGTGTTACACATGCGCTATGTGAAGGAGCTGTACTTAGTTTTATTTTTATAGCACTTTTAACAAGGAGCACTGACCCTTTCCAGAGCCCAGGGCCTATCGGGAGGGTCCAGAGCCCAGCAGGAGGCCTGACATCCACCTGGCAAAACGTGTTTGCCTCATCATTCTGCTTCTAGGACTGAGTCGACATTATGTTTTCATTTCTTGTGCTGAGTAAAAAGGAAATCAGCACTGAATTCTGGGTATCAAAAGCTTATTTCGGTTTTAAAATTCAGGCTTCTCTCTTTATCTTTTCTACATCAGTACATAGGAATCCTTACTTGTGCCAGCCAGTCAGTAACATGTACAGAACAAAGGCACTCACAAAACAGCGAAGCAGACATTTAACTAGGAACTGCAGAGGTACATGGAATAAATATGAAATAAATATCAGAAACGGCAGCTTTATGAAGCGTTTAAAGGCTAAGCACTCACTCCTGGGCTTCCAGAACGACCGTGAAAAGAGCACTCTAATTTATGAATCACATGTATTTGACCTTTCATTTCATGTGCGCAATTTATGTGGCATAACAGATGGTTTGGAAGTTCCTTATTAAAACTGATGGATGGCTTATTTATCAGGCTCTGGTCTGCAACTGAGCTCAGCGTCTGCGTCTTTAGTGATGCAAAAGGTCACAAGGTCACAGCGTCTGCCTGGAAACCCAGATGCGATTTATGGTCAGTCAAGTGCCCACACATGATGGTCAGCTGTAATATTTGACTCCCGTCATGTTCTGTCACAATAGTTCCTCCCAGTGGAATTTCTAGCTATTGCAAAGATCAAGAGCTAAGCCAAGTTTACCTGAGGCTTAACGGTTTGTTTGTTTTTTCGGAAGGATGATCAGCATCGGCTCTAAAACACTCAGGGCTACAGCCCCAAGTGATCAGGCCTAACAACACCCATGGTTCTTCCCCGAGTTTCCAGAGGACTGCCTCGCCCAGGAGGACTGCCTCGCCAGGAATTTGCCCTAAGTCTCCTCAGCACACATTAAGGTTCCCACCAAGATCTTGTTCCTGGTTAGAGCTTTGCACTTTTACAAACTATCATTTCAATTAAAAGGGCCTGGATTTCACTTGAGCACCGAGGTCTTGCTGCGTGCTGATTGGTCAGTCTCCTATAATCATGCATGTGCCACTAATGTTAATGTGAATCAGCTGGATGAGACTTTCAATCAAGGAAACAAACCAAAGCCAAAGAACTGAACTATTTAGCCAATCAGGAGCCTTTAAGTTTTAAAGTAGCTTGTAAAACCTGAAGCAGCTCATAGCCTCCCTCCTGACACGGATTATATAGTAACTGTAGCGTATATATGGCAACACGTACTGCATGGACACAATGCGAAGGTGCTGGAAGCTGCACTATTAGGTTCTACCATCCCTGAAATAAATATGTGATTTACTCCATTGTTCTGTTTAATGTTCAGCTGTGGGTGAGAAAATATGCGCCCTGGTCAGATCAGTGGGCCGGTGTTCCTGGACAGAAGCTTTGTGCTGGAACAGCAGGAAGGGGGTGAAGTTCTGGTCATTGCCTTAAACACGAAGGGGTATTATCACAAAGATTTACTAACGGCTGAAAGGCACACGCTCGATTACTTATTCTTCTTCTTTTCCTCCATCTCACATTCCATTTTTTCCTCATTCCATTCCCTTCCATCCATCTTCCCCACTCCTTATCTTATCTCTTAAGTTCACACCAAAACTCCCCCTGTTTGTCGCCCCCCCACCCCATACTTTTGCTTAAAAGCCCCTCCCTCCGATTACATTTGGCCCCGCCCCCCTGTTTCAGTGCAGAGAGAGCTGCAGACTCCCGACCCAGTGATTAGCACAGCTGCCACCTCTCTGCTGCGTATCTGGATCTCCTGACGCTCTCTCCTCGTCCGGCCGCAGCCCATCACTCTGCTAACCACAGCAGGTAGGGTAGAATTACCCAGAATCCTTTGCTCTTCCTCACATGCTGCCCAGCCTGGGCTACGGAGGTAAGACCAGGCACCGCAGTAGCACACAAAGTTTTCTTCTCAGCCTTTTTGGTTTTCGTCACAGTTTCTGGGAGCTATGCAACCTCCCGCACTAGTGCTCTGATGTTTCTTAGGTTGTTTTCGCATTGTTCTAAAGTATGACCACGAGAAAATGAAGCTCTCCAGAGGCAGGAATGTGGGGGTGGGAGGTGAGTCGTTTGTCACAGAGCTGCTGGTCTGGCTTCACTTTCCACGCCTTTGCCTCTCGGAGGCTGCCTCTGATGGTCTGCTTCCCGTGTTGCGCACGCCGAACTTCTGCTATTGCCATTTTGCGTTTCTGAGCGCTCTGTGATAGCAGCGCGAGACGGACTGTTACGCAGTTTTGGAAATGAACCGACACCCTGACTCCACGCACGTTCAGGAATGGGCTCGCCACACCCGTTCCTTTGTCTCATCCTGGCAAGTCTCTCCATCGGTGTGAGTCCATACGCAGTCCAAGCACGCCACAGAGTCAGAGCACACGTGGGCATGGAGAGGACTGGCAGTGGTAGAATGGACCTGTGCTGTCTGGACTTGTTCAGCCCAAGGCTGAAGTGAAATCGAGCCAACAAGGGAGTGTAACTGGGCTCAGTGTAACTTGGGTGGTGTGAGGAAAAGTGTGTTAAAGAACATTATGCATTTATAGGACAATGTTTCTCAGTGTTTGGCCCTCAGATGGTCCACGTTTAGCAAAAATGTGGTCGGTCTGGCAGGGAGCTCGGAGGGAGCAAAAACACGGACCGACTGTGGGTCCCAGAGTACCAGATTTGGAAACACTGCTGTAGAAAGATGCACAGATCTCAAGCTTCTCATTCACATGCCGACTGTGTTTAGCACGTTTAGCTGTGTTTAGTGACAAAGGTGACATTTCTAAAGCAGATTTACAAAGGCAAGACAGCTGGTGGGCGTGAGCTACTCTGCTCTGTCTTGTAAACAGGACTGGAGTTGTCAGTTCCTGCTTGTGCAGCGGAATGAAGAATTAACGTTTTTGTTTTTCCGACAGTCAGATGAAACCAAACGATGACCTAAAAGCTAAACGGTCCTGTGAAGCAGTGTGTACTGACTGTTAAATGGTAAACGTTAGGTTAAGTGTAGCTTAGGGTGTGCTACTGTATCACTCATTTATAGTGATGCAATCGCCTGGCAGAAATGGGTTAATGATGATGGAACCTGTATCTGTAGCTATATCCATGTCTGCTCCCCTCTCCCTTCCCAGTTTTGGGAGAATGGAGAGAGGTTCCCATTAAAGGTTCAGACAAGTTCTACGTTTCAGCTTTTACAAGCTTTCAGAACATGGTGTGTACTTTTATAACCAAGTCAGCACTATGGCATTAGCTTGTCCTGGTTCTGTGTTCGCCAAAAAGGCAGTGATGGGATGTCAAACTCGGTGATGCACTTGAAGGTTCTTGTGCTGGGCTGAGCCTGGATATGAGCGTTTATAAGGGTAGCACTCACTTGGATGCCAGCTGTTTATTAAAACGGGAGGCAGACAGAGTTTGTAGAGTGTGTAAATGCATTAAGCATTTCAGGTGATTACCTAGCGTTAATGGAGTCTGATGCTCTTATTTTGCGAATTAAAAGAAGAACAGCGCTGGGAGAGCTTGCCCATGGGACTCGGCCAAAGCCGTACTTCAACTTTAGCCCCCCCCCCACCCCCACCCCCAACGTGGTCACTTATCTCTTGTGGTTGGGGACCATAGCTTCCTGTTTGCTGCATCACATCCGCTTGAATGGGAGGTGAACAAATGGACGCATGTGCTCAGCCTGGATCAGCAAGAGTGTGTGGAGGTGAAATGGTGACAAATGGTACACAAATAATGGTCCAATCGCCAAACACGTTCAGCCTATAAGCTGACATCTATGCGGGTATCCTAGCCGGCACTGACGGCGCCAGGCCACCTTGTTACAGAGAGCTGAGGGAATTTCACTGGAAGATGATGTAAGAGGCAGTAACAGGAGCCATTAGGAAGGGCTACACGCAGCTCAGGGCAGGGCCCATCATCGCCTGGAGACACGAAAGCAGCAACTCCCTGTTTGACCTGCATTAAACTCATATGAATCAGAATGTTTCGCTCTGGACCTCATGCTAACGAGCTTTTCCGACACACTCCTATGTTTAGTCTATAAAAACAGAAGGAGCGCTATTAGCAGAATATACACGCATGTAAAGAGGCCGGACGACGGTACAGTGGGCACATTGTAGGTACAGAACCAGTTAAGTTTCTGTGTGCCACAGGTTTTTATCACTTTCCGATTTATTTCATAAGCTGCAGATTGTTTTATTCTTGTTAAGCTTCGGAAAGTTGAGTCAACAACCATAAGTAAAAACATAAGTCAAATAAAACAACAAGTTTCATAACATGGAAAGTGTATGTAACAGCGTTTCTGACATCCTATTAACTGCTGTGTAGTGATGGCACACTCTAGTCACACTCTAGGTCGCCCTTTAACTTTAAATGCACAAGCAAACTGTTTCAAGTGAAAACGGAGCAGCATTTAATGTTCCTTGTAGAAAGATGCCTTGAATTTTCTCTGCTGTTATAACTGCTAGAGGAGCTTACTTTGACTGATCAATATGACATTTTCTTGCTAATAAAGATACTCAAATGGTCAACAAATTGTCAATTTATTTGTTGGCAAAGCATATTGAGTGTATGTTTTTAGTAAATGTTAAGTGAGTAACATGCAAATGTAGAAAATCTGTGTGCAAAAAATGTTGGTAGTGTAACCCTTTGAGTAGATTCGCATACAGTACAGTGTGCCTTGGTTTAAAAAAAATACCCAGTGCTGGGTTCTAAGGACTCTCTAGATTGTCTGAGAGCTTTACAGTGTGTTTTGTCCTTGGAACTAACCGTGCAGTACAGTATTTTGGGAGCTTCAGATCGCGCTTCCGTACCAAAACCTGCACATCCAAGCAGTATGATGTACGAACTCCTCTGTTTCTCTATCTGATAAAATGAATTGGTCCTACTTCTGTCTGTAATGTTCAGCGCTAGCCGGCACGTTCCAGTCAGATAATGTCCCAGGAGATTGTGTCCCAACGCAGCCTGAAGTCTGACAGCAGCGATGCAGGTGAGGAGTCCCACAGCGGCCCAGAGTGACCCATTGACCTGCCTACTGGTTCTCAGGACAAGATGCCTTTCGGAGGAGGGAACAAGTGTGGCTGCTGCCAGAAGACTGTGTACTTCGCTGAGGAAGTGGTGTGTGATGGGCGGAGCTATCACAAGTCCTGCTTCCTGTGTCGTAAGTCCGCCCCCATCACCCAGCAGCCAATCTTAACTCGCACTCATGTGAATGACATCTGCACATGGTCCATTGAGGTCTATTAACGGAACGTATTAATACAGACGTTCCTCTACTTACGAACTTTCTACCTGCAAACTTTCAGATATACGAACGAGGAGGACTAAGTCCAAATTGTGTTCATTGGGCTCCCGTTTCCTGTCCATAACATGAACTTGTATTTCTGCGCGCCAGTTCTGCCTAGTACGACTTCTGGCGGCTGGTCCCGCCGCGTAGCAGTGTAGTGTGCGTACTCCCAGCATCCTAGTTCTTTGTACTTGCATATACCCTTAAAATGATGTTGAATAATGACTTGCGAACATTTCAAGTTACAAACAACCGTTTGGTACATATCTCGTTTGCAAGTAGAGGAGTGTCTGTACTGGTGAAATCGGTACACTAGGTATACTAATAAACGGTAACTTGGCATGATAGGTGCCTCTGCTCTTTGCTCTGGGTTTCATTTACAAATGCTCCTCTCCCTGATCTTTAGAAAGGCCTCAGACAAAAACCACAATGTTGTTGACGTGCGTCAACAAAGGTTTTAGGTCTCTTGTTGGCATGTTAATGACAAGCATTATGCAGTCATTCACTCTAAGGGGCTCTTAAAATATAATGGAAGAACTTTTTTGACTTTAGGGGGAAAAAAACCTTACACATTCCTCCAAAAATACCTTTTTTGTAGAAGTGCTACAAGACAAGTGCAACAAGAGCTTGTTTTGAAGTTTATTTAAGGGCCTTTTGTAATCATGTCCCACCCCTAAAGGAACGCAGTGCATTTTTCCCGGTTTGTGATTTATTTTTTTTTCTCTCTCCAAGGAATGTGTTCACTTCGGAAAGGGAAGTGAAGCTTTGGGCTGTTTCACAACAGGCAGAGCCTGGCTGCCTATGTTTGGAGATGTAGGTCTTTAACACTGCACAGTCCTACTGAGGCCCAGAATGCACTAGGAATGTGAGTTTAATTGCATTCTGAGATTCCCTCAGCAGCACTGATTAGGGATCATGTGACATCAGGCAAAGCATGCCACAGATCTGATCTGAGATCAGTATCACTGAGAACTGTTAAGCAAGGGCGTAACTTTGGTTTCAACATGGGATTTGGGGGGGGGGGTTGAGCTCTCCAACTATTTGGGGAAAGAAATTCATATTTGGGGGGGGGGTAAGTTACACCCATGCTGGTAGGGGTCACTGGAGATATGGACCTGAGCACGACTGTCACCGTCGGTGAGGAAAACAGCATCTTCAAATGGATTTAGAAGCATGTTATATTCTGGGAAGCACCTTGTTTGTACTTTATCATCATTTCCCCACAATCTTGTCCTGGTCCTTTTGAGACACAAACAGTGTTTAGTAAGTTCAACAGCATTGACGTTAATCCATATCCACTGAAATGTATACTCACAGGAGGCATTGTCCCTCAATCAGGAATGATGTGTGGCTATTCAGCCACAACTTCACCAGTTACAGTAACTGAAAGCCATTGACCTTTCAGCAGTCTAAGGAAGCTTATTGATTTTGCATTGTGATGCAGCAAGCTTATTGATTTAAATGGAAAGCTAAACTCTGTACATTTCATATCAAGCGTTATTTCACTACAACATGTACAGTGTGTTTCTGTATCTGAAAAAACTGATTTGATGCAGTACTACTCCTCATGCAATTCTGCTGCTTGCTGTAACTTCATAGTACTGAAATATTGTCCTTGCACAATGATGTTATTGGGGAAATTGAGCTAGAGTTCTATTTCCACCCCGCCCTTTTCGCACATCGCCGAACCCTCCAGGTCACCTGACCCCTGCACTGTCCCCTGTGCTTCAGTGGTCTGCAGGAAGAACCTGGACAGCACCACGGTGACCGTGCACATGGACGAGCTGTACTGCAAGGCCTGCTACGCCAAGAAGTTTGGGCCCAAAGGCTACGGCTACGGCGCGGGAGCGGGAACCCTGAGCATGGACTCGGGCGAGGCTCTGGGCATCAAAGCCCAACAGTAAGACCAGCAACTTGCTCGCACTTCACACACCAGGTCCTGGCAGGCGATGGCGCGTAACTTAAAGCAACAAGAGGAATTCCTGTAACTCCAGGTACTAGAAGGTGAAGAAAATGTTGCTTAATCCAACAAAGGGACTCTTGGCCATAATGATCTTGGATTATCAACACTATTGCCGAAGGATGTTGGCAGCTTTGAGTGTCATTGCTGTTACTGCAAGCGTCTTCTTTTTCTGCATATTGCAAAATTATTTTGTAGGACCTTAAACAGATGCTGTGAAATGCATATAGAATCATTACATCAAATCAGTCTGACTATGGGGACAATCGGGCCAATGAAAGCAGTTCTACAGGTAAAATTACACTCACAAAAACAAATCCAATCAGAGTTAGTCACCGACATGGTTGTGCTTATGGTGCACACTGAAATTCTTGGTTATAAGAGTCCACAGACTGTTAACGGGGAATATACTCGTATAAAAAAGATCAAGGCAGGCATTAAACATTTGCCACAGACTGTAATCATATATCTGCATAAATAATGCGCAGGTCAGTAGGAAAATGACAGGAAGTAGTACTGGAATTGAACCAGCTGGGCGGCTGAGGGTGATCAACATTGCTGCTGCCATCTTCACTGCTTGAAGAGAGAATGAGAATCATTCTGAACTATAATTTCATAAAGAAACTATTTTGAGTAACGGTAAGTGAGGGAATAGACAAATAGTAACGGAGTACTTCATGCTGTTCCTAGGTCAGGGCTCTTCAACTCCCTACCTCAATTCCAAATCCAGGCCATGTTTTCAATTCCCTCAAGTAGTTAATTTAATCATTTCTGATTCTGATTGGACAGAGGCTTCACACCCAACTCACAGGTAAAGGAAGGCTGGAAAATCAGCAGGGATCAAACCTTGAGGACCGTGATTTGAACAGCCCTGCCCTAGGTGTTGCTTTGCATTGCTTTGATTGATTTGGCCTTAGAGCTCTTTGTCACACCCCCCCACAGGTCTGAGCCCCATCGGCCCACCAACAACCCCAACACCTCCAAGTTCGCCCAGAAGTTTGGTGGCTCGGAGGTGTGCCCGCGGTGCAGCAAGGCCGTCTATGCCGCCGAGAAGGTCGTGGGTGGTGGCAGCGTGAGTGAGAAGCGGCCGGGACAGTCGGCAGACGCGTGTGACACCGAGGGCAGAGAGAAATGTTCATGGGAGGCAGAGCAGTTTATGGAAACTGAGGGCAGAGACAGATGGTCAAGAGACAATGATTTTCGGGGGTGGGAGCTGTGCCGTTTTGGAAAATGCTTCACCACCCGAACAGTGCAGGTGGTCCCAGAGCAGTGTGCGGCCTCCTATCACAGGCAGGAAACGCGTCAGAGGTGCTGAATTCCAGTCCCATGAATCACTGTGGTCGTAACTTCCATTTCCCGAGAAAGGGTGGGGGGCGGCATCCTGGCTCGGACGCTAGAATCCTACCCACCGCTTCCCGCAAAACGGCGGAGTGTAGCTAGTGCTGCGGAGGATGGTGTGTGTGGGCTTTGAGTCTGTGATCAGAAGGTTGCTGGTTCAAATCCCAAAGATAGCAGACTGATTTCATTGGGGGGATCCCTGAGTGATAGCCTTAACTGCCAACTGTCTGACCTGCTTTCTCAAAAAAATGCATTTCGGATGAAAGTATCCGCTCAATAAGGTTTGAAAAAATACATCTGTCTTCCGCACAGGCCTGGCACAAAGGCTGTTTCCGCTGCGCTAAGTGTGGAAAGAGCCTGGAGTCCACTACCCTGGCCGACAAGGATGGGGAGATCTACTGCAAAGGTGACTGCTCCCTTATCACTTCAGCAAATACATCCAGTACAAGATTATATCTGTACTTTGATTTATCACTTGTTAGTTTATTCTTTGATTAATAAAAATTGACTCGGGCTCCATTTCTGTGTCCGCAGCGTGTTACGCCAAAAACTTCGGGCCCAAGGGATTCGGCTACGGTCAGGGAGCTGGGGCTCTCGCACACGCTCAGTAGAGCGCAATCTCCTCCACAGCGCCCCCTGTCGCCCCACTCTTCCCAGTGAAGGGCTAAGATTCACGAGGACGGTTTGGTTTGCCACCCACTGCATCACTGACCCCCCCCCATAGAGAAGGGACCTGAAATCACTCGCAGATGAACCGCTCACGGCAGCAAATGTTTACCCAGCTAATACATTTTACTTGTTGTTAATGGAATAAAGGCACAAAGGGGCAGCCGCAGTGTCCGTTTAGGCTATGCATGTTATTTGGATGTTAATCAAACCACTGGCTTTCCGCTACGGGCCTGGAAAGACGCCAGCTCGGCGTCGGGACCCAAACAGTGACACATCATCAACACTATGGAGCACGGGCCTTGCGATCTTGCTTCTCTAGTTACAGGACTCTGTGATCGCTTTCAAACTGCTTGCTCCCTGACACATCCCTGCCTCCTTTTCCATCATAGAGAATCCCTCATCCTCTTGGGCACCCAGGCGGTCTAATGCTCCATTCCTACTCATTAACAAAGCTGTCAGCTTGCTCTACATCCGGAAGGGAAGACAATGGATAAATAAACTAAACTTGTGCGATATTACATGTGTGAATGGGGAGTCTCGATGCACACACAGACCATGGCCTGTTACCTGAATGTCTTTTTCTGTTTCTCTAGCCGGACACCAGTAACTGATTCGAAAGACGGCTTTGAAAATCTTGGTGGGAGGGGTTTCTGAGTACTACTGACGTCAATTAGCAACCACACCAGTCCAGTGAGTCCACACACACAAACTGCAATTAAGGGTGATTCATTTGCACCAGCTCTCTTCATAGTGCGATCCATCATTATAGCCTTGACTTATCAATGAAAAGCCACACAAACTCAGCCCAGCTGAGGCGAGACGCCAGAACACTGACCCGAAAGCTAAAAGCAGACAGGAGTACAAAGTGAGCTAATATTGTGCCACTGAATCGTCACCTTAAAAGCTTAGTTTTTAGTCTGTCCACGCTAACAATGGCAACATACCTACACAGAAACGAGCGCTGACGCGCGCGCATACAGTGACACAAAGAGTAGCGAGTAAAAGACCCAATCACAATGTGGAAGTAGTTCACCATTGAACACTGTAATAAAGACACGTGTACAAGTCAGTCCATGCAGTTGACAGACCATCCAGTAACCTCTTTACAACTGAAAGCATTACATAGCGCTGTTGTGAAATAGTAACCAGACTGGAAGACCATCTGCCAAATCCCCCATTATGAACTGGCTCTGACAATTACCCCGGGTTGCCAAAAGTAGTAAAATTGTTTTGCTGCAAGAAGACCGAGTAAAGAAACTGTGCATTTTGAGTGGATGGCGCCATGAGGCTCCAGGAATAGACTATCCAGGCATCTTTGACAAGCAGAAGGATGCTTATTATTTTATTAGCCAATCAACTTAATGGACGTTACCTGTGCATTGTGGGATTTTCTCATCTGCCTGGCCTTCTCTGATTTACTCACCCTGAATGACTTCATTGAGACAATAGGGAGAAAATACCTTAGTTGAAATTATACACGATGCCCCAGGCATATTTTTCAGGGCTGTCTTCACACGTAAGACGTCATTACGTTTTAATAAGGCCTCTGTTTTAGGCAAGCACGTGAACTGTGTTTCTAGCACGCCCTCTAGTGGACAATTTTCAGGGATACAAATTTTCAAAAATTAAGACAACTTAAAACTTCAAGGCAACTTACTACACTAGATTTTGGAGTTTTGAGGAAAGTTTTTGCACACCTGAAAGATAAATCTTCCAAACAAAAGACAATAAGTTGGCACTTTTGTTGTTAGGAATTCTTAGTATGTAAAACTAAAAAAATCGAAGTTAATTTTTCTAATTTATATCTGAACAAAAATAATTAGTTGGCACAACAATAGATGGTTTTCTCCAAAACTTAAGTTTGAGTTGCCCTCAAAACTTAAAAAATATTTTTTAACAATGGAAAATCATTAGTGAATGAACAAGGTTTTATAAGAACGAGACAATGAAAAACGGTCACCATACTAAACGGTCTATATACTAATATACTTTGAATTCCCCCATAAAACTACAGACAGGAGCATTTTTCATGTCGATTTTGGAAATGGCTTCCTGGATGGGACAGATTTGGTTGGGTAGTTACTGAAAATGGATGATTGTGTTACATTAACTCATCCGAAGGACCTGACACAGGCAGTGAACAGCACAGTATTATTGCTATGTAAATTATACTGTAGAGTACTAGAGAATGAGCCACGTGAAACGCTAAGTAGCCTATTTTAAACTTTATGTAACTTCCGCATGACAGAGTCAGATGAGTCTGTGTACTGTTATTTTCTATGACCTTATGAGTCAGTGAAGCTGGAATAAAAAGGAAAAGAAATGATCGCCCTCTGCGCTCCGCTTTGGAACAGACGAGGAAATACGCGTGAAACTCTAGAGCCAAAGGAGACAAGTTGCTGTGGGTATTTTAATATACTGCACAGGCAATAACTGGGGAAAATTCATATTAAGGAAGTAAATACATTTTAAAGTAACACTATATATTTGGTTTCACTTACTGGTTTCAACACAGCTTCCCTACCACACCATCAAACTCATTCAATCAGCTGCACGACCTGTTAAACAAACTTAATTATACACACAAACACGATGTCATGTGACCTTTCAAAAAGAAGCAACACACATTTTTTTATCGAAATTAATATTGTTATTTATTTATTTAGCCTGTTATTTATTTATCGACATTACACACCTTGATACATGCTCTAAGGTTGCATTTTTCGTCTTATTTTCCGGATTTGTGCTGTGTGATTTACGCCCCCCGCTCCTTTAGTCTTTACACGTGTCGCTTTTGGATGTTCCGCTGTAATTCCCAAAATCAAGATTGCGAGGCTCAGGTTATATATCAGCCTTAGAGAGAACTTCGATCAGGCGAAATTTCGATATCAATGACATATCAACTTATCCTCATATAAAATTTATAAAATGACAAACTTACATAAACTGCCAAACACTGCATGATAGCACATATCAGCCTATCACACCACTGAAACGAACGCGATTCCAGCCAATCATCTACTAGACTTTTAAGAAGGCTCGGCCTGTGCCCCACAAATGGGACACGGCATTTTAATTTTTATTATGTGACGGGTGAAAGCTCCATTCCCAAGAACGCCCATAGAGGCAGTTATAGAAAAATATAGCAGTCAGATCATATAGGACACAAAAGTTGATTGTTACATCCATTCGATTTGTGTTTTTTTTCTTTTTCTGAATGTACAATCCTAAACGAATTTTAAGTAAAGATTCAGTAAAGAAATAATGATTCGGATTATATCGTGAGAGATTTAATTTGATAAAATCGACTACTACGAAAAATTGACCTTATAAAATATTTGTTGACGAGGTGATATTTACCAAAAGTAACCCCTTTTAGGGTTATAAGACGTGCTGAATACCCGGGGAGGAAACTGGAAAGGTTGAGAAACCGTGACCTAGGTTGACCATGAAATACTATTGGATAACGTACTTACTGTATGGGAGACGAATGGATGTAGTGATGGATTTCTTCCTTGCCATTATAACTATAGGCCTATGTATCATTATATAGGTAAGTGTATTAGGACAAAATGATAAATTATGAAATAGATTAATTATTAAATAGATTTACAGTGTTACGAAGCCTCCAGCCTTGCACAAGCTCGGTTATCGAGAACATCAAAAGGCTTACTCAAAGTAATTTAGAAAGGTATGGTGAAAATTCTACTCCAACGTCATCAGAGAGTCCAGGAAATTACAAACAGCTGTTCTCCACTATAAACCATCTACTCAAACCACAATCACCCTCACACTCGCTCATGGAAGCTACTGAGGAGCACTGCAATAAGTTCACGGCCTTCTTCAAAACTAAAATAGCATCAATTCCTTCCCCTCTCTCCTGTACCATTACTTTATCTGACCCATCTACTTATGCAATATTTGAGATTTTTTAACCCCTCAACTGCTTTCCCAAAGTTTTGCAGCAACAAGTTGATGATATCATTATGAAGATGAAACCATCCACTTGTACCCTGGACCCCTTTCCCTACAGTCCTGGTGAAAGGCAATATTCCTGCCATAAACCCCCTTGTCACGTCTGTAATAAACCTCTCTCTCCAAACCAACACCGTTCTACCAGCTTTAAAGATGGCTGCAAGTAGATATCTGAAAAAAAACATCTCTTAACCCATCCATCCATCCATCCATTTTCCAAACCGCTTATCCGTACTGGGTCGTGGGGGGTCCGGAGCCTATCCCTGAAGCAACGGGAACGAGGCAGGGAACAACCCTGGATGGGGGGCCAGCCCATCGCAGGGCTCTCTTAACCCAGAAGTCTTGGCTAATTACAGGCCCATCTCAAATCTACCATTCCTTTCCAAAATTTTGGAAAAAGTAGTTGCTGCTCACCTTCAGGAACATCTCAAGTGCAATAACCTCTTTGAAACATTTCAGTCTGGTTTCTGCTCTGCCCACAGCACAGAAACAGCTCTAGTGAGTGTCATGAATGATCTCCTCACGGCAGCCAGTGCTGGCAGTCCTTCTCTTCTCCTCATCCTGCTTGATCTGTCCGCTGCATTTGATACTGTTGACCACGGTATGCTTCTCGACCAACTGGCACCACACCATTGGACTCAACGACATTGCCCATAACTGGTTTCAGTTGTACCTAACAGATGGAACTGAGCACAATTTTGGGGTAATGCATAGTCCCAGTCCGACAAAGTCATCTGCGGGGTTTCCCAGGGGTCAGTCCTTGGCCCCATCCTCTTCATTATCTATATACTTCCCCCAAGGTCAGGTCATCAGTCGCCATGGAATTTCTTTCCACTGCTATGCAGATGACACACAATTATATGTGAAAACTACAGCTGTGGCTCCATATTCATCATCATCATCATCATCATCATCTTTTACATCTGCACTTACCAACTGTCTGGAGGAGATAAAGGTGTTAATGGAACAAACTTCCTTCAGTTGAACAGCTCCAAGACCAAGGCAATCCTAGTAGGAACACCCCATCAAATTCAGTCGTCATCCATAACCAGCATTGCCTTCTCTGGTCACAATATTCCCGTCTCCTTATCATTCACCAATCTTGGTGTAAAACTGGATTCACTTCTCACTTTTGATGATCACATTAAGCACCTTTGCAAGACCTTGTTTGTCCACCTCAAAACAATTGCTAAACTTTGCCCTCCCCTCAGCCTAAAAGCTAGTCCATGCCTTCATCTTCTTCACAACAGCTTATAAAAGCATAGGCTACATTTAAGGATAATGGACATGACATAACAGTCCTGAGGGACGCTGAGCATAGAAGATCCACGTGGTTTCCCAGCTAAGAGGAAATGTTCCCAGAACTTTCGCTAATGTTATCTTTCAAAGCTGACACAAACCGTTCTTACTGTGACGTTAATGGAACATCATTCCTACATTGTAACAATGATCCAGTGTCAGCACGATTAAATTATCACCTGACCCTCCTTTTAATGCAATTAATTTCGAAAATATTCTTTTATGATAATATATTATTGAAGGCATATAAAAGTGATATGTGTATATATGGCAAATGCATCTTCCATCCTTGAACCCGTGATCTACCATGTGCTTTTATATCATAGCATTTATATTGTTAGACTTAGTTGTAGTGGTGCAGTAACGTTCTGGAAACATCAGGAAAACTGGACACTGAATATTTCCATACCTTAATCGTAACGTTAAGTAAACGTCCCTATAACAGATAATCGTTAGCGGGGTTAGAGCAGCTGGCAAATTCAAAGAAGCGCTCACTTCCCACCCAGGTTCTGTTTAAAAAGCCCGCATGAAATGAAATTTTCTTCAATGAGTCTCAGCGAGGAGGCGCTCAGGGCCAAAGAGTAAGTGGAGCGGCTGAGACTGGTTAAACGCCGCGGTCAGCCGTGACATCATGTGCCGGGGCTGGGCTGGGCTGGGCGGCGGGACTCCGGCAGGAGCGGACACATCCAGAGGAGCGCAGCTGGAGACGGCACCAGGATTACGTTTACCGACACCGGGTCCGTGAAAACTACCTAGGTATTAAGGTAAAATAAATAAATGAAACTGATTAAAATCCGTAAACTTTAGACAAATCCAGGTCCTCTGCATTATAATTACTAACCTCTTCAAGTGTTTGGAAAGCGGAGAAAAACTTTAAATATCGCAACTGGATTGTAACATGTAATAGAACGCAAATATAAATATTTTTGCGGATTGGTTTATAATAATAAAAGGACAGGACGAATTTTGGGATACGGTGATTTAGGAGGAGGGGTGCCGGTCCCGAAACAATGAATTCACATAAAGTGATGAAGGAGGGGGTACTGGAGAAGAGGAGCAACGGGCTGCTGCAGCTCTGGAAAACCAAGCGCTGCATCCTGACAGAGGACGGGCTGCGCCTTCACGGCCGCCGGCGCGCCAGCGACGGGACGCTGGGCTTCAGCGCCGCCGCCAAGGAGCTGCGCTTCGAGCGCATGGCCGCCGTGGACTGCGTGGAACACAAGCGGGGGCTCATCTACTTTACCATCGTGATGGCCGGCGGCCGGGAGATCGACTTCAGGTGCCGGCAGGAGGGCACCGCTTGGAACGCAGAGATCGCGCTGGCGCTCGTGCGCTTCAAGAACCTGCTGGCGGTGCGGCACCGCGCGCCCCCGGGGGGCGCCGAGGAGGGCGCCTGCTGACGGCGGGCGGGAAGGTATGATGTCTCTGACACCTGTATGATGCCCAAGGAACATATGCCAGTATCACAGGATCGCGCCCTAAACCTGCAGTTTCTGGTATCGGTATTTTTAAAATCAGGCATCTTTTTGAGATGCACGTTTCAACATGACCTCTGGTTGAAGCGCATTGTGTTTTAGGTGAAAACGTTTTATTGGAAAATTTTGAATCACAAAGCTTGATGTATTTGCGCATTGCCATAAAATGACAGCTTTCACATTGCCTGCACTTCCTTTTAGATTGCCTAGCTGGGCTCCAAAACAACATCTGCTTCTCATTTACGCGGTAGCAATTGCTCCATGCATGGTACAGTTCAGACTTTAAAAAAAGTCTTTCTTTATGAAATCCACGTGCAACGACTCGTAAAGCAATTTAAAACAACCCCAAACGGCGTCTCACTGCGAGGGTAGGGGCGTCACATAGGACATGTACTGTATGCTAGCGAAACTGACACACTTTGCGCTCTGATGTAAGCCTTACGATCATAGATTAGTCAGGCAATATAGATCTCAGACTGCCATGTGTGTCCAACTGAAATACCGAGTGAAGACACAAATAGTCCCTACATAATATATGTAGCCTATTTTGTTAACATAATTACTTTTTTGAAATATGAAAGATCATCCGTGCAATCAAGTTTTAACTTACGTGTTCCTCCTAAATATGTCAGTGTGTGTATAATTTGGCCAGTACTGCATTGGATTAGTGGCTGGAAGATGGAGACAATAGGTGATAAAAACCATTAGCTATTATTACTTTAAATAAGGATCAGGTACAATGTGTTCGAGGCACTGCGTTTAGAGGTTCAGGATTCAGTGTACCTTGTCTTTGTTTAGGGTGATAATCGAAAGTACCCAGTAAAACCATATAAGCCTGTATGACTGTATATCTGTGGGGAGATTTCATACAGGTTTTTTCCTACAGTCATATTGTATGTGGTATTTTCCAAAGGCTGCTAACAGCCAATCCACTCTACAAAGTCCTGTTTTCTGGGCCAGATCCTAGCTCCTGAATGCTGTTAGTGAGGCTTCCTTTCCCAGTCTCCTGTGCACTGACACTAATTCCTGTCATCTCGCAGGGCACATCGCAGAGCTGGAACAGCAGGCAACGATGATGTTTGTGTTCTTCGGCACCTTGCTGCCTTGGACCTTAAGAGCAAAGACGGCCGGGACGTCTAAACGGTCTTCCCTGAAATCACATGAAATCACGCAGAACCAAAGACTAGAACCCTTTCCAGTATCTGGCCCTGTCACAGACCCTCGCACCAACACCGGCATGCCACCCCTGTCACAGACCCTCGCACCAACACCGGCACACCACCCCTGTCACAGACCCTCGCACCAACACCGGCACGCCACCCCTGTCACCGACCCTCGTGCCAACGCCGGCATGC
>JABFDZ020000042.1:13172279-13189752 GCA_019775955.2 Pollimyrus isidori
ACCCCCCCCCCCCCCCCCCCCACACACACACACACACACACACCACACACACACACACACATACACATAGACCCTAATGCTCATCCATTTCTATGGGAAAAATGCAAATTCTAACTATGACAACCGTAACCCTAACCCAGCCCTATCCATTCCAGTAAGTAACCAAACAGAACACAAGAGATTTTACACATTTTTTGTTTTTTGATCGCAGTCACATATTTTTTAGAAAATTGAGTTTTCCTGGTCCCCATAAGGTCAAATAAATGGGTATTCATCACATGTGGTCCCCACAAAGTAAGGTGTATCTGGACCACACACACACACACACACACACACAGTGGCATCCCACCTTTTAATTCTCCTACCCACCATGTTCAGAATGTCCAAAACGGAAATGTCTAAACATTGTGACATTAAATTATTATTTGTTTGCCACTTGCTCAAGTGTGAGTACACATACATTGGAATGTGTTAGCTGTCACATATCCCATCATGCTCTGGTTTTTAAGACACACACACAGAGGTGAGAGTGAAGTCGGGGGTCTGAGCACATGGTTCTGCACCCTTAACATTGTGTTAAAAATATTCTGTGAATCGGCACAATGCCTTAACTCCCACATTCCCTGGCAGAGAACTCATGAACAGTCACAGGTTTTTATGTTTTCACCAGGCTGTCCAATTGCCCGGTCCATTTGGCGACATTTTTACAATGTCACATTAACATTGTGGCACCATTTTTTCCAGTAAATGCATCCAGCCTGGCTCTCTGCCTCTCTGCCCTCAACGGGCATGGTCCAGAAGCTTCCGTGGCTGGGGAAGCAGCGTGGGGGACTCCCTCCTTTGCGCCAAACCCCGTAGGCATCAAAAGAGCGTTAAATAAAGACCTGGCCAACAGTGCTGAGAGCAGAAGCCACGTCCTGCTGCCTCACTGCCATCACCTTAGATTTATAACCCGCACACAGAAACACCCTGACCTTTAAATGCCTGCAGACAATCGGAACCCCTCCCTCTCTGGACCCCCCCCCCAATCTGTGATTTATGGAGAAAGCTGGCCCTGCACTCTCACCGTGTTATGGCACATAGATTTTGACACAGTGAAAAGAGTGCCTCTGTCATTGAGCTCTCAGAATTAAAAACACTTTTTCTTCATTCCCTTCTCTTGCTTTTTGAATAGAAAAGCAAAACGATTTTTATTTGTTTTGCTTAAGACTAAGATGGCTATCTGGCACCATATCAAGGGTATAAGAGCATGCTTCCCCTAAAATTTCTCTCGAAATCTGGCCGAGGTCGGAAAGGAGAACAGAATGCTTTGGGGGACAGAGAGCGAGAGGCAACTGGATCTGACGCATGGGACAGGTGTTCCCTGCCCCGACCCCCACCAAGAAGCACACACCCTAGCTCATGAGCGTAAATCCTATCCTCCCTGGGTGGAGGGCCTGTGCTCCCTTGATGGGGGTTATTTCAGGAAGGGATCACACTGGATTGACGCACATACTGGCCTTCTGTTTTCTTCCAGCTCCTTCTCAAAAATGTTAATTGGTATGTGCTTGGAGTGGCTAATTATAGTGTATATGCTAATAGGGCCCCAGATGTATTAGCAGTAAAAATAAAATAACTGCAGTTGACAAAAGGCGGACCTCCCAACTGGTCGGATAACTGATACACGGAAGGAGGCAACTGCTCTTAAATGTCTAACCTCCAAATTGGTAGGATAATCATACAAGGGAAATGAAAATAAATGATCCGTTATTAGCCCTTTGCACAACAAGCACATTAGATGCTCTGTTTTATATATGCTATCTTGCTCTTCTTTGAGGCACACACACATACAGGTGAGAGCTATATGGGATTATTAGTATTACCCTTTTTGAAGACACTCGATAGTGATCAACAGTAAACTACACTCAAAGGACACTGAGTTCACTCACTGCCATTTGGCTAGCAGGTGTTACTAGTCATCCTGCTTTCCCCCTCCCTGTCACATAGCCCTACAACCTTAGTGTGTTGTACCTGCTCCCCAGGCTACTCAAAGAGTTACATGTGTGGCCCAGAGGCTGTAACCCTCTGGTCAGGGGTTCGAGGTTGGTCAGAGGCTAGTCTTGCCACTTTGTCTTTATTGGTTTTCTGTTCCCCATTATTTGATATTTTCTATCTTCGTTTCCCTGTTGAAGATTCACCCTGCTTCTGTTCTGTTTGACTTGTCTTTTATACTGTTGTTCCGTTATGTTAGCCTTGTAAATCCTAGCATGTGGCTAATGTTTCTAAGTTTGGGTGTCTATTACATTCCCTAGTTCTGTGCTCGATATTGTTAGTTACATCACCTGTTGTTTGTTGCCAGTGCCTTTTCTGTTTGGTTAATTGTCTTATGTTCCACACCTGTCCCCCTCACTTTCCTGGCTGCCTGTTAGTTGCCTGCTCCTGCTTGGTTCTTGAGTTTCTCATTGCATATGATACTCTGCCTGTTTTTCCTAATTCTGTCCTTTAACTTATGGTCTTCCCTAGTGTGTTCAGTTCAGTTTAATTAATAAAGTCTTGGTGTCTTGGAGCTTCTCAGTAGATTGTCATGCCCTGCCATGACACTCACATGCAGTAAAGTGTAAATATGTTTTGGTCTGGTCTGAAGACCAGGAATCTCAGTAGAAGATCCGATGTTTGAGCATCTCCTCGTCTGATGAAAGTAAATGATTGATCTTATGGGCCGCAGGAGTTTAGGCTCAAACCCACAGTCTCGGTATAACATTTACTATTGAGTACAAATCCTGTTTACCAGCACAAACAAGAAGCTATTCAGAATCATGCATGCCTGGTGGCTGGCAAGATTAACTAGCTGACCTGAAGAGGACAAATTTGACTGCTAGATAACCAGAAAATCCATCCCATTGGATAAGTTAACAATAATTAAATACCATATTGGCAGAGTACAGCTTTAATTCTGCAGACTGTGGCCAGGCCAGACTTTCGAGGCCCATATTGTGCACAAACTGGAAGAAGATGGGAAGTGTGAAAGTGTGTTAATTGGGACCGGGTGCCAGTTCGCCCTAGGTTCCCACTATCAGGTGAGTCAGTCGAGTGACAGACACGGTCCCTCTAAATACCCTCAAAGCGTGAGGAGAAAGGGTCCTTGCCTAACACAGAAAACAGGAAAGCTGGCATTTTACATGTTTTCCAGGAGAGAGAAAGAGGGGGGCGATAAACAGAGGGAGACGGTCTAAAAATAAATCCCAGCTGCAAGTGTGAAATGACAATGGACGGCGGGGTTAAATAGAGCTGCATGTCCGAGCAGCGGCCGGCGTCCGCAGCACAGTAAGCGTGAAGGTAGGATGCTCCGGTTCACCGGCCCGGCAGCAGGCAGCTCCGGGTTGCCTTACTGACTAGTGTGGTGCGTGATGTTTAATTAAGGACCTTTGTGTAGAATAAGCAGGGATTGATGTCCTGTTGTTATCCGCCACTGGCGCGGTCACTGCGCGGGACTGCCTCAATTAATTAACACTTATTAAGTCAATCGTTTTTACAGTTAGCTTATTCAGCAAAAAACAATGTCGGATACATTGTTTTATGCTTTTTCTCTGTCGGTGTTCATCGATGCTATTTTGGTATTCCATTTGCAGTTTAAGTGGGACATTTCATTATTTCATTATCGGCAATAACGAAGGAATTGGGCACATTACTGCTATGGATTGTTTGCATTTCAGAGAAGGCAAACACAATAAACATGAAGTTTGTCATCGGAGCTGTCAGATCTGCATCGTGTGAACAGTGACATCTGTTGCTGTCTACTCCAGTTTCTGGTCCTGCATCTCTGGGCGATACCCACCCAGTCACATATGGGCTATGCATGTCCTGGCATTTCGGAGACGCATTCTTTCCTAAACGCCGCTCGTACATTGGATCCCCAAGCCTTTCAGAAGGTGCAGGACAGCTGTGGTCTTTTACGGTGACCTGATGCTTTATTTACGGGGTCCATCCGCTGAAAGTGGTTCGCCAGCAATATCTGTCCCAAATTCCCGGGGTAGTTTCTGTAATGACGACTATCCTCACCCCAAGTCTGTTGGGGCTGTTTCTGGGTTCTGTCACTTCTCTGGCGATATACAAACCATCCATCCAGAATTATGGCTGAGTTCCTGATAGACTTTTGTCGCAAAAAATTTGAGCTGCACCCCACGACCGGTGCAATAATGAGCGGCGTTTGACCGACAAGGAGGCAGAATCATAAGGACTTATTTTTGTCTTGTAGGTGAAAAACCAAGATGCCAGAACATGGGTGAGTACTTTGTGTATCTATTTCTGACTCCATAACTCGCAAGCAGACTCAATGACTTCTTTCTATTCCTACAGAATACTTTTAATGAGAAATTAATTAAAACGCACCCTGGAAATAAAAGTGGGGACAGGAACACACTGAATCTCATATTTAAGAACTATATTGTTTTTTTATTCATGATTGTCATTACAATTCAAATAGGCCAATTTTCCCCAACTAATTCAAAGCCGATGCCCATTAACCCAACTATTGCTCTCTGTTGATCTTTCCCTTGGGGCTCCTGTATAATAATGAAATATTATTATGGCTATTATTTTAACAAATTGGATTAAATGTTTATAGGTTGCACCTGTCATTGTAGCTAAAAAATCCCTGTGTGTGTGTGTGTGTGTGTGTGTGTGTGTGTGTGTGTGTGAGTGAGTGGGGGGGGTTGAACCACCAATTTATATATTTTCTCATGTTTTTCATGTTTTTTTGCAGGCAAGAGGTAAGATATAAATATTTATTTTCAGAAAATATTTATGCTTAAATAGGGTGACATTACGAACATTCTGTAATGTATATTACCTTTATTTCTGATTACAATGTGTCTGTTGCTTGTGTACGCACAATAAAGTACTCAATTAAAACACCAAATGAATCACCTATTGACTCTCGTGTTTCTAGAGGAAGTCCAAGATTTCTGCGTCCCGCAAGCTCATGTTGAAGGTAATCATTGGCCAAATGTTACATGTACAGTACAAAACAACAGAACGGGAGTGCGTCTGCTCTCCACAAGGGGGTGTGATTGAGTAATTTTAAACACTTACAAATTTTCAAAGCCATAATAAAGATTTAAGAGTTTGTGGTCATGTGCACAGTAAACAGTTAGTTACACTGTGTAGTGTAAATACAAATTAAACACAAATACTAATTAAGGTGCTTGCAGTAAGAGAATAAATGAGTACAGTCCAAGTGTTTGCCTGTGTGTGTGTGTGTGTGTGTGTGTGTGTGTGTATGTGTGTGTGTGTGGGGGGGGGGGGGTTGCAGAGCCTACTGGTGGCCAAGGCAAAGGAGGAGCTTGAACAGGAGATCCTGGACAAGGAGGAGGAGAAGCAGCGGTACCTGGCGGAGAAGGCGCCCCCTCTGGTCACCAGCGGCATGTCCTTCATTCAGCTGCAGGTAAACCGAGCAGCGGGACAGTGGCTGCTTGGCTTGCAAGGTGTCACAGAGTCAGGCTGAAAGAGGGGTCCTCGATAAAGCGACTCGGGGGGGGGAGTCTAACTAAAGTGCATCAGACTGCAGCACAGACCAATATAGTGTATAGCATATAAAAATCCATACAAGACTTGTCCTTAGTTACTGTGTGTTCTCCTGTCACACAGAGACAGATCAGTTATATTAATCTAGACCAGGGCTGTCAAACTCCTGCCCTTGGGGGCCTGAGCCCTGCTTATTTTGGGTTTCCCCTCATTTAACACGCCTGATTTAATTCCTTGTACCTCCTGCTGCTAATTACCACACAGCTCCTGAGCTGTATCATTTGTGTTGGAACAGAGTAAGAACTAAGCTACACAGGGTTCCAGCCCCCCAGGACTGGAGTTTGACAGCCCCAGATCTAGAGGTTCCCAACCCTGCTGCCCACAGACTGGTACCGATCCGTGCCAGTATTGTACCAGGCTACAGAACGCTGGGGGTGGAGCTTCCACACGTCCTGTATGTCACAGGATTGTCCCAGACTGAAAAGCAAAAAGGGGTGACCTATGAATATAAGCAATTCTGTTCCATATTTCTGTACATATTGCCTACCCCATTCGTTCCGCGAATGTTATCATCACGAAACTTCAAAAGTTGGGGAGTTTCTATCTATCGCCAACGTTGACTGTGACCTACAGATGCGAAAGTGATGACTGGCAGGTAACGGGAAAATGGTCATGCCTCTGTTTTTGTTGATATATTGTTTTTTTAGTAAAGACAATAGGTGACATCTGATATTAAATCTGGGCCCTTCATCTGTTGATGAAACAAGCCCAGACACTGAATATTACAATCTCCAGGGTAACATGCCTGGAAATTCAATTTTACAGCTCTTAGATCTGCCCACATTTCACGGTGGTTTTCATTTTGCAGTCAGCTGTGAAGCGTAACCTCTTCTCTCGTAATCCTACACATGAAAACATAAACACATCATTAATGTGCGATCATCCTGTTATCAGATAGGTCTTGATAATGGTCTTGTTCTACATAGATGCAGGCAATGAAATAGTTTCCCTGAGAGCTCCCTGTAATTATGGTTAATGATAAATAAAACGTAAATTAAAAAATAAGATAAAGATGAAATGGATTAAATTTGTTTTGACACAAGGGGTCAAATGCGAAGACTAGCATGTAAATAGCAGGACTGACTTTAATGACTGGGGGCACAGGACTTGGAAGCACTTAAATACAGGAATAACGAGGGGCTCACATGATGCACATGTGGGTAGTTAGAACAATAGGGTTGGGGACAATGAAAAAGACACTCCTGGGGGGAATAAGAAGGGATTTGGAGGACCAGGACTGGACAGGTTGTGAGAAGGTTAAGGAAAAATGGAAATCTGCAGTATTCGCACTCACGGCCTGATCAGCCTTTGAGCAGCCTCAGGGTAGAAGCTCTTTTGGAGCATGATCGTCCGCGGGTCGATAGTCTGATGCTGTTAGTGGCAGCTAGTGACAGTTTGGCAGAGTCCCCTTTCCTTGTCTCCCTATGAGACCTACTCGTGTGTCACGCACATGCCCACACATCACAGCCGCTCCTCTTTGTGCCAAGAATCAATGTATTTCTCGCTCAATCTGGTTTTGTAGATGTTGTTTGATCTTCTGTCATTGCTAGTTTGTGAACTGTGGCGGTGTGGGTGTGGCATACAATCATCTAGCTTACACAGACCTGCATGCAGAACCGGCTCACTGCTGGACTGACTACGACCATAGTTTACATCTGGCTTTTATTAAAACAGACTCATTCTCCTGGTATTGGAAGTTAACATGCCTGGGGTGGGCAGCCAGTCTACCTGTCTTTCCTGTTTCATGCACCATTTTGTGCAGATGTCATAATGGATTTGCAACTTGCAAACAACAGGGTTCGCAGTTATTCCTTGGGAGGTTTGTACAACGCTATTGGTGTCCTCGTCATTGTCATTACCATCCCTCTAAAGGTGCACTATGCAGGCCCAGACATTACAACGCCAAACCCACACCTCCTCCGTCTCCAGGAGCTGTGCCGTGAGCTGCACGCTAAGATCGAGATCGCAGATGAGGAGCGGTATGACATAGAAGCCAAAGTCATGCTCAACACTCGAGAGGTCGGTGTCCTCCTGTCTGGCCATGCTCCTCAGCCATGGTTCCCCTCTCCAAACCAAGCCCTTAGCCTCACTTCTTCCATCCCTCCATCTCTTCTCTACCCCCAGATCAAGGACCTAAGTATCAAGGTGCTGGACCTCCGGGGGAAGTTTAAGCGACCCACGCTGAGGCGGGTGCGCGTGTCTGCCGACGCCATCCTTCGCTCCCTCCTGGGCTCCAAGCACAAGGTCTCCATGGACCTGAGGGCCAACCTCAAGTCCGTCAGGAAGGAGGACACCGAGAAGGTGGGCCGTCTCCGTCACCGCTTGCGGGGGGCCTCTCCTCACCACCCCCACTCAGACATCACACCAACTACAACCAAACAAAATAAAATATTGAGGGGGAACATCAGCACTGGTCAAATGTTTACCTTCAGGGCGGGAAATATTTGAATGTTTAAATTGAATATCGCTGACAATACTTCCAGAAATATAAGAAATACATATTCATCCACCCATCTTCTGTAACCGCTAATCCTATTCTGGGTCCCTATGAATGCAAGACAGGGAACAACCCAGGATGGGGCACAAACTCAGTCACTCACACATGCACACCTACGGACAGTTTGGTGTGTCCAACTCCTGAAGGAAACCCCATGATGATATGGGGAGAACATGCAAATGCCACACACACACACAGCTCTGGCAGAGACTCAAACCCCAAAGCCAGAGGTGTGAGGTGACAGTGTTAACCACTGCACCACCATGCCACCACGCCACCCAATAAATACATATATGTATCTAAACTCTAATAGCACACAGATGTCTGCCTGACATAGGCCTGCACAAGTTATGTCTAAATAATGTAACACTCAAGTTGTTGCTTGACAAAGTAAGTGGTCCGTGCAAAGTCATGTGTATCAGGTGACTTACTGTAAAGACCATTGCGATTGCTGCAGATCCAAAACTGACCTTGCAAAGACTTCTTGTCAGTCAGCAAAAGACCTCAGATGTGTGTGTGCTATGTGGGATAGAAACAAAGTTGAAGCGACCTTGAACACATCCACCATAATGAAACTGTATTGACAACATCAGACCCCATTACCCATAAATGTTATACTGCATCTATTGGTGCAGTTTTGCAGTGATATTATACATGTGGTTATTAGTTACGGTGGTTAACAGGGAAAATAGTATCTGAGCTCATTTATGACCTTGCTCTCTTCGTGAAAAGACAGGGTCTGTGAGCTTTCATAAGAGATGGAGATGGATCAGCATACTTGCGGAGAGGGTGGAGAACTTCTCACGCAACGTCTGAACATGCCAACTAGCCCTGAACCCCTTTGATAACATCACTGAGGATCACTGATCACTGGGAACTCAGGATAGATGCGGGGAGCTGGTAGCTGGCACAACACAAACCAAGCATCTGTAAGGGGCCCCCTGTTGGCCATGAATAGTTACTACACTGAATAATAAACTTATTCCTTAAGTAGGAGATGCTGAAGCGACAAGTTCTGCTAAACCAGCTTGCTAGCTACCATCTTCTGGCTCTGCTCGTTATTTTTTTAGCCTGTGAAACATTTGATGTGTGGTGGGGGAGTGACTTTTTGCACGGGGCCCCAGAAATGGCAAACTGGCCCCTGGGCAAATGGAAAGGCAGCAGGAAGTAGGCGGGGCCTCTCTGCAGATGGCCTGAGCAAATGCGGTGTGCGCGTGTCAGTTCTGTACCCACTGTCGCTCAGCCCAGCCAGAGAGATCACGCTCTGGTTATCTTAGCGACCCCCCCAGCGAGAACCTGTCTGACCGGCGTGACAAGCCGCTTGACTCGGCGTCCGCTTGGCATTCCACAGAAACAGGAGGTGAAAGATGTCATGGGAATTATCCCAGCTGCCACCTTGGGTCCCTTTAGTGAGGGGGGGGTGGGGGGGTGCATGAAGAAGTGTCACTTTCTGGAGGAGTGTGTGTGTCCCCAATTGTCACCGCCACACGATCCAGCCAAGGAGGCAGTAATACGGGCCTGACACAAACTCCTTTTCATGCCTGTGTGAACAGAACAAACAGATGGCATGCATCTCCTCAAACAGAGCGTGTGCTGTGCATTTAAAATGGGGGGCGGGGCATGGCTGTACGCCAAGTGTCCAGGAACGTGATGGGACGCCATAGGTGTGTATGCACGCCAGGGTGTATCTTTGTGTTTTTACTCGGGGGGGAGTCCTTATAAACGGCACCTGTCTGGACTCGACCTGGACCGGATGTTCCTGTTGGTGACGCGGTTCGCGTGACGCTGAGCATTCCCAGTTCGGAGGAGCGACCCGGATCGGCAGTCCCGGATCGGGCAGCTGCAGTCAGCATGCTCCGTTGCTCTCTCACTCTCTCCCTTATTCTGTCGCTCTGAATCACTCTATCCTTCATTCCCTTTCCCTTATTGAGTCTAACATTCGGTTTTACTATCGAGATTTTTTCCCCGTTGACATGAAATGGGACTGTTTTGCCAAAGCAGAAGTGAACAAAAGAACCTCAACAGATGGGGACTGATGTCAATAATTGCATTATAATTCATGTGATTAGCAGCATTCCTGTTTCATCATACAGCTCATTACCTAATGCAGGCTATAATGATAGAGCTCCGTGGAAGGTGCTGTAACCTCACACCACCAGGTTATGGGTTTGAATCCCAGCTCCCTCTGGGAATGCGTGATTGCTCTGTGGTGCTTGCTTTTCCTCATACAATCTAAAGACATGCAGTTCAGCTAATTGGTATCCAGAAATTGTCCATACCACACGTGTAAGCACCATGTGGTGGACGGGCATCCCGTCCTGGGTGTACGCCAGCATGAGAGAAGCTCCAAGCTCCTGCAGTCCTGTCCAGGCTCACAGCTCAGATGATAGATAATGGACTTCTTGGGTAGCTTAATGTGTCTTTACAACATACCACTAGCTAATCTGTAAGCTCTTCCACGTTCGGGCCCATAGAAGCGACCGGTGGAGGACAGCGACTGGAGGAAGAATGTGGAGGCCATGTCTGGCATGGAAGGCAGGAAGAAGATGTTTGACGCTGCCGCACAGTGAGGAGGTGAGTGACATTACAGGACAGGACGACCTGCTGCCCTTAGCAGCCATGTCACCAGCCGTCAGCCATTTTCAGTGTGTAGCAGAAACTCCGATGTAAGTTTAACTGAAAGTATATAAAAATAAATGGTAGAGATTCAAATTTTTCACATTTAACTCAATAATAAAGAGTATTTGTATTTTACTCAATTGCTTTTGGTTCAGTTAGTTGCAAGGAGTGAACACTGAGTTAGTGTTAACCTAGCTGGTTAGGGTGATGCCCTGAGTTCGTACTGCACATATTTGTAAGCCATGACTGTACTCGACAACATCCATTATTATAGTTTTAAAAGAAAACATCTGATTTGTTTTGTAGCAAATGCTTGTCAGGGTCTCAGCCGTGATTATATATTACCCACCTTCCTCAAGACATGCTCCCAGTGTGTAGTTTTCTGTCCCAATGCCATTTTTGTCCCCTACAGGAAACGATGTCATCGTCCCCCACCCACTTACTGTACCTGTTCTCCGTCTTTCCCGGAGACTTCACAGGAAAAAAACATGTGCAAGACCCTGCCTCTGTATAGCTGACTACCACAACAGCAACCGCTTGAATTAATCAGTGGCTGAAACCAGAAGAGAAAAAGTTTCATTTTGCTATAATCAGCCATTTATAAAGAGCCCAGTGGATTTTTACTGTATAGCATGCAAATTCCGATCATTTGTTTCATTCTGCATTTTGTAAAAAGAATGTGCTTTTATTTTGCAAAGGGTGGGCTTCCCCTTCTCCCATCTCTGCTTTTCTGTGTCTCTTTGATGCTTGTATAATAAGTCATAAACGTTTTCTATGGTTAACAACATACTGGGTAGTATCTAATGGGTCTTCCTGGCATTTATTTATTCACAGCATGGTCATTTGTTTATATGATAAGTTTTATATGATAAGTTCAGATGCAAATCCTCTCTACTGTTCAGTTTCAATTGAGCGATGGTTACCATCTCGGAGAGAGCTGGCTGCAGACAGCCAACCATCAGCCACCAAGTATTTGCATGTGGAGATGTCACTGGTTTGACCCTGCCTCTTAGATCAGATGTGACACTGCCAGCTGATGCAAATGGGGACCAGGCTGCAGGACCAGTTACTGCTCTCCCCTGACCAGCTGTGGACCAAGCTGGATACCACATGACCTAGAAGCATCCAATGAAATTTGGCTACAGTAAAACTCCCGATGTCCTGAACTTCACTTCCATGATGGCGACTTCCTTACGATTCCTAAGGAAGTAATTTTCCAGTCGACAACTAAAATCACATGACACAACCTTGCAGCAAAATGGCATTTAATTAGATTAAATCCCACAAATTCTCCATACAACTGCATCTCTGCCAACATCAGGCAGGTTTGAATGCTATAAACAGAAAACTCTGGCAGGTCAGTTCTTGGTTATCTCTGGTCACACCCCTCCACGCAACAAGGGAATGATTCATCCTGAATGCCATACAGGAATAGCGTGGCTCTTTCACATAATGAAGCACGCCAATCTTCAGGCGCAGCGCAGCTCTGCATGCGGTTGCTTTTTCCCAGAATGCACTTTCCCAGCAACCATTTTTATGTTGTTCTTGCTTGTTTGAACAATGCTGTGTACCTCCTGCTCCTATACCACTTACACTATTACCTGGGCATTCACTAGAAGCTCAGCCTAGCTGCACTTATGCCTCGCTGACTACCTGACAGCCGTATGTTTGTAGTGCACTATTTGCCTCACTTGTATGTCACGTTGAACAAAAGCGTCTCCTAAATGAAATAGAATGTGAATGTTCTCAAGTATGAATAACGCAGTGGTTAAACACAGCCTCACCCTCAAAGCCACAACCTCTGCTGGCTAGTGAGCGCGATAAGGGACAGAGTTCAGTTTTGGATGGTGATGGTGGCAAACGTGCACATGAGGGAGGTTCATGAAGACGAGCCCTGAAGTTCACCTCTGGAACACCACGCACCATGTGTAATAATAATAATAATAATTATTATTATTATTATTTTTATTATTATTATTGTTATTATTATTATTATTCATGTAATGTATTCAGGTCTTTAATTGGAAAGGAAATATATTTTATTTGTTCTAAATCGTGATATTTATTATAAGAATTTGGTCCTGAATCAGGATCAATAGGAATAATAGGCAATATGAATCAAATGTGTAAAATTAATTTAATTAATCGCTATTTTATTAGAGCATCTTGTCGCAGATCGTTTCACAATGGTATAGCCTAAAGGTCTCTCTCGCAAAAGCAGATGATCAGATTCCAGTCAAATGTTCATTTTCAATGCAAATCGGGATGATATGCATCCTTATGGGAAATGGTCAAAGGGCGATATGGAGTTTATAGTAAAGGTGTGGCCGTTCAAGAACAAACACACGGACTCCTACACCGCCAATAAAATAACTACAGCACCATTGTTATGTTGTAACGCTTTAATAAACCCCTACATTTCATCCTTTTATAAATTTGGGGGTCGGGGCAGGAGGGGTAATTTCACTATGAATTAAACCCAGTTAAAAGTTAAGCAACAAGAAGGCGGGGACTTATGAAATCGTTTTGTAGTCCATGGCTGTACGTCAGTTTAGCTTAATTTTTTAAATGTTCACAAACACCTTGTAATTTGATCAGTTATGAGTATTGGACGGAGCTGTATTGCAGTTAGATCCATAAAATGAGAAGCTTATAACTACAGATAAATGATCTACCGGCCGAGACAGGGATAGGCGGGTCACGTGACCACCCCCAGGTGCGGGGTAAAGGTGCGCGCAGTGCTGGGGGTATGAACGGCTGTGTCTGTCCGAACCGCTGCTCTACAGCACTGATATAAGCCTTTAATTAAAGGTTGACGCTTGGATATACCCCCCTGGAAGAAGGCAGACAGCCATGTCTATCAGCCGGAAGAACTGGTCGGCTCTGTCCAGGTAAGTGTCCGTCAAGGTGAAAAGGGAAGTGAAAGTGAAACGTAGGGGTCCGACATGGGGGGGAAATACTCTGACCATTAATGCACTCTAGTCTGAGATGATCAGCCTGATCGCAACGGCTCGGTTTCGACCCGATTTTAATGCACTAGTTATAAGGAAGCTGGTGTGGTCTAGCTGAAGAGTGAAGGTACAGTAGTGTTTTCTTTTTTGCTTTCAAACCAGAAATATTACTATATGCCCATAACTGTGAGTCGTGAAAATAGCAAGAAATTGATAAAACAACACACTTGCGAAAGTCAATACGTCTGCTGCTATTTACTAAATACTCGAATAATAATAATAATAATCTACAAAACATTTTTTAAATTGGAAAGGAAATGTGTTGCATTTGTTCAAGGTAAAATTCAGGATTCAGACTACATGCTTGCAGGCAGATGTGTTTGCATGATTTAAGTCATAATATACATATGATAAATATGAATATGTATCCATCCGTAGAGATGGGGGTACACCCTGGGCAGCACGCGGCTCCATCCCTGGGACACACGTGGACATGTATTATCGGCCAATTTAGAAACGCTAGTTCACCTAACTGCGTGTTTGTGCTTCGGGAGGGATTTAAACCCCCTCCCCCGAGCACTGTGCCACCGTGCTACCTATGAATATAGATTTTAAAAAACGTACTTTTAGATTTGCCGTTTTTATTAAAGCGGCTAATTTTTTTGTCGGTGTCAGTTAGTAATATGTAGGTAAATTGTAGCTGTTTTATTATGTTTAAAAGGTTGCTGCCATACTGACCTATATCGGGGTGTGTTTTAATGGCCTTAAATTAATGACCTGCAAAATAGCACCGCGAAAACACCGTGCAGCATTCAGTAAGAAGATAACTTTGGGTTGACCACTATGGGGGTTGAGGTGTCTACCCATTTAAGGGCGTCCAGGGGTTGTATTGGCTAGTTTTGATTACTGGGGGTTAATTTAATTAATTTAAACCCATGCATTCAACTGTCTCTGACTGTTACTCTGTGTCCTGCATTTTACAGTTTCGGTTTCCTTTAATGAAAACTAGTGATAAGGTGTAGTTGCTACATTATTCCCTGTAAGTAATGGCATTAAATCACTGAGTATGGGGTGAGCTTTAATAAAAGGGTCTGGCACCCATAAGCAGGAATTGACGCTGTCCAGTCTTAATGCTGTGTTATCTATGCGTCTCAGGAGAGTCGGAGCACCCTCGCAGAAATCTATGGTTCCATTGTGCTCCTGCTGTTTTGCTGGCCCTTATCTGTGGTGTGGGGGTCAGCAGGTTAGGATGCTGTGCCTGTGATTAGAAGGTCACCGGTTCAAATCCCAGGGTTAGGAGTAATTTTGCTATTGGTCCCTTGACAAGACTCTTATGTCCCAGTATCTCCAGGTAAGGGTGTAGGTTTACCTGGGCTGACCCCAGGGGCCAAACTACCCTTGGATCCCCCCACCCCCCCCCCCCCCCGCCAACAACAACAACATTCACTAGCATTGCCAGCTGTCCTGTCTCCACTCGAGATATAATTTAGGTATAGTGTCACCTTACATATACTAATATTCTACATATCATCTCAATGAATATTTTAAATAACCACAGAAATATCAGTTACGCTACACATAACTGATCATCGTGCCCCATTCTGGCCCCCCTTCCCGTAATAGCGTAGCTGCCCTGTTTGGGTTTGGGGAGTGGCCCAGCTAACCAGGCTATGCTAAGCTAAAAACAACAAAGGTGAGATTGCAGCCATGGTAACACAAAGAGCCCTCTGGCCTGCAGCCTGACCCGCCAGTGGACAGTGGAGGATGAGGAGGAGGTGGAGCGTGAGCGACGGAGGAAGAACCGGAGCCATAGCAATGTGACGGACGATGACCCCACGGAGGATTCTGCGCCAACAGCGGTGGGCAGGTGAGGTCGGCCTGGTCTGATTTGACGCAGGAATTGCTCGTGAAGTAGCACAAGGACTTTTGCAAGAAGTATGCCGTGTGCATTCAGTGTAGGTGATTTTTACAGGGGGGTTTGCCTTGCTTGATGCCTACTGAGGACATGGTACCCCTGGGCACTGCCCAAATGCCCGTATGGTTAATCCGGGCCAGTGAACATGCATGTTTATATGTGTGCGTGTTTGCGTGTGGATATTTCTACATGTGTGTCGTCTTCATGCTCTGGTCGTGCGGGTGTGTGTGTGCGGGCCGACTCCATGACGTATGTGTCCACGTGACGTTACGTAAAGCACCCGGGACGGCCAGGATTCAGCGGATCAGGCTCAGGTGGACTTTATGGAGATGCTGCGGGTTCGAGACGAGCGGCGGAGGAAGCGGCAGGAGGAGGTGCTGAGGCAGCAGCGCCTACAGGAGGCCGGACAGGACGAAGTCACTCAGGCCAGCTGGCAGGAGGCCCGAGTGGGCGGAGAGATGCCAGAAAGGGGGCGGAGCAAGGAAGCAGCCCTAGCGGACATCTCTGCTGACAGCACCGTGAAGAATCAGGTCAGTGATACGCATGTGGTCGGCGTGAAGGGAGCTTTAATGTTTAATCTGCATTACTGGAAGGGTGAGTTTTACTGGTTAGTTTGCAGGCATTGCTCCTGTCCAATTGGACAATGAGTACTCGACCACCAATGAAGTAAAGCATCTTAAAATATATAAGTAGCAGACACAGTGTGCAAAAGCATATGAAGCTCTTGCTTTAATAATACATTTAACCTTCAAAGCCTTCAAATTGTTCTGAGGGCTGAAACATTCCTCTTGGGTTTTGTCCAGAGCTACTGGATCTCCTCTTTGCGGGAAAAAAGCCCCCCATGCCAGACGTGTTTATACTGCAGTCGCTTGTTACCCCACACTGAGTGAGCCCATCAATCATTAACAAAGATGGCCATTAACAGAATGATCTGCGGGTGACTGGGGAGGGTCCATGCTAAGTCTTAGATTGAGTCATTGTTGTTCCCTGTTTTCTCTGATGCTCATTATTTGTTACAGCAAGGGAATAGAAAACTGGATGCCGGCCCAGGAACCCCAAAAGAATCCTCACGCAAGTTTGTGAGGTGACTGCAAACACCTGCAATCTGAAACACATACACATACAGGTGTTTATGCATGTTAGTGATATTAACTGGGAAATGCCAGCTATTGGGTTCCTGTAGGACAGTTGAGATGTGCGATATACTGGGTACCGCATTTGGGTACCAAATCTGACACATGAGAAAGGGAACGGCTTGGCCCAGAACTAACATATCCTAACGTTTTGTATCCTTCAGTTCGCTCTCCATAGCCTTTGATAAGGGCCCCACATCGCCCTCTGGTGGAAGCAGCCTGAGTTCTCCCATGAGCCCAACCAGCTTCTTCAGGGCAGTGTCCCCACACCAACCTTCTGCCACCGTCAGGAAGAATGGAGATACACAGGTGAACTTCTGTGACCATAAAGTCTTCTCACCCAATGGTGTCTGGTTCAGAGCTCTCATTTTAGCCCATTTTCAGGAAACGTACACATCATCCTACTTCTTGAAACGTGGTTGCTCATTGAGAACTTAGACTGTCCCATATCCTTGCTTGTTCCTGAATCATTTCCTCTCTGAACCTGATTTCTAATGAGTCCAGCCCATTAGTGTGAAATAGTAGATTCTTTAAATATCATATTACAGGGTATTTATGTAATCCAGATAACCAATAAAACTGTAGGGTCTATTTTATTACCCAGCATGTGCCCATATGTGATTTGGTGATAATTAGGGGTGTGACGAGATGCTTTTCCCACGAGACGAGACGAGATACTGGGTTCACGAGAACGAGAGGAGATGAGACTTTTAGACATCTTTTAAAGAAATCCTCAATGTTTAAATATATGGCAAAAATAGCATTTTATTTAACTTAAAAACACAAAATGCAAAAA
>JABFDZ020000042.1:13189852-13202947 GCA_019775955.2 Pollimyrus isidori
TTACCGAAAACATCCGGTAACACTCTGAGGAAGACGACAGTGAACGTCGAAACATGTCAGGTGATTTAAACCTAAAACATTAGATGTCTGATAAAAAAGAAAAAAAAAAAAAAGAGTATGTTTAAATACATTTATGTTATTAATAAATAAATAGCAATAAATTGTTGTAATAGCAATATCTCCAAGTTTTGCTTTTCACTGTAAAAATGTAACGATTTGCCAGTGCAAAGAGAGTACCGCCACCTTTTCCCCCCACTTCAAGCAATGATTATAACATAAACAAATCACCCTCCTGGCGATTTTTTTTTTGTTAAAAGCAACAAATCCAGCGACTTTTACTGGTGTTTTTCGAGACTTTTGTGGTGTTTGGAGACTCAAAAGCACAAATCACTCTGCAGTTAGGCCTACTGTGCTCAACGTGCAGCGGGTGCTGCCGTGAGTCCCTCTACAGTCTGCTGCTACTGCCAATTATAACAATAGCCTAGTAATGATAATAGGCCTACCTACCGCTACTGATGATAATAATAATGATGATGTGGGCCTAAAAATAATAGCCTAGGACTATCTATCTATCCATCTGTCTATCCATCCATCCATCCCTCCATCCATCCAAGGTGGTGTTTGGGATGTGGAAGGGGGGGGGCACTGGGGCCCCAACTGCAATGAACCAGCTTTGGGGGGGCCCAGCTTGCAAAAGGTTGAGAACCCTTGCTCTACAGTATCAAATGCTTTATAAAAATCTAAAAACAAGATGAAGCTTTTCTGTGACTTGTTCTTCTTAAGAATATTCACAGAAATCTTAATTTCCTCAATAAATTTATTGCTTTCCCTGCAATAAACCCTTTCAGTGCATAGCGTTTGTCATCTGCTTCCTGGTTGGCGAACACAACAATAACTTTATGATCTGTTAAAGGCGTAGGACAGGGTTCTTAAACTCTGGACCTTGATTCTAAATCCAGAACGTGTTTTCAGTTCTCCCAGGGAGTTGCTTAAGAATTACTGATTCTGATTGGCCAGAGGCTTCACACCTGACTAGGAGGTAAAGGAAGGCTGTAAAACCAGTAGTGCTTGGACCTGAAGGACCATGAATTGAATAACCCTGGTGTAGGACATATATGTACAACAACAGCATCTTTGTTAAAACTTTCAGAGACCAACCAAAAATCTCTCCTTGACTGTGTAGAGCCTGTTTTATTGCTCCATGTAAACAATCTATCATTAGGATGATTTACTCTCCAAATATCTACGAGATTGAATTTATCCATAAAGATATTAAGATTATAATTAGTCTTATTATGCTAACCAGGAGGATATTTATCCAAATTGACATCATTAAAATCCCCCCCTAACAGTAAGGTGGCATTTGGAAATTTATTTATCCAGCGTAACAATAAGATACCTATTTTCCATATGTGTATAATAACCATAAACATTGCACACTATGAAAATAAAATCACCATGTTTAATTACCTGGCAAAAAAAGTGTCCATCTGAATCGTATTCTGAGAGTAAGACATTTCCATTAAACCGGTACTTTAAGGTAGACACCCAAGCTGGGCGTTCAGTGCCACGCGACATACTGTAGGAGCCATGTAGAGTCACCCCACTGAGTCCTCCAAACCTGACATCATTTAGGACAGAATGAGATTCTGGTAAAAAGACAAAATCTGATCTAAATTGCTTGGCAAAAAGGAATAAAGCTTTACGTTTAACACTATTATGTAACCCCTTAGCGTTAAATGATACAAAAGAAAAAGTAGACAGATTGACACAAACAATGAATAATGAACAATTAACAACTGTCTTATAATTGCTTCGAGATCAGCACCATAGAGTATTTGTAACAAAAACTATTAAGCCAAATTTTAAGAAGTTGGCTAAATTTTGGTTCGTGAAATACTCATTACCTACATAAAAACGAAATGACAAAAGACGTAAATTGCATGTTTCCCAAAATACATATAGAATGTGCCGTGAACCATCTAGACCAGTGAAGATCAAACCCGTGACCTCATCAACCACTAGCAGTAACTTTTTTCCGTGGATGGATTTCAGTACCATTTATGAAGCTTCGGCCCCCCCCCCCCCCCAAAATAAGCCTATTTCCCCCTCTCACTTGCATTCTTAATCTAGGCCACAGTCTAGACCTGCTTTCTTGGTCTTCTTTCGACACGTCCTCAGTAAAACGTAGCCCTTTTTTCTTAAGGAAAATGCTGTTTTTAGCAGCTTTCCAAACTGCATCCCTGTGGCGCTGGGAGATGAACCTGAGGAAGATGCGCGAGGCTTTGGATTGTCTCGGTGCGGTGTCCCCACACGATCAACATCAACAGCGTCTGAAATGCTATCCTTCTCAGAGGGTAAAACCTCTTGACATATACTGACCTTCCGTGCACGAACATCCTCCTTTTCAACTTCTGATACGCCATGAAGCCTCAAATTCCACCGCCGACCATATCTCGGACACACGATTCATACACTGTACCCGAGTTTCCTCGCTCCTTTCTACTCCTTTTTCAATGTAAATTATCTTATCATTTATGTCTTTTATCTGGTCATGGACAGATTCCACCATTTTCTGAATCGCGTCACTTCGAGAATTAATAAGGTTGGCCAAGGTACAAACTGCATCATCAGATATTGAAGTATTATCACGCTGAACCTGGGCAATGGTAGGCTTTTTAGCAACCGGTGGCTTGCTTGGGATTACAGACAACAAAAGAAACTCTTCCTCCAAAGCCGCCTGCTCGCTGCATCCCATCTCCTTGTCGTAGTCATGGTCGCTAGCCGAAATGCTAACAACTCCTTTGCCCGGCTCACTTGGTCGTTTTTGAACATATTTATGCATTTCTTCCTTTATTTCTATATTGTAAGAGTATCATTATATTATAATATATTATAAACTCGATCTCTCTTGATCATACCGCAGACACAAACACAATATTTTGTTTTTCTTTGTGAGACATTTATGATGCATATTCCTCGCTAATGTAATGCCAGGTTCTACCGATATACGTAAGTACTGTACTAACAAAGTGCCTATAAAACACATTTAGTGCCAAGAGCTCGATAACATTCCAACCTATCACACCGCCATTTTGTGCTGGACGCGGTTCTAGTTTGTAAGTATTGGAAGATACTTGTCTGTCCTGCTTTATTTTATGTTTGCCCTTTAACGTATTTGTAATATTATACAGTTTTGCACATTGTTACATTATTATATGATTTTGTTCATTTGAGCTATGTTTCTTTGAATACTTGAAAATGAACAACCTTTGGTTAGCAGTAAGATTCTGGTAAAGGAACGGAATTTTGTATGTAAACAGTACAATTTGTTGGAAAAGAAGTATTTGAAGCTCTTTTCCAAAATGGCATAAATCCATTTTGATAGTTTTCAGGAAAATGACATTTTTTACTTAGAACCACACATTTTGTTAATATTTAATTTATCCTGTTAAAATGGTTTGTTGGCTCAGTCTGAACATGTTGAACAATGATTGTTAATCATTATAAATTGAAAGTTTTTAATTTTTTTTCCAAACCGCTATAAATCCATCCATTATTTTCCCAAACGCTTTAAGTCCATCCATTTATTTCCAAAAAGTTGACTGTCTATTTATGCTTATGGTTATGTTGGTTGGTTATTTGCGAATATGCAACATGAGTGCCTGAGACAAACCTTCTTTTTTAGTTGTTTCTTGTGGTTTTCTTTGTCCGGTCAGCATTTTCTTCCTCCAGCTTTAGGTCTTACTGGCTCATTGATGCCATCAAAAGGGCTTAAAGCATTTATTTTGAAGAGGACACTAAACAAGATCGCAACAAAACCATAGCCTCAGAGCGCCGCTAATGTTGATTAAGTCGCACGCTCACCGAATTCTGATTGGTTGAGAGTAAATATCATTATATTATATATAATAAGGTACGCCGCTTATTGCGCTTTGGAAAAACGGCATCTTGCTGTACATCTTAAACAAGGAAATAAAGCGATTTGGCATAAAATGTTGATAGAGCAGTGAATAGGGTCAGTGCACAGCAAAATGGCATGAAAAACTCATTTTGTTAAATTTGGCGTTCATCGTGTTTTGGAAAAGAACTCTTCATTTTTTTACTAATATTGTTTATTTCAATGTATTCAATCTATTTGTTCTTTTTACTATTTTGATTACATTACTACATGGAACAGCATTGTGAAACTATAATATTGATGATTATCAATATTGGTCAATACAGGAAAAAATATTGTGATCATTTTTTTTGCCATATCACTCAGCTCTAATCACAGGAATATCAATAGAAAATGTAATTTCTTGAACTCAGGAGCGCCACTAGAGATTCCAGGCCCCATGACAGCATATAAAATTTAGCCCCTGACCCAGACCAATCGAGTGTTGTTCCAAATTTTTATGGGCTACAATTGAAACTCTTTCCTCCCCTCTGCCACCTGTTTATGCTGTCCCTGCTTGAAATTATATATATTTCTAAATACAAACTTTATGTCCATAAGCTAATACACTTATAATGTCAGATATTTAGCTTAGCCGATGCCTTTAATTTGGCCATGGTGGGTGATTTTCCATGGATGTGCCCTGTGATGGATGGGCTGGCATCCCATCAAGAGTGTACATCTACATTGTGCTCTCTGCTGCTTGAGATAGGCCCAGGGCCCCCCTGTTATTTGATATGTGTTCTTTGTCTTTCACTTTCAGTTCTGTGCGATGATTTCCACACCTTCAGTGAGTCGCTGGGCAGGACCCATCATTGATGTCCTCCTGGATTATGTTGGCAATGTGCAGCTGTGTGCCAGGCTGCTAGAACATCTGGATAGCTATGAGGACTGGGGCGTTATCAAAGAGAAATCAGGTAATCACCTCAAAATCACCTGTTATTTACAATTTCTTTCATTTGTTTCTGACTGAAACCAACATTTATCCATTTCTATTGCTACACACACATATATATATTTGTCTGGTATGAATTTTATTTAAAAACCATATTGGATTGGTATCTGATCCAGGGTGTACACCAGCTGTGTGCTTATTGCTGGAATGTGTGGTTATAGGATTTATGGATGGAAGGAAGGATGGGTGGATGTAATCATTAATTGGCATTCTGATGTACATGTTGATTACAGTTGTTTGGTTAGCAGTAAGATTCTGGTAAAGGAATGGAATCTATTATCAAATCAAGTCAAACCTCCATGTCATGCTATTGTGGTCAGAATTTCTAAATGTTTCTTACATATTTCCAAATAGATTGCCAAAATGCACTTTAGCGCAGCGCAGCTCCGCCTCTTTAAACCTTTAAACCTCTTTTAAAAATTTAATATAAATTTTCATTAGTACCTCAGATCTTGAGATTACTTTCTCATGAGGATGATATATTCCTACAGTATATGATACCTTAATTCCTTCATTTCTGTCCTGTGTTTTTGTATTTTGACCTTAACTGTATTTTGCTTACCCTATTGCTGCCAACACTGTGAGTAATTTGTTACACTTGTGGTGTCATTCTAATCACTGTCTGTGATTAGAATGACACCAGTACAAACCTGGCTGTTAACCGTCAGATCCCTGGGTGCTATAACATGTCCTTCACAACCAGCTTGCTGCCATCTACAGAAGGTAAGTTGGGGGTGGTATAAAGATTCCCCACAAGGAAAAATAAAGCACCAATTGTTATACGTCAACATGCAATGAATTATTCTGGCCCATCCCCCACTCTTTACCTGTCGGTGTTCCCCTTCCTCTCTGATCATGGTTTAACCCATCTCAGTTATTCTTCTGCATAACAGGTTTCTTCATTCACAGAAATGTTTGAATCGATGGCTTTAAAAGTTTACGTGCTGAATCTCAACTTTATGTTTACACACTCAGACAGGTATGTGATACTTTCTTAAATCTGTGACTTTTCAGTTCTTCCACGGCCCCTTATGCAATTATGCAGAATCAGGATTCTCAGTTTATTAGGGAGGGAGAGGATGAAGTTTGTGGATTCCTTGCCAATCCCTGGAAGACTAATTAAGTTCCTGAGACATGAGGAGCGTTCATCACAGTTATGAAGTGAACAATATTCCATTACTTCTCAACATTAAAGATACAAACTCGCTGCTTGGACTAGCTTATGGATGCTCTGTTTGCTATCTGTTATTGAACTTGTTTACTTATATTACGTATACTAGTATGTATTATACACTTTGGAAATAAGACGTACCATCTACAGTAATATATGACTAAATCTGGATAAATGTAGTAGCTATGAAAAAAGAGAATAGATTACAAATGTACAGAATAATGACTAAATAAGAGCTTTTTAAAATAAAAACTTTACAGGTGTTTATGTTCTTTCTACTGGTAATCATCACAACATTGGTGAGTGTGTATATCAAAACCTGTATCACTTTGTTGATGGAGGAACAAAATTCACAGTAAGCAAATAAATATGAAATATGACATGATATGATGTGAGGAGGTCTGTGTGTATTGATTGAAGACATATTTGAAATGATTAGTCTGTGCATTTTTAGAAACTATATATTTATATTTTAACAGTGTGTTGAGTGTAAAATTGCACATATTGGAGAGCAATAACATTTTTTATGATACCAAATTGAAACACTTGCAAAATGTTTCTATAAACTGCCCTGTTTCATGTCATAAATGTATGTAATACAAATATTTGAATCATGAAAGCTGGATCTGATTTATTTTGTACAAATGGTCTGTATCACAACACCTATAAAATATTATGTTTCCATGGTCTCATTTTTTTCTGAATGAAAAAGTACTTTAAATATTAGTAACTATTTATGACATATATGAAAATATATCATAAAATCAAATGACATACAGTGCATACTGTATGACTACTTATAACAGTATTTAGACCAATACATTAAAAGAATGTGAGCCTATTGCAATTGTCTGGATTTCTGCATGAATGCCTCCTGAAACGTGATCTGATCTTAATCTGTGTCATAATAATAAATGAAGACTGTCTTATTTAGCAAACAACAAACACAAGATGCATTGCCATATGCATATTTGACAAATGAGTTAAAGTATAGACATCTCTAAAGTATATGAACCTGTATAATAAAAAATAGTAGAAATTTATGTATATTTTAAAGAACAATGTGTAGATGTTGTTTGTTTTATACTAAGTTCGTAAATTTAGTGGATCCATTTGTGCATGGCTTGTTTCACACCAGTTCTATACAACTAACTTTTTTCTGTTTTAGGCTAAAAATAAAAAAATCAATTAATTCTTTGCCCTTTTTCTTATATAATATCATTAATGAGATTTTTTAGATAAACAGTTCAGCAATGCCGTAAGCACCTCACTATAACAAGGTCTAAGATTTACATCATCAACAAATGACAGATTTTTAAATATCACTAGTGATTCTCAGTTATAACAGTTGAAATAAGCTGATCAGTTTTACTCCATCATGATGGGGGTTCTCTGGGTCACTGGAACCATTACTGTTGTACTATGTAGCTGGGCGTCATTTATAAGAATACTACACTAATCATGAATCATGGCAATTACAGTAGGTGATTCCAGGCCCCGTTTTTAAGGGGTAACCCTTCAATGCTCTGAAAGCTCTGTTAACCCACCATGCTGTTACGTAATGTAACAAATGGGGAATCTAATTTAACTTCATCCTGGTAACCTCCAAATAACCCTGCAGTTTTCAGCGCCCATATAGCAATATCTGTATCCTTCTGTAGCTATAATTTGTTGTTCTGTTTCACTTTTACTTGATTATTATACATCCATATTATTCAGTAGTTCACTATCACACCTTACTTCTGCTGTATTGTTGTTGTTGTTATTTAAATCTAACAAGACATTTTTGCATAATGTAAAGAGGCTCTATTTTGAAATCAAGGGTAGGGTGGCACTGTTATTTCACAGATTCAGGGTTGGAGGTTTGTATCCCTCTCCTGCTCTGTGCTGGCTGTGGGTGTCCTGATGTCCTATCATAGCTCAAAGGCATGCATTTAGGTGAACCGAGGTCTCTAAATTTCCCATAGTGTGTCCTCTAATGAACTGGCATCCTATCATGGATGTTCCCTGTCATGTACCCTGAGATAGACAGGAATCCTATTCAGGTATACCCCAGCCTCATGTCCTGGCATCACATCCAGGATGTCCCCTGCCTTGTGCTCTGTGGTAGACAGGCATCCCATCCTGGGTGTCCCCTGTCATATACTCATATACTGCCATGTACTTCTGGTTTCCTGTAACGATATACAGTGGTACACCAGTTCTCAAACTCATTAAATCTTGAATTTCTTAATAGTCGAACCAAGGAGTTAAAAAAAATGACCTAGAACTCAATCTGAATCTCAGAAGTCAAACAGTTAATGCCGACCTAAGGTAACTTATATGCACAGGGAAATTAATCATGCGGCATGTCTCTCAGCTGAAACATAGGGTAACATTTCAGTCAAAGCTTTGCATGCTTACACTAGCTGAATACATACATTTAGACAATGATAGACAGTAACAGTAATTATTATATAATAAAATACATTTTAAAATAAAGATTTCTTATGAATTACTTTAACATTAATAGTAAACCGTTAATACATTTAATTATAATAATATTGTTGTGCTGAGCGGAGGCAAAGACGCAGATGTCAGGATATATCGGAATATGGGTTTTAATTACAGGTAAGGCAGGCAAAACGCAGACGGACAATACAATGACCGGAATGGGGAAACAAACTGAAACGTAGACTAAATACAGAGGACTAATGACAACCAGAAACAGCTGATCATACGGGGATTCCACACAGGGTTAACTTGGGGGCGTGGCATGTGGAAAGAGTGGACGATCAGGGCAAGACACATAGTTTTTTATAACTTTACACGTTGTTTGGATACATTTATTTTTTTTCTTTGCAAATTACTGTTTTGATAAATGTGCTTAGATGTGTTTAGTACAGTATATCCTCTTCTTGCTTTACCCTGTTCATTTTGTGTTTAAATGCTTAAAAAATAAAAACATATTTCGGTGTAGTATTCAGAATTCAAACTTTTTAGGATTCGATCTTGAGTCTGGAACGGGATAATTTTGAGAACCGAGGTACCACTGTATTGTTAAAACGTTTTTGAATTGCACCGAATTAACTTGATTAGACAGTCAGTTTCTCATTAAATGCAATATTGATGCAACTAGTAGGCTACTTAAATATATCTCACACTAAATAGTTAGACATTATGATCTTCTGGACCTTTGTTTCAAGAAATTTTCTCTAACTGGACCTCTTTAAATTTTAGTTGAATACCCCTCGTTTAGCGTGTGTAGCGAAAGACAAATTTACTGCGCTATGTAGTATACATGCTCAATAGTGTTTGCAGCATTGCCAACTCTGGTGCATCTGGCGTGACTCTCAGGCTCATGCAAGAAACATTACACAAAGCTACATTATTGCAATATAAGACAAAATTAGCTGCATTAAATGCATTGGGGTACTTTGCAAACCATAATGACTATTTAGAAGGTAAACAACTGTGCAGACTTGTCTTGAATTGAAAATCTCATTCCAGCTAACTGATTAAAGTTGGTAACACTGTGTTTGATGGGTTTACTTTAATGTTTTAATGCAAAATTCTAGTGTTTTGGAAATTATAACGTTTGCTTTGCTAAAAGTATATTGAATAACTTAAGTGATACCACATATATCAGGCTTATGTGAAAAAATTGCTAATTTTGGCTGAATTATACAACCCAGAAGTGGTACTGAATGAAGAGCCATTTGAGAGCTGATAGAGCCAAACTCAGTGAAAAGAGGTAAAATTCCCATCACTAGTGGAGCTGGCATACAAAGAAGCTGTAATCACAGACTTAAAATGCTGAGTTTCATACCTCTGGGTAAGACCTATGTTATCTCTTAGTCATGGCATGTTTGAGCATGTATGATACATCCCAGAGAATATTTGATATTCATAACTTCAACACAATATGTGAATTTGAACCTCGACTTCTTGTATTTCCTATTTTGTATCATACAAAACAGAGCACCCGTTGGTTATGTGTTTTTATGTTGGTTCTCACAACTTAACTTTAAGCCATATGAAAAAAGTGGACATGCAATCATGTGAAAAAATTAGGACACCCCATTAAATGTTTAGTTATTAATTAAGAAATATCAACTTATCACTATTAAATAGGAAAAAGTTAGAACACCCTCACATCCATTATTATTTAAAATGCCTAGAGTTAGATTCTGGTGGCGCCACATCAGATGAAAATGATTAGAACATTAGTACAGAGCTTATTTATACCATAGACATTTAGCTTGGTTTGCTCTTGATTGTTGAAATGAGTGGTGTTATATATTATAAGTTTTTGTGTTAAGAAGAAAACATGGGAAGCAGGAGAGAGCGTCCAACCCGAGCGGGTCTCTCTTTTATTCACTTACTGTAAAGACACTATTCTGATAACGTACGACATTTGTGTACTCATTATGTAACATAAGAGGGTACAGAAACACAGAAAGGACAATTTGCATTTCGCAAATACACAACATATTTCCTCCCTCCTAATTTTAAGCAGTAAGGAGAAGAAAGATTACACCAACAGCAATACATTTTTTTTTTTACTTGGGAAAGAGGGTAGACTACCTCTATTCCCAAACATAACCCTGCGCCAAGCCGTGGGTTTTGTCACTAACTAAAGTGTTAGTCTATTAGGAGGTCGATGTTCTCTCTGAGGATACAGCCCGCCCGTCGGTACACTCACAGTCACATTCTTTTTTGCGGGAGTTTGATTCATTGAACTTGTACTTGAGACTGTCTCTCTCACCTGACTTGGTGAAGTCTCTAACAGTGCATTTTCAAGAGTTGGAGTGGAAAGTTGCTCAGACAGCTGATAGTAATTTGGAGCTATTTCTAGGTAAGGATCTGTTGTCACTGGTGCTTCTGCACTGCCACTTGAATTTACAGCTAGTAACTGGTCTACATGCCTTTTCCAGATGCGATGACCTTCGGCGAGTTCAACAGTGTAAGATACTGGCCTAGTTTGTGCAATTACAACTGCTGGTAACCATCCGGCGCCTTGCGTAGTTGCGAGCTACCACTTTGTCTCCAGGTTTGAAGAAGCGATGTTTTGCCCTTGAACGTCGTTTCATCTGGATGTTTTGTTGTGCTTGAACAGTCTGTTTTGTTTTCTGAGGTTTCAACGAGTCCAGACGAGTGCGGAGCTGTCTCTTGAACATTGCAGTGGCGGGAGACACTTTGGTGGTGGTATGGGGAGTGTTTCTATAGGAGAGCAGAAAAGTGTTGAGACGTTGATTTAGTGATCCTTTACCCTGACTTGTCTGAAGGGCTTGTTTCATTGTTTGGACAAACTACTCAGCAAGGCCATTCGAGGACGGGTGATATGGTGCTGAACGAATGTGATGAATCCCGTTGGCCTTCATGAAAGCCTCAAACTCCTCTGAGACCAGCTGAGGCCCATTGTCACTGACAAGTCGCTGTGGAAGGCCAAAACGACCAAAAATTGAACGAAGGGCTTTCCCAATTTTCACCGATGACGTGCTTTTCATTACCTTCACTTCTGACCATTTGCTGTAGGCATCTAGAACAACCAAAAACATGTGGTCTTCCAATGGTCGTGCAAAGTCAATATGTACTCTCACTAGGGGTGTGACGAGATGCTTTTCCCATGAGACGAGATGAGATACTGGGTTCACGAGAAAGAGACGAGATGAGACCTTTAGAAATTTTTTAAAGAAATCCTTAATGTTTAAATATATGGCAAAAATAGCATTTTATTTAACTTAAAAACACAAAATGCAAAAAATGCACGTCCATTTTGAAATCAAATAGTATAAATAAAAATAAATAATAAACACAAATATCCCTTTACGTGCAATTAACCATAATCAGTGTAACTATCAAATTTGTGCTAAACTCAAGAGTGCAAAACGATGGTGGTTTGCCCTTTCATGCGAACTGAATTGCGTTCCGTTTTCTTCACAGGCGTAGTAAGTTTTAGTAATGAGCTGTGGTTGTTTTCTAAATGCCTTTGCATAGTGCTTGTGTTAGCAGAGGTGTACGGTATTAATTTCTTACAGTGTTTGCAAATTGTCTTTGTCTTGTCTGTCATTTTTTTGCTGTTTCTCATTTCCACAATGAATCCAAAGTGTTGCCACACAAACGATTTAAATGTCGCGGGCGCATGTTCTATGTTCACTTCTTTCTCACACTCCATCATGCCAATAACGCAAGGATATCTGTCTCGCTAGATGTGTCTGATCTCGGGAGACAGATCTGATCTCGCTAGATCTCGCACCACGAGATCCCGTCACACTCCTAGTGATAATATTGTTGGTTCAACTGAGGAAAGGTTCAGCATAAACCCAAGCAAAGAGCCAGACTCCATGTTTGACTTGAGTTGTGTGCGATTTGCACAGGAGTGTGAGAATGACTCTCCATCAAAAGGTGTCACCAGCCCAAGGGAAAAGGAGCAAAATCCATTCAAGAGGCAGAACTACCGGGCTTGGTCCTTCAGGGTAACTCTGTGGCGAAGTAGCACTACACACTGTAGAAGGACACATCTAACAGTTATAATTACACATCACAGTCATTGCTGCTTATGTTACACTGGTGGTACCTGATTCCAAGCCCTTTTACTCTGAAGGTGATGAGCAAAAAAGAAGAGAAAGAGAAAAGTCTTCCTTTTCAGAGAAGGTAAGAAACAGTTTTATTTGTTTTTCAGAAAATGATCTTCTGGAGTACTTAGAAAGTAACAATGTGTTCAAATTCTGAAAATGTGATCAATATACTTAGTGAATATTCAGATTCTACTGAACACATGTACAGTATGCAGTTTTGGTGGTAGAATTGTTATATATCTGGAACATGGGGCATATGATTAATTCACTGGTCTTCTAAGATGACTGTCCCTCTGGTGCAGTTGGGATGTATGACTTTCCCTCTGATCCGGTTGGGATATATGACGGTTCCTCACATCTGGTTGGGATGTATGACCATCCCTCAGGTCTGTTTGGGATGTATGACCGTCCCTCACGTCTGTTTGGGATGTATGACCATCACTCAGGTCTGGTTGGGATGTATGACCGT
>JABFDZ020000042.1:13203449-13214637 GCA_019775955.2 Pollimyrus isidori
TAAGTTCTCCCCAAGCGAGCTTGATGGGCCAAATGGCCTCCTCTCGTTTGTATAGTTCTTATGTTCTTATGTTCTTATCACGATAATGTTATCTGTACCACCGTCATGTGGCTGATGTAAGGATGTCCAATCACTCATGCTGACTGTTTCTGCAGACCCCAAATGATGAAGAGGATAAGCAGTCGCCGTTTCTAAGGAAGTGAGTTGCAGAAGCTGTACAGCACTTATTGTATATGTGGAAAAGTTTTGATCATCCTTGGTCATCATGTAGCCAGTGATAGTTCTACAGCAGCCCCTTCTGGAAGGAGTGAGTCAGTTCAGATTTTTGTTGAGATAGATGTTGTCACAAAAAGGTAGGTTGAGGAATCAGGTGAGTTGCCTTATGAGATCCTCTAAGTCTGCTATGTGCGACACTAACTCTGCTACAGTCCTCACAGCTCAAGGCAGAGACACTAATTGTACTATGCTCCTCATACTGTAGCTCAAGACAGAGACTCTAACTGTGCTATGCTCCTCATAGCTCAAAGGAAAGGTGCTAACTGTGCTATGCTTCTCAGAGCTCAACGTAGAGGCATTTACTATGCTACGTTTCTCACAGCTCAAGGCAAAGGTGCTAACTGTGCTACACTCCTCATAGCTCAAGGCAGAGGACCTCTTCCCGCAGCATTCAGGAAACCATGGAGAAGCTAGCATTGGCTGCACAAGTGAGTACGCTCCAGTATCAACATTAGGAGATCCAGTCTGAGTGATAACCAAATGAAGCTTCATTAACTATTTGCTGCATTTTTAAACTTCACTAAATGGTGCTCTCAGTCTTCTTTGTGCCATGCTTTGAGCCCTTTTTTTGAACAGAGAGCACCATTTAATGGGGTCAGGAAATGCAGCATATTGTTCAGGAAGCTTAATTTAGGCATAATTGGGAGGATCGATTTTCGAAATCACTGTTAGGCTCGCTGTGACAACTTCGCTCATAATAACTGATCGATAATTACTTGAGTCAAACAGAACCTGCACGTGGGGTTTAGATGGGTCAGAAAACAGAAACATCTCTTAAGCTCTAAGACCAAAGCTCTTAAATACCTGTTGCATAACTGCAAGTTCCAGCATGACACTTTGATGATTTCCCAGCAATTTGTGCACCTCCTGAAATATATTGTAGAGAATCTCGAATCAGCCTTTCTGAATAGCGTTTCTAACCTCTGATGTGGTGCTCACTCCGCATCTAAGATGGCATTGGTGTTTGCGAGCCTTTCCAATTACCCAACATGAAACCAAGCAGCAGCTGAAATTCAGCCATGGTTTGTAAGCAGTTAGTTACACACTGCTACGCTTAGCTGACTCCACATGAAACTGTCTACAGAAATCAGAGAAGATCAGATCCCCCACGGCCATGCAGCGGAGCCCGTACTCATCAGATGAGGTCTCAAGGAAGCGTGACATCTTTGAGAAGGAGCAACAGGAGAGGGCAGAGCCAGATAGGGGCATCCAGGTAAACAGGGATGATGTAAGCTATCATTTTACTACACTGATGACTGCTAGCATTTTTGGGTTTTGAAACACACTGTGTAAATTTAAGGTAGTACAATTATGTTTATGTCGCACAACAACGTTTGTCTTGATTGTATCAGGCTTTAACAATTCTCATCTGATGTAGACAACAGTGCCCTCTAGTGTCAATAAATGCAGAATAAGTGGCTGAAAGCTGGATGGATGGTCGCAGTAGTAGACTCATTCCTCTAGGTGTCAGTGCTGTATTTATTATTCTAGTTGTTCAAAATGTAGACCATGAGGAGTGTAAAAGAGTTCAAGGGTCAAACAAACTACAAAACAGCAGCGCTACAAGCTGTGCATTAAACACCTTGATTTATACCTGCGTAGAACAGAAGGTTTGGTTTAAAACTGAAGGATTAGAAGGTGTTTAAATGTAACATTCCATTATCCCACCAAGTAATAACAAAGTGGAACCAGGTGGGCTTATTTATGCTCCCACTACAGTCATGAACCAGGGCCGCAATGCTGGCTTTGATGTTATATTTTTAGGTAGGAACTGCCAGAGGGCTACCTGCCGAAAACGATTAGCAGCTACGATGCTAAATCATGTCATCTTCCAAGAAAATCAACAAATAATGTTCATTAACCAGAAATTGCTAAACTGAATGAGGCCATGCCTGTGCCTAAAATGCAAAAGCGTGTTTTTGTTTTATAGATGACCGGTTAGCTACAGAGATACAGGGTCGTCAACTCTCACGCGTCTGTCTTGCGCGACTCTCACACTCACGCCATAAATCTCATGGCAAGTCTGTATTATTCCATTATAAAACTAAAATTAACTACATCAGAAGCATCGGGGTAGTTTGCAAACCCTATTTACAGCTAATAGATCTGTTACATGCATGTAAATGAGTATGCAGACTTGTCACAAATTAAAAATCTCACGCCAGCCAGCTGACCAAAGCTGATAAACCGGGAGATGACGGTGTTGGATTGCAAGCACCTTCTTCTGAGATTGTTGCCCATGTGTCACACTGGGAAAATCCCCACCAGAACAAAGACAAATGAAAGAATGTGTGTGCAGATCTTACAAAGTGTACACGCCTCAGCTGTAGTCTGACTCAGCATGTAACGGAGCATTTGAAGCGGATCCCCGACCGTGCCAGCAGCATGTGCATGAATCAATTCTGGAAAAGTCACGGGCGGTATATGGAAATGGAAAATCCTGTTCTTGCTAGCACGCTGATGTTACTCAGCTGGATTGTATGGGAAAAGGTGTAATTTCTCAGCCTTACCTATCATTGAATCATCTGTTTACTTTGGTAGTAAGACACAGCCTATTTTTTGGGAAACTTCCCTGGAACAAAATGACAGCAGATATCCATCTGTATCAAAAAGTATCGTAACACTGTCTCTTCTGTCAGATTAATCCTATTCGTAAAATGCTCCACAGCCAATTTCAGCACTCAGACGTTGCCCCGGCCATGATGAATGATCGATCTCGTTTGTGTCTTTAGGCTGTAGTTTGTTCTCCCCAAGGTCACAGCCACGCAGAAGGTCATCCGAATCGGCACCTTCATCATTTTGCCCATCTCGGGACATTTTCAGTGACTTGTTGGGGGACAAAATTGCCCGGCCTGCAAGATAATTTTCATTTTGGCCCCGCTGAACAGTCTGGCCCCTCCCTGTCTAAGACCGGCTCTGTAAAAAGGACTAATGTCTCTGCACTAATAATTACAAAAACTCCAAAAAGTAAAATCTGTTTATTACTGCACATTCTGCTCATCCAGTCCCATTGGGAATCTGCACAATCTTTCTACTTAGCTGGCTATTTCTTTTGTCTGTGTCTTAATGTCTTAAAATATTATTTATATGTCTGAGCATTCATGCTATTTGTTACTTTTCATTCTGACAAACAGGATGAACATTTCCTCTCAGGGTCTGACCCATGGGTCATGTAGCTGAAGATGACAGTATGGCTGCTTTGACGTTTGACCTGACGCTGGTTTCCACAGCACCGGTTTAACGTGACGGTTGCCAGCAAGCGGCAGCTCTGGCAGAAGAGGGAGGAGGAGGCCTCGGCGCAGAACGCCAGGTCTCAGGATCCGAGACGCCCCCAGGTGTGTCCACCGCACGCTCTGGTCAGACCCCCTGCGGGTTAAAGTTCCACATGCCAAAGTCACTTTGCAAGCTGGCAGAACTATGGAGAAGCTGTCGGTAACCCCCCCACCTGTAACGCTCTGACCTCTTATATGTGTGTGTATGACTTTAAAAGGCAGAGCATGATGGGATGTTTGAAAAGTATTACGTTCCCATGTATCTGTTTTCTGCCTGTACAAATGGCAAATAGCACTTTATTCATATGGGGGGGGGGTTCTCAGGTTAAAGAAAGGCTAGGAAACCCCATTATAGCTAACAAAGTGGCCTTATAAACTGTTTCTGTCAAACCATGAGAGACCTTCTTTTGTGCCATTACCTGCAACATAGATCTCTATCGGGAGTTTGCATTATGAGTAAGAATAGACTTAAAATATAAAAGTTAAAAATGAAAGTGAACAATGTCAAAAGCCATCACAGGCGCTCTGCTTGCAGGGACCTGAGACCGCGTTTAAAAACAGACGTTGCACAAGGGCAGCTGTGTGACTCACGGCTGGGTAATGTGAACCCGAGAAGGGTGTGGTGCAGGCCGGGCGTGTTTCGTTCAGGTCTTGCCATCTTCATGGCACTGGGGGTCCTTGATGTTGCCGCCATACTTGTTCTGGGTGTGTGGAAATCCCAGTGTTTGTGCTGAAATCTGTGTGTTTTTTCCTCTTACAGTCCTGAGGACACAATAATGAAACCAGATGCCACGCTTGGGACAACGAGACATCTGATTTTTATTCTGTGTTATTTTTCTTATATCTGTATCAGGATAATATTAATAATTAACCTTAAGTCTTGCAGCAATTGATTACATTTTTGAATTAGCTAGTTTTTACAGGGATATTTAGGCCAGTTGCCATTCCTCCAATATAAATACATGGTAACAGATTCAAAGATTCGAGAACTAATAAAATATTTTTCTGTACATCTTTTGGCTTCAGTTCCAGTGTCTGGTGAAAATTACTTCAGTATCATTGCATGTAGAAAAGTGAATTGGTGCTGCATTCAGGTTTTATGTAGTTGTCTGCCATTTAACAGATTATATGGGCCCACAGTTGAAATACTTCTTGGTTCCTGTGATTTTAGCCACCGTCCGAACCATGTGCTTGTGCAGGACCCCCAATCACTATACTATGTATTTAGTAAACATGGAGATGCTGAAGCAGCATGTTCTGCTAACCAGCTAGCTAGCTGTGATCTTTTTGGGGGAGTTGGGGGGGGGGGGGGTGTCCTAAAATGTGTTTTTGAGTGGGGTCCCAGAAATAATACATCTCACCCAGCTGGCATGGTCATGACGGTGAGCATGTAAGATGTAAGTCAGGTGATCAAAGGTAAGAGCAGAGTGATGAAGGTACTGACAGATGTCCTGTGTTGTGTCAGTACTGCTCCATACTTGCAGATAATATCCCCTGCGGTCCCACCCCCGTTTTTCAAGCTGAAGGGCCTTTTTTGGGAACAGATGTACAAGGCTGCACAATCAAACTGCTGGGGTTAAAAATAAACACAAAAGAAATGCTCTGCCCCCCAAGCTCTGCACTGTTGTCACGGCTGGTTCGGCTCTCCCTGCCCGGCGTGACTCACGTGACCTCTGGCCAATTTAAAGGCTTCGGGGGGATGACGGACTCTACTTGCTGGTTTCACTGGTTTTTCGTGACGTGAGCCCTTCACCCACAAGGTAGGACCGAGTAATCAAGTGCTCATTTTAAATAAGGAGAAAAAATTGAAACTACTTTGGAGGAAAACCTCAATTTCACTAGGAAATTACCGTAATAATGCGTAGAATTACAGCTCAAAACCTCACTGGGAACCAGATTATCATAAACCACATCTGGACACGAATGGATTTAAAAAGCACACTGTTAATATTTGTAATTCATTTTTTTTATCAATTTGGAGCTGCTACAGGATGAGCATTGTGAAAACGGGACATTTGCCAAAACTGGACTTTGCAGTTAATATATGTGTTTAGTAATAGTTTATTTTGTCTTCTATATAGGGTTTAATATAGCATTAATGTATTTAGAATGGCATCAAGTTGAGATTCGAGACATCGAGATGATTTTTCCATGAAAGCATTTTTTCAGAAAGTTAGCCTACATTTTAACAATATTCACACTATTACAGTAAACAGTTCGTTACCAGTTATTAGCCTTATCAATATTATAGCTGATTTAGCAGAAAATAACTATAAATTATCATATATCTAATGTAAATAATGGCATTCGTATTACTGAATAAATAATAAATTCATGATAAAGGTTACTTGACAGTTGATGGTAGGGAGTAACATCAAATGCAGAAATGCATTAGAAACGTTATTACTGCAATACTCATCCAAAACACGTTTTTTGTCTCGCAAATTTCAGGTACCGGAACTTAAACATGTCTGATAACGAGGAAGTGGAAGAATACGAGTAAGTGGTTTTCCTCAAGACCAAATAACCTACTGAATATCTACTCAATGATCAAAAGAGTGCATGAGCCAGATTTTGTTAACAATAATGACATTTTATATAAGACCAAGTTCAGGAAAATACATTTTACTTGTTTGTTACATTTATTTTCGTACAAATGCACATTTTAAATGCTTTATTGTTTTATTCATTATTGTTCTCTTTTCAGGGATCAGGGTGGTAAGTAATGAAATCACTGTTATAATACAATTTAAAAATCATTTATGACAAAACACTGCACATATTTACACTCTGTACATATACTTCCTTATATAAATATGCTTTTGCATGGTTTTCTAGTAGAAACAGAACGAATATTAATTGTTCGTGTTAATACAAGGAAAAATCCATCCGATTAATGCTGCATAGACGCGGACGAGTCCGCTTTGCATCAAGCCGCTTGCAGCATTATTATGTGTTTGGTGTCACTAACAAGTTTTAAGAAATACAAAGATTAAACGCTGTCTGCTTTAATGAGGACCGTGCTACAAACTGGAATGCTGACCGCGTTTACTTTAACCGACTGCACCTATGAGCATGCGCAGAAACAAGGGAAATCCGCACCATTGCCTTTTATCACAGATTATGTAAAATACCGGCAGTGTAAATTCCTGTTAATGTGGTATAATTATACATGCAAATCACCGAGCAGACCGTCAACAGAGTGGATCCACCCTGCCTCACCTCCTATTCATCGTTGCCAATTCTCACCCATCTGGCATGACACTCACGCAAGAAATCTTATGGCAATTCTATATTATTCCATTACAAAGTTACATTTAGTCACATCAAAAGCATTTGGGTAGTCTGCAAACCCTGCCGACAAGGTAGCCTAATAAAACTGTTGCATGCATATAAATGTGTGTGCAGACTCGAATTGAAAATCCACTCCAGAATTGACCGAAGTTGGCAACCTGCGAACCATTCTACACTGCCCCCTTCCTGTGGTTTTTGTACTGCGCCAATATGTGCCTCAGTTTGCATCCAGCAATCCTGTGACTTGTAGATGTGGGGATAGGTGTAGGTACCCTGCTTTCCTCCAGCAGGAAGTCAGGCGCGCTGCACCTGCGGCTGCTCTGACTGCCACGGCTCCACCAACATTCCCCCGGCCCCAGCACCACCCACGATGATTCGGCTTAAACATTGTCTGAGGCAAAAGCATGCAGAAAATGCCATGAACAGACCTACCACTATTTCTGTCTCCAATTAAAAGCCCTGAAGCACTTGGGCCACATTTAACACAACCTGTTCTTTCATATGAAAACACTGAAAAAATATTTTTCTTAGTTAAGAGCGGTTAAACTGTTTTGGCAGGCTTTAAATGTTAACCTACGTACCATGAACATGAATAAGATGGCATGTAAAGTCTGTAATGTAGTGTCATTCTGGAGTATAGGTATCACCATATGCACAGTGTACCGGTGATTGGAAGGTCATGGATTTAAATCCCCTGGCTGACAGGGTAATGTCACCACTGGGTCCCATGAGAAAGACCCTTAATCCCAACAGGTTCTGGCTGACTGCTCTCTGATTCTCACTTGTTTGCTCCCATTTTGTTGCATATTTCCTGGAAGGGGAAATAATCACTTAGGACAAAAGTTGGTTGCTAAATACATTTCTAATCAAGCTTATTTTTTTAAGACGGATTAATACTGCCTGAGTTCTTGTATCCATTAACTATTTCCTTGAGTATCATTCTCCTGACTGCATTGCTTTTAATAGTTCAAAAGAAATCATCTGTTCACAGCACAGGGCATCTTGTAACAGATGTTCAGTCTGGGTGTGCTCCATCATCAGCCCATTAAACTGGCCCGCACGTGTCTCCATCGGGTGGGTCAGCCAGTCGGGTTCTTCTCTATCATACGACTTTACTTCCTGGGTGACATGCTGCGTGGAGAGGCCTTTGGCCCTTAGATCCTGGCTGTTAGCGTACACATGGAAGTCTGTATCAACTCTCAGGGGGTCTATAGATGCTAATAATCAAGGGTTCTTTGCTAATCCTCAAGGGGGTCTATACTATTCTTCAAGGAGGTCTATGGTAATCCTCAGGGAGTATGTGGTAGTCTTCATGGGGTCTATGGTAATACTCATGGGGGTTTATAGTACATTTGATGGTACCTTTGAGACTCTAAGCATGAATCCCTCTATCCACAAATGGTGTGACATCATCATTAATAACCGGTTGCCTAACCAGTACTAACGAGAGGTGTTCTGTTTTGGGTAACCTGTCGACCATGTTGATTGGGATTGCTTTGCGGGCTGCTATGCTCCCTAACCGCGGGCGCCGTGTAGAAGAGGCAGACGAGGTTGTGCAAGAGGAGCAGGAAGAAGAAGAAGAAGAAGAAGCCCCGGGTGGTGAAGGTAGATCGTTTGCTGCATGTCTGCATCACTATAGCAGCATGAGGGGTGAATTCTGAATGCAGGGATGGATTTTTCTTCAAGGGGACCCCCAGTGATTTGACACTGCTTCACACTCACTGCGCAGGCAGGCATTGGTTTAAAGGTGTGGACAGTTTATCCGTGCTGTCGCTTTCTCCCTCTCTCCCTTTACCGGTCTCTGTCTATGTTTGGCAAACACACACGGACACGCACGCTTGGAATGAGACTCGGCTGCAACAGCGGCTGTGAGTCACCCCCCGTATCTGAAGTGCTGATCATATATCACTTCCGCGCACAGCTGGCAGACAGGCAGCCCAGGACCTGTCATCACCTTTAACGGTGCTGTTGCCAGGCGCAGCCCTGCCTAATCGCCATCATTGCGCTTTTCAGATGGCACACACTTTCCAGCACCGGAATGAAAAAGCAGCCAAGCCAGAGGATAGCTAATATTATCCGCCATTGAAGGAGACATCTGTGGTTAACGCACTGCATATGACGTCTTTCATTTTCCACACATGTTGTGGCACCATTTCACAAATGATTGTGTAACGACCAGGTAGCCTAGTGACAGCCACCTGGCTAACATCTTCTAGCCAGTCAGTGTGTCTGCATGTCTCCTGATGTCACTTTCATGATGCTCCTGGCCCAGACGCTGAAGGGGACGCTGCTGCAGATGGAGCGCACGGAGGAGGTGAGCCCACAGAGCCCCCCCAGACACTAGCCCAGCCTAACATTAGCTTGACCAGCAAGGAAACCACACCTGATGTTGTTGTTCACAAGAAGTGAAAAGGATTTCACTGCCAGAGTGACTTCTGGGTGAACTTACCTTGAACTTACCTTGTTCCGGTTCTTTTTGTTGGTTGACATTTGGAACAGTAATTTCAATGGTGGACTCATATTGCTATGTTTCCCAAGATCCTCAGACTATTATACTGGCTATTGGCAGTGATGGGTTGGGGCCCTGGAGGTTTGGGGGGCCCCTGTTGGCCGCAAACAGTCACTACAGAAATATTAAATAAACACGTTCCTTATTTAGGAGATGCTGATATAGCACGTTCTGCTAACCAGCTAGCTAGCATCTACGAACTGTACTCACTAGCTATTTATGTAGTTTCTAGATCATCTTTGGGGGGGAGGCATTTTAAGTGCTTGCTTCTGGGCTGAACAGTCTTTGGGGTGGGTGGGCGTAGTCACAGATGCTGAATGTATTCGGCAGGGTGAACAATATGCTCTTGCGTATAAAGATTCCTTAAATGCCAGGCCTTTTTTGGTCAACGTGGCTGGGAATTCTCCCCATGGCCTGCTGCAGGGTCCTCCTTGTACTATCAGCTTTCTATTTTGGGTTAATGCTCGATAAGTGTTGGGCATCACTGCACGTGGCAGACTTTCAGGCAACGCTGTCCATTTGGTTCCAGGCGCTGGAGAAGAAGCAGAAGATGGAGGAGGTGATGATGGCTTATCAGGAAGATCTCCAGTGTAACCCTGAGACTGTCTGAACTTTGAGGAAGCTGTAATGTTTACACTTTCGGACAGTGATTCCCAATCTGGTCCCCAGAGACCAACAAACTCTCCATTTTTGCTCCCTCCCAGCTAAAGTGGGAGGGAAATCATGGACCGACCGCGGGTCCTGGAGGACCGGATGGAGAAACTTCAAGATAAATTTACAGCACAAAAACACACAAATAAACAAATTGTATTAGTGAAAACGTTACCAGCGAGGAGTATGAGGATTTGAGTCTCTTGATGAAAGCTGATATATTAAACTTCTTCCTGTTTTCTTTTCATTGGTGCAACAGAGGAGACGAAACCCAAGCCAAAGTAAGTAATCTGGCTAGTTAGCGAGGCCTGTGTCCAGTGTGCAGCGATGCTAACGCCCTTCTGCGGCCTTTCAGACCATTCATGTTGCCTAACCTGGTACCTCCGAAGATCCCAGACGGAGAGAAAGTCGACTTTGATGTGAGTAAAAAAGAAAATTACAGTCCTCAAGCACCATTAAAAAGACCCGGAAACCCAGAATCTTGAACTCATTTCAACACATAATATTTTATTTAATTTTTTCGAATAGAATCTAGAATGTAATAGGAGGCATATTGATTCTAAAACAAAAATAAAGTTGTTTTATTGTTCTCATTGAGTATAACCATCTAACCAACTGTATTTCAAATATATACAGATAGATAAATTGAAATATGACAGTATACAAAGGGATGATAATATACACTCAACTAAAGGATTATTAGGAACACCTGTTCAATTTCTCATTAATGCAATTATCTAATCAACCAATCACATGGCAGTTGCTTCAATGCATTTTGGGGTGTGGTCCTGGTCAAGACAATCTCCTGAACTCCAAACTCAATGTCAGAATGGGAAAGAAAGGTGATTTAAGCAATTTTTAAGCGTGGCATGGTTGTTGGTGCCAGACGGGCCGGTCTGAGTATTTCACAATCTACTCAGTTACTGGGATTTTCATGCACAACCATTTATAGGGTTTACAAAGAATGGTGTGAAAAGGGAAAAACCTCCAGTATGTGGCAGTCCTGTGGGCAAAAAATCCTTGTTGATGCTAGAGGTCAGAGGAGAATGGGCCGACTGATTCAAGGTGATAGAAGAGCAACTTTGAATGAAATAACCCCTTGTTACAATCAAGGTATGCAGCAAAGCATTTGTGAAGCCACAACACGCACAACCTTGAGGCGGATGGGCTACAACAGCAGAAGACC
>JABFDZ020000042.1:13219504-13239504 GCA_019775955.2 Pollimyrus isidori
AAACCCCGGGGCCCCCACACCCCCCCCCGCCCCCCAGCCCCCCCCCCCCCCCGCGGCCGCGGGCCCGGGCCGGGGGGGGGGGGCGGAGTCTTCCCCTCACATGCGGATCGGGAACCAATTGGGGAGGGGGGGCGTCATCGCCACTCTCTAGGAACGCCACCTTTAGCCGACGACGGCTAGAATGTCAGGGGGTCATGGCCCCCGTCAGCGACTGAGTGTGAATCAGAGCCGCGGTGTGTGAGCGGCCGTCGCTGCAGCGAGGTCGGCCATCGGCGGCGGACGCTAAGGGGAGCTGGCATGTGGCGCGAGGAGGCCAAACGCGGCATACAGTCCACTGTGTCACAGAGCAGGACACGCAAGAGGGTGGCATTAAAGCCACTCTTATAATCCCACAGCTTTGTATAATTATAGCGCTACTTTCTACCATAAATTAGTCAATTATCCATCTATTACCAAAGATAAAGATCAACAAAGACAGCAGTAGTTAGACAGCAATTTTACACCGTTTAATAATGATTATAATTATCACCTTGTACCGTGTAGGGTTCAGGAACCCGCTCAGATACTCTTGGCCCGGCAGGCTTCTCCCATTCATGAGCATGAGTACATGTCTGGCAGAAGGTCTGGCCAGGTCCGGGCCCTGGCCCGGACTTGGCTTGGCCTCTAACGCGCTGCCGTTTTCCCTTTTTCCGTGCCTTCAGCTCCAAAAGAACCAAGAGAGCACTGAGGAAGTAGATTCGAGGGGGTGCAGAGACGCCGAAGGAGGATGAGGACACCCCCCCACCCCCAGCTCCCCCATCTACAGGATGCTGTGTTTTCACTCCAGAAACGTCGTCCAGGAAAATAAAATCCCCAAAGTGCCCGAGCATGCACGAACAAATCACAATCGCAAACTCTGTTTAGGCCTAGAGCAATACCGTCTTATTCTGTTAAACTGCTCAACAGTAATTTCCGGATGATGTAAAAAGTCATAACAGATAAACAGCGTGTTCCCTGCTTCTAAATACCCACCAGCTTTTACTGCTGAACATTGTCATCCGTCGCTGGAACTCTCTACTACTACTCAAGCAGTACAACTCCACGGGGCTGAAAGTGGCGGAGGTAGAGAACATCAGACTGGCAGAAATTTAAAATGAAGCTTTATTTGCCATTGGCACAAGTACACGGCAATGTATTTTTTTTCACATATCCCATCATGCTCTCCTTTTCAAAGACACAGACACACATAGAGGTGAGAGTGAAGTTTGGGGTCTGACTGCAGGCTTAGCCGTCCATCCAGCCCCCCTGGGGCATTTTTATGGGGGTTAAGGGCCCCACAGGGATGTAAGCAGGGACGTCCTCATGTAGTTAAAACGTAACCAGAAACCTGGAACCTGTGGTCTGCAGTCGTTCTGTTCGGCGGCAGCTGCTGAGGTCTCCTGAAAGTCCCCTCTCATGCCAAACTTCCACATTTCCTTCCGTGCCTCAGTTTAAAACTCAGTCTCAGTTTAGTCTGGGTGAACTGCAAGAGCTAAACGCAGACAGAGCATATAGCAAGAGTGCAGCACCGTGATTGGGCAGGTGTCCAGGAGTCCCGCCTTCCTGTGAAGCAAACTGGGTGTTTCCCGGCGCTAAGACCACGGAACTCATGTAGGGAGGAAACTTGATGAGACATGATTAGACTTGAATCGCCCTCAGTGGGACACACCCAGGCGTTCACTGGCCATGAACAATTATCCCAAATCACTTACCATGTAAAAACAAACCCCTCTTTAAGTGTCTCCTTCACAAAGCACCAAATATGTTGCCACTAGATTCTTTTTTTTGCCTTAGAATAGAAGTCAAGATAACAATTAAAGGTTACAAAAGTCAGCACTCTTAACTCAAGAAAATAAGGAGGGAAAAAATACTTAGTTTGAGCCAATAAGACATACTACGAAGAAGATGTGGGATTGTGCAGGGCGAGCATAATCAGGGAACGTACAGCTGACATGCTAGGGAGCTAATGACCAACATGTGTAGCAGCCAGGATTAATCATCAGGAACGTCCAGGGGTAGGTTTGTCATTTCCGATCACATGTTTGAAAAAAAAAAATAGTGAGTAGAGTCAGAAGATAGTAGTGAGCTATCTGGTTAGCAGAACATGCTAACTGTTTATTTTATTTTTAGGGTAGTAACTGTCTGTGGCCAGCAGGGGTCCCACCCAAAACCATGTTTTGCATGGTGGTGAAGAGCACCACTGGGAACACACCTGTATGGTCGGGATCCTGGAACTGGATTAGGGTTATAATATACATTATAAAGCAACAGAAAAAGCTCACAGCAGACAGAGTACGTCAGTATTCCTCTAACATGTATTTTGTGGTATTTGAGACAAATTGCACGGTGTGAGAAATGTTGCCCCCAGGAAATGCTGGGCTGTCCCTCCAGAGAGAGCTTTCTATGGCTGAAAGGGTTTAAAAACACCACATTATCAGCCAAATAAGAATAAAACCATCCGTGTGCTTCAGTGGCAGCCATCAGCACTGTGCTCATGTCAGACGTCCATGAAAGGGACAGTATGATGAACAGGGTGACAGGAAGTTAGCAGATTCACACTAATATCTACCTGTGCCCCATTCTGCCGTGTATGGAACCAGTTACCTGTCACTGAAAAAGACAATTTTTCATGTAAGCTAATTAATACAGTATCATTATTATAGATCGCGAATTCCTAGTCACATAGAAGGTGGGGACATGTTGAAAGTCAAACACTCCTGTCGACCCATGGGTTCTGCAGGATGATTCTGCCATGATCCAGTGAACTTCACGGAGAGGAGTGTCATCTGATGGTTACTCCTAATTCAGCGGCATGTTCTATTTAAAGTCTGTCATTTGCAGCCTCTGGAATGCTTTTAATGACCAGGGGGACATGTTCAGCATGTCTCCCTTTGTCAGTTTAGAGTAAACGTGGTAATCACAGTGTAAATGATAGGTGTTAGACTAATGATGAGTGGGGTAAACTGGAGGTACAGAGTGCAGCAAAGTCACCGTCCATCTGCAGAACTGGTGGGGTTTGAGTCCAGGGGTTTGCATACCCCTACAGTTGTTGGAAATTGGAGGGATAAAAATTTACTTCTATTTTACTGTAAATAATCCATCCATCACCTACCCATTTATCCTGGTCATGGTTGCTCGACCTAATAATACCTTAAAAATAATGAACATACGTGTCACTGTGTAGTGAGCTTACATTTTTCACCAGGTAGATATAGGGTGGTGATTGATATGACTGTTCAGCAGGAAACTCAGAGGCAGGAGTGAAATTTTAAACCTGTTCTTAGAAAGAACTATGGTGCTACTCTGCCAGATTGAAATAGAAAAATAACAAAGCAGAGAAAATAAAATGCATGACACAACATGCTGTACGGGACTATCCAAGCACGCCTCAGCAGGGAGCATATGGTCTCAGAGAGTGCAAAGCGAGTTAAAAGGTCTCTTGAGTTAGCACCTTAATTCAGTACCGTAAGAACCCCCATTACATTCCACTGACAGACTAAGAATATCTTGGAATAACAATTTAAAAAATTATTGCCAAGGCTCAAAAATAGCCGTCGGGTTATTTATACTATTAAACAAACATCACACACATTCTCACTTCATATCTGTCTTTTTTATTGCGGTAAAAGGTTTTTTAACAACCATTCCAGAGCTTTGTGTTTTTTTGGTTTAGAACAGTGGTGGCAAAATCTGGCAAAGTGAATTCAGATTTATTATCAAAAGCAACATCCACAAAAGAATTCATAAAAGCACAAAGATGATATCGAACAAATTGTATCTATGACGACCCTGTAAAGTGAGACATTAATATATCCCCTACATGCATTGACTGCAATGTACTGTCTGTCCACATTCCCCAATCCCTGGGGTATAAGGTTGTGTACTGATGCCATCTTTCCAAAACCACCAGGCCCAATTCAAAGTATTCAACCTTATTAAGTCAAAGGAAAATGTCAGAAAGATCTGCAACACTCTTAACTATATACATTTACATGTATATATATTCGTCACTCAAAAACAGATTTGGGAGACTAGTCAGAGTGTCGGGGCAACACCAGTGCAAAGTGTTCCTTTTATTAGCAGTGACATTTCCATTGAGATAGATTTTGCTCATCCTGAAGATGCAAAATTCATCACAAAGAAAGCTTTTAAGGTACCACTTTAAAATATGCTCCCCTTTGCCACTTTTAAATGGTAGTAACTCAATAATAGGAAGAAAATTGTGGTATAACTTGTTTATAATTGTCTAGCAATGATTTATACAGTAAAGTGTTACAACTTAACTAATAACCTGTTTATAAACCATTCATAATCCCATTATAAGGGTAGCCTGATTGTAAAGTGGCACCAAAAGTTTTTACATTCGCTCAAGTTGGTCGAAAAAGTTGAAAAAGTAGTAATTCTCCAAAAATCAATGGAAACTGAATCTGTGGGCTGAAGATGAAATGAAAATCTGGAAATCATTCTCTATGCAGAAGCACAAGACATGGATCTTAATCTTGCTGGATGATAAATGGTTCATCTTATTTGCATGACATCCATTAATGGAAACACTCCCTCTTTGTAATTCCACTTTGTGAACTTATACAGTATTAAAATTTGTGAAAAACTTTAATGGAAATACAGCCTGTGAAACCGCAAGCAGATACTCCTAATCAGAGGTGGAAAGTTCAGGTCCAGAAATTACAAATCCAGGCCAAAATTTTGTTTCAACCAACCTGCTGAGTCCTCTGTAACTGTGACTCTTTACACTCAACTGGTTGGTTGAAACCAATTGATTTGTACTTTCTTAACCTGAATGTTCCACCACCGTTCTAATCCATATTGCCATGGCATTTGACTCACTGCAAACTTCGAAGGATAGTCCGTAACCCCCCCCCCCCATCCCTTCCCATTTTACATGTGACCCTGTTTCTTTATTTTAGCAAAAAAAATGTGGCAGGATAATTATGAAAGGCTTATGTAAATCGTCTATTTCTCTATACCTTGGTTTACTTGGAACTCAAAATATATGTAAAAATGAGTCAATTGGATTTATGGAGTGATATCTCAGCAGTGTGACTTAACAGGCAGCTTCACAAGCTTGAGAGTCAGCGTCATGGAAGTGGCATTTAGATCAAGGCATACCCAAACACACAGGAACACCAAGAAACACAATTACAGCTAACAACAGAAACCAAACCAAATACAGAAAATCAGCAGACATGCGTTTACAGCAGGCATAGCAAAGTAAAAAAAAAATCCATCAACATGTCCAGAAAATGTGACCGCATGTAGCATTAACACTGGCAATTTGTTTTAAAAGCTTTTGCTCCACCTGTGAATACCATAAAAATGTTTTTTTTTAATTCCCAGACCTACTGAATTCAATGATTAAAAACACTTTTCCACTTAAGAAAATAGAAATTTAAATTTACGACAAAGTCCACACTGTGTGAAATCACCCAGCATTATTGTCACTGGGCCAGCAGACAGACGTGTGCCCCCCACCTGTAAGAAGGATGCGCTGAAATTAGATTGAGCTCTGGATTATGCAGTCACGATTCACCCGATTACTTGATCTCGCTCAGAGAAAAAAAATATGCTTCATTTTGTTTGTGGAATGTGAGGCGAAAGATTATCTAGTGATCTTCTCAAAACAAAGAACAAATAAATCACCTCTGTCCGACAAGCGCTGTCCAGGGCGACGCCTCATTTAACGACTTGAGCAGACTTGTGGGCGCGGCTGGTGATGTCATTCACAAAAGAAGACTTAGACATTCCTTGCTGTAGAAGATAAATCGGTATTAGACTTGTCAGTCATCCTGAGACTGACAAACCTGGCTAGTTATATCAGGGTAGTGAAGGGCTTCCCCTGAAACAGGTACCTATTAAAATCTTGTGCAAATATTACACTATTTGTTCAAATATTACACAACATTATTTTTACCACGAACCAGTGTACCAGGGTGAATCTCGAATCTTTAGGATGCCAGAAGAAGTCTTCCTGCTTTTCTTATGCAAGATAAGGAACATTTATCTAAAACTAAAAATTATCGAAAAGTCTAATTAATTTAATAGATGGCGTGATCTATTTTCATTTAGCAGATTATTTTGTGCAGCACACATATTTTGAGAAAGTATGGTCAGAATCACCGGAGCAAGTGGGGGTTAAGGTCCTTGCTCAGGGGCCCAGTGGTGACATCACTATGCTGACCCTGGGATTAGAACCGCTGACCTTCCGATCATAGACACAGCATCCCAACCCACTGGATCACTCATCGCCCCACAGAGAGGAAAGTGACAGTAATTAGAGGGACCATCATGATAAGTTTTTGTCGAGTCAGTTGCCGGTTTATATGCCTGAGGACAGGCAGCCCAGGACACGCCAAGCGATTATATGAGACAGAGCAGTTGCCGAATCCAACTGGCCTTTCTGGATTTTCTCCCCTGCGGCTCTGGGGTGGGGTCAAGGCAGTACAGCACTGCACAGGTAAACTCAGACAAAAACAGACACCTGCAATCCACACTTACCAGACCCTGATCCATAATATGTGATGAGAATCAGAATTATTTAACACACGCTTTTATTCAAAGCAATGTGATTTTTTAATAAGGCAGGGTCAGGAAATCTCTGTAGAAATTGGGGGCTAAGGGCCCAATGAAAAGATCAGTCTAACAACCCTGGGATTTGATCTAACAACCTTCGGGCCACAGACATAGCATCCTAAGCTGCAGGATCACACATCACCCCACTAAAAGCTAACACTGCTCTGGAACTGTTCAGTCCTTCTACTGTATATTGGTTTATACTCACAGATAACCCTCTGTTGCAAAAAGTATCATCCCAGTGCTAATATTGTCACACCAAGAACTTTAGTACTGTCACACCAACATTACACGGAGGTCTTCTCAAAGCTGGCAAAAAACGTTGATGGAATGTTATTTCCACCTCTTACACTTTAAGAAAATGTTCTGCCAATGTTGCCACAATAATATTATTACATATTATTGTTAATTGTAAAATATTATTTCATAAGTGTTGCGTGTATACAACACAAATGCCCCATCCAGCCTTGAACCCTAACCTTTAATGTGGCCTTTCATGCCAGCAGTTTGCTTTTATATTATTAGTTTAAGTTGTTGTAGTGGGATAAATTTCTGGAAACATTAGGAAAACCAGACACTTTGAACGTTTCCATACCTTAATCATAACGTTTGGTAAACATTTCTAGAATGATAAATTGTTAGCTGGGGTTGCATTAACACAGTTGAGATGGGCCTTACCTTCTTCAAGAAGCCCTGAATTTCCTTCTCTGACCAGAGGCTGTACAGAAGGATGGAAGCGACGTTGTTGGCTTTTGGCAGGTACCTGATGGGGGGGTGGCAGAGATGATAAAACCCGCAAGGCCTTCACCTTGACCCCTCCTACCCACAGAGAGGTGCAGAGCACTATCTCTGACATACGATTCATATCAGGATGTTTGAGATGAGAGATGACTTATTGGTTGCCATGGGGAAAAAAAAAGTTGCTATGTCGAGTAATAAGTAAGCATTTTTGGAGCAAACCCAAAATGCCCAAAGCTAAGGTAGCTTTGCGACGAGTCATGGGCTTTCTCTGCCACAGATGGTGAATGCTGTAGTCCCCTCGGAACTGGGATGGTCACGAACTGTGCAGCGGCAAGGTGATGGAACCATAACAGAATGGTGATGTTTGACGGGGCTCACCCGTTGCGGCTGATGTTGTTTAGCGAGCTGACCAGGTCTCCGTTAACCACCTTCTTGGTCAGCTCTGGCTCTGCCAGCAGCAGAGTGTGGAAGGTGCGACACGCGGCTGCCAAGGTGTCGTCTGAATTCCCCTTGTCGTTGGTATTGGTGGTCAGGATCGCGGCGAGCTTTGGCGCCACATGCGGGGCTGCAGCCATAAAACAAATAAGAAAGTGAGTATAAGGGCGATGACACACAGGGGAACCGATGTTCCTTGGCCACTTTCCTGAGCCCTCTTTCAAATGAACTCACAATGTGAATGCAAAAAGAACCAGGTCCCTTTCCTGTTGATCCACTTTAAGGGTGTTTTCACACCAACACTTTTCAGTCTGGTCAAAACAGATTTTGATTCAATCCCCCCTTTGGTGCAATTTGTTTCAGCAGGTGTGAGCAGACAAAAACAACTGCATCGCGGCCTTTGAGAGGAGGTGGTCTTGGTCCGGTCCGAAACTAACTCTGAAGTGGTTCATTTGTGGTGTGAAAACAGTCTTCAATCGGACCCAACTTCCAGAAGTACTCTGCAAGTTTGAGCTAAATGGCCCATGTAGCCAGATGGGCTTTGAGTCATGGGATACGGCAGAGAAATTAAAAAGCTGAGGCAACAATACATAAAAGCCCAGGACACGGGACCTTCTTCCTGCATTTATTACATAGCCCAGGACAAGGGACCTTCCTGCAGTTACTGCATAGCCCAGGACACGGGACCTTCTTCCTGTATTTAATGCATAGCCCAGGACACGGGACCTTCTTCCTGTATTTAATGCATAGCCCAGGACATGGGACCTTCTTCCTGTATTTACTGCATAGCCCAGGACATGGGACCTTCTTCCTGAATTTATTACATAGCCCAGGACACGGGACCTTCTTCCTGCATTTATTACATAGCCCAGGACAAGGGACCTTCCTGCAGTTACTGCATAGCCCAGGACATGGGACCTTCGTCCTGCATTTAATGCATAGCCCAGGACAAGGGACCTTCCTGCAGTTACTGCATAGCCCAGGACATGGGACCTTCTTCCTGCATTTAATGCATAGCCCAGGACACGGGACCTTCCTGCAGTTACTGCTTAGCCCAGGACACGGGACCTTCCTGCAGTTACTGCATAGCCCAGGACACGGGACCTTCTTCCTGCATTTACTGCATAGCCCAGGACACGGGACCTTCGTCCTGCATTTACTGCATAGCCCAGGACAAGGGACCTTCCTGCAGTTACTGCATAGCCCAGGACACGGGACCTTCTTCCCATATTTACCTTCTTGCTTGCGCTATAAGCAGAATGAACATTCTCACATGGTTTTGTATTGGTGCATGGTTGGGGAAAATGCTACAAGTTTACAGTTTCATCAACTGATTCAGACCAGAGAAACCAGCCTATAAGTACCCTAAGGTATAGATATAAAAATGCCCTAAGTTGAATGTTAATTAAAACTACATATGAAAATACCCTTCTGTCATTCTCACCTGAAACATAGGTATCACCGTAAAGGACTTCCATCAGATTTTATCAAATTTAAAAAGTTACAAGTTAATTTCATGAAACTATCAAAAACGTATAAATTTGTGCAATCCATCTGAAAAATTCATAATAATGTTTTGATAGTTGTGACAGCATTGCTAACTTCTTGTGGTGGTCTGAGTTCAGTTCACTTTTGGGGGGGTCTGAGTTTGGAGCATTCACATATAGCTCATTTTGCATGGGAAATTACCAGGTCCACTTAAGTTGACTGAACTGAGCCTAAATACTACATATCAAATCAGCAACAAGACAGACACATGCATTACTGTGTAAAGTGTTATCATTCCCTTAACTATTCTTATGCTTTTATTCACTTATAAGAAACTCTTTAGTGAAGAATCCCACAATGACAACAAATAATTATTAGCATGTTGGTTAAGGGCCCACAGACATGCTGAGGCTGGGTTTGAACCTGCAACCTCATGATTACAGGCACATAGGCTTAGCCCATTACATTTCATGTTTTTCTTATTATTATGGAAAAGTTATATTTCCATTTACTTAGCAAATGCTTTTGTCCAAAGTGAGGCAAACAGCGCACTGCAAACATATGGCAGTCAGGGAGTCAACTAGGCATAAGTGTAGCTAGGCTGAGCTTCCAGCGAGAACCCGGATATGAGTGTAAACAGTATTAGGGCAGGAGCTACACAACATTTACCAAACTAAGCAAAAACTTAGACTACCATTAAAAAAGTAAGTGCACATGTGTTATGTGTACTGTACATCTACTGTGATCATTTTCAGCACAACTCCAATTACTAGACGAATGGTCCTGTTGAGGTTGGACCCAGGCATCTCCTGGTCCTAAACACCCACATCACCTTCTGTTGTAGTATGGACCACTTTCAAGACAGACTTCTCACCCAGGTTGCTTGTCAGGGCTGGGTTCCTGGACAGGTTCCCCACCAGAGACACCACGGTCTTCTGCAGGCTATTGTTGGAGTTCTGCAGCAGCGGCTCGATGTACTGCAGGCCATTCAGCTTCTGCACAATGGTCTGGCTCATCGCTGTAGAGAACTGGAAAGAGACGAACCCCACCTTTACATCCACACCGGACACAGAGCGCAGGCAGAGGGGCCGATCTCAATATGCGTTCTTGACCATACTTGTGTTCTCACATACCCAATTTACGTCATCTTCCTACGCTCAAGACCAGTTCCAATACTGAAGAGCAGAAGTGCAGAGGACAATAAAATTCCCCAGATGTTATTCTTGCCCCACTCAAAACATCAAGGATACATCGGATGCACCTTCATCAAACGAGACCCATCTCATGATTCACTGCACCCCAATTTCATTGTTGGAAGGCAAGTTAGCAAGACTGGTCTTGCCAAGACCATAAGTGGAGTCAATGTGTTCTTGGTATTGAGAAATACCCAAAGGCTGCTTGAGCCCATCTGCTTTTCAGCCCCATAAAGATACATTTCCCATAATTCTGTTCTTCACAAAGTCCACCAGTAAAACGGATTCTCATGGACCCTGATTGGTCCTCTCTGATCAGTCTGAGACTTACTGGTCCCTTATTGGCTGTGAGGTTTTGCAGGGCTCCTGCACAGGCCTCCAAGGTGGCATCCTTCTGACTGGCTCCCAAGAGGGAAAGGTAGGTCTGAATAGTTCTGGAGTGGTAAAGCAAGTCAAGGCCTTTTGGCTCAGCCTCTTCCACCACTGGCTCATAGGCAGTCTGCAGCAAAACAAAGGAAAATTGTGCAAGGCAGTTCCTGTAGTAATTAGCTCTGAGCAGTCACCTGTAATCCGATGACCTCTAATACCAGCAGATTCCCAATAATTACACATCGGTGCAAAGATTTTTCAGGTAAGTGAGAAGAACCACATACCACAACCGAAAGCTGTGTCACTGTGATATGTGTTGTGCCTGTAGGATCTATACACAGTGGGAGTGTTTACCACCACTCAAACCAAACATTTCTCTGGGGCTCCTGAGGCTTGGGGTCCCCCTGTTAGCCACAAACCATCACTGCATTTAGTATTACTGTAAAAAGTTGCCTATTTAGAAGATCCTGAAGCAGCATATTCTGCAAACAGCTTCCTATGATCCTCTAACTGTACTCGCTTGGTATTTAGTTTATGCAACACCAGGGGGAGGGGCTTTCTAAGTGGGGTCCCAGAAACAACATACTCACCCCTGTTTATGTGTCTTAGCGTTTAACTGGCCACTCTGAAAGGTACACCTCCACCCTGACCCCCTAGAGGACTCCACTAGGAACATAACGTCGTTCAGGACTCCACAGCCATTTTACCTCCTGATCGATCTTGCTGCTCTGCGGACTGAAGCAGCCAAGGCTGGTCTTCCTGCTGGATGAGCTCCTGGAGGCCGACAGTGTGCTGAAGCTACTGAGATGTTCAGAAGCCTCCGTCTCCAGCTGGTAGGTGAGGTTGTGAAGGATACAGGCACAGTTCTCCACCGACTGTAATGTGATGGCACAAACATTTATTACCTTTAACTAGGGGCATTTCCATCAAACTAAGAACTAGACATTTGAAAGGTATGAACTGTAAAACTCATATGTTGGAAAAAATAGGTGGAAATCTCAGGTTCAGAAAGTACAAATTCAGACCGTGATTTAGTTTCAAACAACCAGTTGAACATAAAGAGTCACAGTTACAGAGTACTCCACTGGTTGGTTGAAATAAAATCTTGGTGTGGATTTGTACTTTCTGGGCCTGAAATTTCCACCTCTGGAGAAAAGAAACCTCAAGTATTGCAAAAAAGTTTTCCTTTTCATTTGAGGGGCGTTTAGAGGTAGGGATAAATTTCCAAAACTGCAGTTCTACAGTTCTTCTATAGTTACTAATTTGTGGAAAGTACAACATGTATTTTTAATGTCATAGGTACAAATGGTACTGCATGGTGGAGTGCTGCATGGCATGGTAGTGTGTGGCAGAGCATGGCAGAGTACTGCAGGATTTGGCAGGGTGCAGCAAAGTGTAGTAGTGTGCTGCGGTGTTCGTAGTGTTACAGAGCATGGCAGAGTGCAGGGCCTGGTAGACTGGCAGAAAGTTGAAAAACACTGTAGGGTGCCAAAGGGTATGGTAGAGTGTGTCAGAGCAGGACAAGGTGTAGAAGTAGGCAGTACAGCACTGCAGATAATGGTAGAGTGTGGTAGAGTGCTGCAGAGTATAGGACAGTGTGGCAGAGCATGGTACAGTGCTGCAGAGCTTAGCACCGATGCAGTGCCTTTCCCACCATGTCATCTGGCTTCTCTGCCGCCACACAGTTCTTAATGTAGCTGATGAGTGCCTCGATCAACTGGGGGCTATCCCGCATGGCCTGTCGCTCCTTATCCTTGGCGCAGCTCAGGTTCCTTTCTCACAGAGGTAGGAAGGGAGGGGTCAGGCCACGGGGCAGGATGGATGCCTCCATGAGACCCCCAAGACTGCCACCCCCCCCCCAAAACACCTATCACCTCTTTGGACTGTCACTGTTTACTGTCATTTATTGTTTACCATTATTTATTACTGTCTAAAAAACTTTTACTGTCAAAGTCTACAGTTTCCTTTGAAATTAATAAAGTAGCTTTCCATCTCTCCATCCATCCATCCATCATCCCTAAAACACCCAGCTATATTAATTACTGATCTTAATTTTCGAAACAATTTCAACAAAGTGAGTGAGTTAGGCACATGTCACGGATCGAGGACACCAAACTAAGCCTGAGCTCACCTCAGGCAGCCTGTAGTGCTGCAGAAGACCTCAGGGTCGATGTGCCGATTAGTGCCAGTGTCGGACCAGCCGGTGAAAGGCACTACCACGTTTTCTATGAGCACGGGCAGGGCCCTCTGAATCAGAACCGGCTTCAGGCTGTCTGCCGAGGACAGGTTCCACAGGAGACCTGGCGGCAGTGCGGAAAAACGATGATTTATGGACCCATTGTTACCTGCATACACAGTTCACACTCTGACCGGAGTCACAGCAGGTTATCCTCATGTTTTGTAAGGTCAACCCCATGACAAACCTCATTAGCAATCTGAGAGAACAATAACAGGCCTAACAGGCTGTAAAAACTGAGCTGAGCTGAAAAAGCTGAGTTTATGTTAACGTTTTATGTCATTATAGTGATATATTGAATGATTCCCGGTCACATTCAGGGGCGAATTTATTTACCCCCCAATGTAGTGACTGTTTGTGGCCAATCGAGGGCTGCATACAAATGCATGGTTTGAGTGCTGGCATGCTGGTCATGCTATAATGCTTTACGATGGCATGTTAGGGGTGTTTCAGGTGGCGGGGGTGGCCGTGGGTGTCACCTGTCAGCTGACGCTGCGTCTCACTGGAATCCGTGTCCCTGAGCAGCGCCAGCGCCTCCTCTATCCCTCCACACTGCTGCACCTCCATCTTGTTGTCAGCGTTTTTGAACACCAGGTTGCGCAAAGCGCCGGAGGCCGTCTGCTGGATCTGCAGGCTGGGGTTGCGTAGGAGGGCCACCAGGCTGGGGATGCCATTTTGGCGGAGCACCTGAAAGCAGGGAGCAGAGAAGGCAGGGAAAGTGGGGTGGGATCAGGTAGGGAGGGGCGGGGTTGGGGTATAGAGGGGCGGGGTTGGGGTGTAGAGGAGCGGAGTTGGGGTCAAAAGGGGCGGGGTTATGATAGAATGGGGTTAGGAAGTAAGGGGGTGGGTCACGTAGAGAGGGGCAGGGTCATGTGGAAAAAGACGTTAGGGCATCATTCAAGCTAGTTAAGTTAAAGACTGCATTTGTAAATACTAAGTGGTGAAAAATAAGTGATTCCAGACAATTAGACATGAGGCAATGGACATTGTTTTTGCTGTGGCAGATGCAAATCATGTACACAAAGTTGATGTTGCCAATGTCCTTATTAACATTTCAGCAACATAAGTCCATTTAGCTATTACACAGGCATGTTTAAAAACAAAGGAATCATCCTACAATGAAACAAGCATAAATACCTATCACTATTACTTAGCCAGGAATCTTCTCCTTGAGCTCTGGAGAAACCAGAGGAATCCTGCAATTGAGCTTCTCCTCTCATATGGGTCAGAGAGGACAGTCACATGTCTTGCACTCTCACTTACCACTAAGCCACTGGGAAACTGCTTACGGGATCGTCAGCTGACACTGACGTGAGACAGGGGTGGGGATGCTGAAGGCAGGGCATGCTTAGGTGGTGAGAGAGCTCCTTCAGGCAACCTCTTCCTAATTCACAGTCCTCACACACAGCCACACTGGGATTTTCTCAGTCACCTTTTTGATGACTGCCCACAAAACAATACAACCAGACCCCCATTCCCAGCCCCTCCCTAGTCCCTCGCCCTTTTCCGCATGTTTTCTTGTTGTTCGTCCTGGAGCTGCTACGTTTTGTTTTTCTTCATGCCATCACAATTTTATCTGACATCGGGCCTCCGCCCTGCTTGCCTGGGTTAGATCCCTATCCTCAGTTCTGACAGAAACTCCCAAGGATAAAGTCAACCGACGTTCATCGTTTAGGGCACAAATATTCACAAGCTCAATGAGTCCCAGTCACTGTTTGGGTTTCTCTAAAGCTGCCATCGGCCCTTCGAGTGAAATGTGACCAGCTGGCCCCTGTTCCTTTTAGGGTTTACAAAGGGGTCTGCAGGGCAGATGAACTGGGGAAAATAAGCATCAGTCTTCACTGTGTGGCTGAATAACTTAGTCAACATAGTACAGGCATCTTTTTTTTAATCCATAAAGTTTAACAACGATCTCTTTCTTACACACTAAAATCTTTTCTCTAGCTGCCTTGCAGAGACATTAATGATCCCCAAGTGTCTATCTACTCATCTCAAGCTGGAATGGGAGTATGGACTAGAACCATCCAAGCAGGTTAAAAAAAGCCATTAAAATTTTAGCTTAGCTCAAAATATGTATCTAAGGGAAGCCCGATAGCTTAATGTCTCAGTCCCAGAAGAATTTCAATTTCATAAAGAAGCTAGAGACCCTGGAGGGTTTCATGGGGTGTCAGCAGGACCAGGCAATCTCACCTCCTGCTTGGCTTGGTCCTCCTTGAAGGTGCTATGCTGGATGAAGGAGGCACCACAGAGTTGGAGTTTCTCGTCTGGACTGGACAGGAGCTCCACAGCCTCTTTGATGGTCATGTCCGTTCCGCTGCCACTCCCATTGGCCCTGGATGCGGCAGGAAAAACCCGGCTTCATTCAGAAAATGAGCTGGAGGATGTGATGCATTTGGTGGGGCAGAATGATTAAATTTGGCCGCACGATGGAGCCTGGTCTCTCACCCCATAAGATCAGTCTCGGTCTTGGTCTTGGTCTCGGTCTTGGTCTCGGTCTTGGTCTTGGTGAGCATCGTCTTAGAGTCGCCATTGAGGGGGCTTGTGGCAGCCCGAACAAAGCGGTTAGAACTGCTGAGCTTGGTGGCACTGTTCACCACCACCTGGGAGCTGTTGTTGCCGGTGGAGGTAATGCTGGCTCTCTGCATCCGGGAGGGCAGGGTGGCACTTGTAGCCTTGACCAGAATAGGATCACTCCTGCTGGGCTTCAGGCCATTGGAGACCTGCGGTGGGTTTTCGCCGTACATGGAGTGCAATCGCTGATCCCACTGGCTGTTGTAGCTCGTCATTCGCATGATAGGGCCCATGGGCAGGGAGTGGCTCTGCCTGGCCTGGGGGAAGAGAACAACAGATCCATTCAGCCCAGCCCAGCCCTGCCTGGCCCAGCCTGGCCTGGCCCAAATAGCAAAGCCATTAATTCAGTTGCAATCCAGCAGCAATGGCACATCTCGACCATTAATTTGTGTGACTACTAGCACTGATAACATGGCAACATTTCATAACCAGCTTCTGCCTGGGTCTAAGGTTTTTGTTTCTTTTGGGCTCTGAACAACATCTACTACATACGATACACAAACACTAGACAGAAAACACTGCTGGCTTCTTTACTCTGGACACTGTCCCATTTCATAACTTTGACTACCAGACAAAGATCTGAGCAAAAGAGGATGAAGAGAAGAAGAGTAAGAGGAGCAGATACCTGGCGAGACAGTGCTGCCCCACCCAGCCCTGCATGTCAGCTGGATGATAAGACTGAGGATCTACTCTGCCTGCTTCATTCTCAGCAGGACATGAGGGATCGGTGTGGTTTCACCTTCAAACTTAACTAAACCCAAACATTCCTGACTTGGTCCAGCACCCCCTCAGACTGACAGAACATCACAAGGAGAACCCCTCTGAAGACACGGGCCACACCACAGGAGGTGGCATATGTTTTCTAATTGACAATTCCAGGCCAACAGACACCACTGTACTACCCATGTTTTGAATGACTAACATTGAATATGCCATGGTTAAGCCCTCTTCTCTCCATCCATTTTCTGAAACCAGTTAATCCCAACTGGGGTTGGGGTGGGGGAACAATGGGCACAGGCAGGAACCCACCATGGGCAGGCGCCAATACATCACAGAGCACACAAAGGGCCAATTTAGACTCACCAATCAGCCTATCCTCCATGCTTTTGGACCGTGGGAGGAAACCGGAGCCTCCAGCAAAACCCTACACAAAGGGAGGCCATTCGGACTCCACACAGAAAGGATCCAGGACTTGCCGTGAGGCAGCAGCGCAAATCATTGCGCCACCATTAAGCCCACATTGATTGGCTAATACTAAATACCCATGGTTAAGCTCTCTTTGGCTAATACTGAGTACCCCATGGTCAAGCCCTCTTTGATTGACTAATACTGAGTACCCCATGGTCAAGCCCTGTGTTTGACTGGTTACCATTGTGTACCCACTGGTTAAACCCTATGTCTGGCTAGTTAACAATGAGTAAAGTACCCTTATCTATCCTCGGGCATGAAACACAGACATGAAGTCAATGATGTGTGAGCATATGTACACTATACATGGACTTGACCGGGAAGGAACACATCAGGTAGGCTGTACAGTCACAAGCTTTTTTTTCACAAAACTGCATTGCAAAAAAAAAAAATGACACAGATTGGGGGTGCGTCTCCCCATAACTCCCATTAACAAATTACATCGCCGGAACTATTCAGTTGCTTTGCTCCAACAATGTAAGTTGCTAACGCTGTTGGTAACTATGCTCTCGGTAAATGGACCCCAGGCAGTGACAAACATTTAACAAACATGGCAGCAATGGAGCACTTTGATGCAGTGTTTGCTAGAAATTTTGGCTGACAAGATTATCCAGGAACAGCTAGATGCAACGCACAAAAACTTAAAATATGGGAATATTTCCTTATACATGCAGTACAGATAAATAAAGAACATTCGGCTGCATACTCAGTAGAGTTATAAGAGTGCCGTGTGTCATTGCACCAAGTATGACTCCAAATAAACCACAAATTAAGAGCATTAATCATGAACATTATGCTGTGCAATAGTAATTTTCATCCTATGTCTTCTTCAACACACAAAGCACACAGTGATCACAAAAGCATGATTGGGCATGGTACAAGGTGACTGGGCCAAGTGTGAGTACACCCTGAGTGTCTAATGGTCAAACCATGTTTTTAAATTGGCTAATAGTATCTCATGGTTAAACCCTGTGTTTGACTGGCTAACACAGAGTACCGACTGGTCAAACCATGCTTTTAATTAGCGAGCACTGAGTACCTCATAGCTAAACCCTGTGCTTGATTGGATAACACTGAGAACCTCAAGTCCTGATTGGGCAGATTTGATGATGGGTCCCTCAGTTCCTGCCACAGAACAAGCGTCCATACAAAACAGCAAATCACTAAAGGTATTGCATTCGAAGACTGAGCTTGCAGAGTCACATAATGTATCCAACACTGTTAAGCAAGGCCTGAGGCTTTGTGGTGTCAGGTCAAAACAAGGAGCCACAAAGCTGCTGGTGAAGGAGGGGATCTGGTACCATGGCTGTCTGAGCAGGATATGGGGAGGTTTTTCAGCAAGATCAAAGCTTGCAGTGCCTCAAGAGGACTACAATTGTGCCACCGCCAAAATAAGTCCTCATGTCTAAATGATTTCCCAACATCAGGGTACTGGCTACTAGATACAAGAATCAGTTTCCTTCCAAAAACCAACCACATTGTCAACAGCTAAATCAGAAGAACTGCAGTATTACTCACACCTGAGCTTTATGCAAATTGTAATTATATATTGTCATTGAAATACTGCATACTAATTGTGTATTTGTTTGTTTGTTGACTTTGCTTTTTCTTTGGGTACTGTTACCTGTTCTTTTTACTGGCTGGTTCTTTTTACATTTGTTACCCAATAAGAAATCTGCAATCTTGAGCCCATCCAGTATTGTTGTCAGTCCATAGTTCACAGTTATTTCTGAGATCACATCTTAGTGGCTGGGCACCCCTAACTCTGGTCTATTTTTATTTGGAAGGCCCTGCTTTAAGAACAGTTTACAACCTCTCATCTAGGCAATATATCATGTGCATCTATAGTACTGGGAAAAAGTCTTAGGGAGTGAAAGATAACGTTTAAGGGTACTTATCTTGTAGTAATTGTACAATTTCTCAGAAAAAAAAAATACATTTCAACATTGTAACATGGGCAAGTTAATAGTAACATAACAGAAAATAAACTAGAATTTCATCTGTTCCCTAAAAAGTTACTGATATCTTGCTGGACAGCTAGAGAAACTTCACTCTGGTTCCAAAATTCCATTTTATGTATTTGGTAAATTTCACTACCAGCTAATTAAGTAGTGAACTTGATTTGTTGAATAACTCATTGGGGTATTGATTAGCCAGACAATGAGGGGCATGTGCCCGAGTAAAAACAATACATGGATGTATTGGATGGGGGCTGCAAACACTGAGGTAGTTTTATTGGTTTATTGGTTTACACCAACAGGAAGGTCATTTAAACATCATTTTCTGTGGCTGCTTAAAACTTTTGCACAGCACTGTATATTTGTATATCATTTCAGCTACACATAGCTACACAAAATTAGCTTTGCAGATGATACAGTTTTATATGTAATCGATGAAGAGAATGGATGAGCGATGATGCAGCTACACAGGGGTTCATCGTTTCTCACTGAAAAGGCCACACACAAATGTTCCATATACTAAATTCCCATGTACTAAATAAATAGCTAGGGAGTGCAGTCTGAAGACCGTAGCTAGCTTCCTGGTGCTTCAGCATCTCCTAACTAAGGAACACTGTTATTTATCATTTAGTGTAGTGACTGTTTATGGCCAACAGGGGGTCTCATGTACAGTAAATGCATCTATGTCCACTAACTACCTGCCAGCAGCCTCTCAACTCCCTTGCATGTTATTCATTCGGGAGTTGATCCTGTCCACAGGATTCTCTATAATTCATAGCCTAGATATGATGCAGAGCCATATGTCTCAGAACGGCAAAAATCCTAAACTGACAAACAAGGATCGAGGACCAAGGAAGTTTATTGTCTTCCCATCACATTTGCATGAGGTGGAAACGGAGTGCAATCCTGTCACAACACAGGACTGTAGAAAAGCGTTCTAGAAAAGATCTGCCGATAAAACTAAATGAGGCGTGGCACCGATATTCCACTTAAGCCTGCATAATTAACTGGTTTGCCAACACCTATAAATAAACATTTCCTCTGACAAGCCCTGGCATGGCTTACAAGGTTAATAATTAAAAGGAGGGCGCTGAATCCGACTGCGACCAACATGGAGCTGGTGGAGAGGGAAGCCTTCAGAATATGACAGCCGGCCATGTTCACGCAAACAGGCAGGTGCGGGGACGACCTTGACACTGGGGTCCTAAACTGACT
>JABFDZ020000042.1:13241125-13275120 GCA_019775955.2 Pollimyrus isidori
CACCTACGGGCAATTCGGCAACTCCAATCAGCCTCAGCATGTTTTTGGACTGTGGGGGGAAACCGGAGTACCCGGAGAAAACCCCACAACACAGATACTATTTATTTATTTATTTATTTATGCACACACTTTACAAATATCTATGTTAGGGTTTACTCAACCTGCAAGTAACTATTCATTATTGTTATTTCATTGCATTTTATTTTAGGATTAAAATACATCTAGTTCATTTATACTTGAAATGAATACGGGAAGGTTGTTATTAGGCATTATAATTCTTTCTGTAAACATTCGGGGTGATAAATTATTGAAACCCTAAGACCCACACATTGTGGCACATAAAAGTATGCACTTCTCCAGTATCACTAAGAACATTAGACAAGGGATCGCCTTACTGATACGAGATCGCGATATATTCTTCCTGAACCAGGCGAGGTTGCGTAAGACTGACTATTGTTTAAGATTAGTGTACTGTCTGTCTTATGCCACAAACCTGGACGTTTTGCACAAAGTCATTTCAAGTCACAGAACTCACTGTGACACTTTTTATCTGTGTGTTGCACTTCTGCTGCATTCAAAGCACGTCTAAGATTTAACTGATTATTTTGCACTTTCTGAAGATCAGATTTATCCGCTGATTCTATCACATTTCTTCTGTTTCCCAACCTCAAACAAAAAAAAATCCTTTCTGAAATTTGGATACATGTCTCCACAGCACATTGGAATTAAAATGTCGTTCAGTAGCCTTGAAAGGAATACGACCCAGTTCAACCCGTCGAGATCAGTGACACTGTTAAAAGTGTCCTTTGGGGCTAAATGCAAACTCGTGACCATAGACCTCTTAGCTTTAACCCTTAAATCATCAGCCTAATGTGTAGCATAAAGAGCAACGCATAGTACTACACAAAAGCATGGACATATTTATTCAAATCAATCAAATTATATCAATACACTATTCATATGCTGCCTCTGTGGTGGCCCAGTGCAATATATGGTATCACAAATGTTGCAATCGTACTAAGAATAATTTAATGGCTAGTAATGTTATAACTTATTAAAATATCAATTTGAATTAAACAGTAGATATTCATAAAAAAATAAAATAGTAATAATAATAAAAAACGAACTAAATGTTTGAATTCAGTTCATTTATTCACGTACTTGCTCATTAACACCTGTTAAATGTGAATAAAATTCACATTCAGATCAACAAGTGAGAAGGCGTTGAACAGCAAACCTGTGAAGTCTGCATGTAGGCCGACTTTGAGGCTGAGCTGTTTCGTAGGAAAAAACCGCTGTTCTTCTTGACTGGGGAGAACTTGAATGTCCGAGATTCACTGAAGACGGCGTCATTCTGCGGACCTGTGGGTGAGAACGTGTCAGTGCATGAGAGCGAGCTGAAGGGAAGGCCCATGGCGTCTTCTGTGATTTATACCACATTTAACAACATCTATGAATCTTATTGTGTTTGGATTTATTTATTAGCAGAGGGCCCGACGCAATGAAGTATCTATTAATGGAAAAAATGGAATAATTACATGGTAACAGGAATATCCAGTACTAAGAATCACTGTCTTCTGAAAAAAAGATTTACCAACACATTATTTCATAAGTACTATGCTTTGAAGAACTGGATTTTTAATCATAAATATATGATTAATTGGTGTAAGAAAAATAAAATATCTATTAAATTAAATTTTATGAAACATGTAGTTTATAAGCAAAATAAAATTACCAGTATTGAATATAGTGTGAATTAAAATATACTTTTTAGACTTCATTAAGATTTTCATATACCAAAATAAAAAAAATAAGATATATTTTCAATATTTTCCCTAACATTGTGAACTGAAAAACTAACAATGCCTAACAGTGAAATATTGAGGTCACTTGTGTTTTATTTTGACAGGAAAAGGGCCACTGCACCCCCCCTGCCCCCCCTCCAATTTGTACCCCTCCCTCGCTGACCAGTGGAGATCCAGTTTATAACGAAGGTTTACTTTTGTTTTTAAAGGTAAGTGCCACGTGCGCTTCAGCCATTTATGGACACACAGACTGTTCTGTAGGAGCTGGCTTCAGAGGAGAAGAATTGAAAAATGCTAAGAACTAAGGAGAATGAACTCACATCTTCGTGATTTCCAAAAATGGATGTTTGTGCAGATAGTTTACAGGTATGACAAAAACAGAAGATATAATGGTGCTCTTCAGAGGGATGGAACAAACTCCATTGACAATTATCCATCCACCCATAGAGTCACCCTACAGTTTTCCACAAGTGATCATCCAATTCAGGAATGAACAGGGATGTTTTCAGGAAATAGCGGGCATGTGGCAGGGGACACCCCGTAAACGGCGTAGCGCAACACCAGGAAAAACACACGATGTAATACAGCGTCATTTGAAAGTTAGGAACACCGCAAGCCTCCACATATTTCAGGAGCAATCTTTCAGGACATACAAGAACACCTTCCTTACATTTCAAAACACGTTTTTAAGTTATATGCCTACAGGTCAAGAACCTTAGGAAACTGTGTTGTGTAAGCGTTCGTCATATTCGCTTGTGATTACTGTTGCCATGGTGACTAAACTGACAAGCTATTATGGCAAATTACACTGACATATATCCATAGCAACTCCACAGTTTAATATTTACTTGAGCACCAAAATACGAAATTCGTAGTTCAATTTAAATGATCAAACAGTTATTTGATTTTAGGGATGAATGAAGGAAAATTAAAAATGGGGGTGGGGGGGTGGTCTGAAAACCACACATCGCTGAAACATGAACGCACATATTCAAATTTTACATTGACGGACATAGAACCATTTCTGGGTTTTTTCCACATACGTTTTGCTTTATTGCAATATCTTCTACTAAATATTATTTCAAATGCCCATAAATGTTTAACTAATTGAGAAAGCATTAAAGCAGCATCCCATTCACAGTGTTTTGAGTTGAGTTGTACCCGGACTTCGCGAGACCCTGAACTGGATAACCAGCTACGGAAATAGGCCGAAATTCAGGCTATATACAATAGGACACTCACACTGAAGGGGCTCACGGCGCCAGGACAGTATAAGGTTCAACAAATCTAAAAGACGTTTTTTCTGCAGCCTGTTTAACGTCTCAAAACAAAGCAGAGGTATAACAAAAAGAAACCATTACACAAAAGAAACGCCAGGAGCAGAAATATCTTGACGCATAAAAGTAGGAAGGACGCCTCACAGACTGAAAAGACTCCCAAAACGGGAAATATTTAACGCACGTCAGCTAGCCGGCCGAGAAATGGTCAGCTGGGAATAGCTTAGATACCCAACACGTTTGTGTTTACTGGTAACACTGCTGACAGCAAGGCAAGATATGACGGAGAACTAGTCTACGTCAATACTTTATCCTTACATGTAGATTGAAGCTGGCCTCTTTAAATCTGTACTTATTAGTCCTATCTATCTATCTATCTATCTATCTATCTATCTATCTATCTATCTAATTTCGATATTATTTTATATCACTGAATTTTTGCGCATGCCAAAGAAGCGCAAATAAAGTTTTCGCAAACATTCGGGAACGTTCGTACCCTTCGGCTATATCTGTCACCTCTTTTGCTTATTGTTTTTATAATGATACGACGCTATACTATTCTGTAATTTTTACAGGCCTCCCACATCCCTCAAAATGAAAGCCACAAACAAATGTCAATGTTTTTAAAACATTAAAACATTCCGCGCTGCCTCAAAATTGCATGTCATTCCGCGCTGCTTAAAAGGCGCAGTGCGTTTTCTTTTTGAATTATTGGGGTTTAATTCGCGCATAAATTTCAACATAAACATCCATAAACAAATATATAAAGGACGAGGAACAAGTGATCGTTTAAAACTGAGGCTAAACAGTTTTCTAAATTCAACTAGCTAATTTTACTTATGCTATACTAAATCTCTCACCGAGCATAATTAATACACATGCATAAATATTTGCTACATAATGTCGTATACAAACTTCTATATAACTAATGCATTAGTTTCCACATACATACATTGGATGCGCATCATGCTGCACATGTATCTCATTTTACTTTGAATTAACATAATCGAATCAGTTTTTTAAAAATAATCAAATCGCTTCACGTTTAATCAGTGACCGAATAAATTTCAGTAATACTCGGCTAGGCTGCGCATTAACATTAGATGGAAGATCTTACTTGTAGGCGAAATGGATCCACTTTTGCTCTGCCTCAACTTGCTCCGCTTGATGGTGGTAACCTGGTCCAGGACGCGGCGCTGGCCCGACCGCAGGTTTGTATCTGACGGGAGGGCGAGGGACGTGTCCTCACTGGCCCCTAAGGACAAGGCCGAGCGGAACGGCTCCATAGTCATCTTCAAAGCGTTTTTTCTCCTCCAAACAGCGGAACTTTGTAGATCAAAAATATCTATAAAAAAATATGTTTCCGTGGGCCGATCGGCTCCGTCGCTTCCCTTCGCAGGCGTACCAAGGAGTTTCTATTCCCAGGCACCTACCGGGAGCTGCCACACCTGCACCCCGCCTCCCACAGCTGCTGAATACCCGCAGGTTGTATTTAGCATTCACCGAGACTGAAACCTCCCCATGCAAACGCCTCGGACTTTAACCATTTGTCTAGTGCTGCGTTTCACCCCCATACCCGATCTCATGCATGCAGACCACAAATCACAGCAAAAGTCTGGTGCTGTGTGTCTTTTAGAATCAGACGAGTTTTATTACCCCGAAGGAAATTACTTTAATTGCACATATACGACTAATTTATTTCCTGGATAATATTCGACACGAAAAGATCCATCGCCTACTGATTTAATTGTTTGCACCATGTTTACCTGTCCACACCATTTCTGTTGTCTTCGCACTTTGTTTTCAACTAGGCCTAGGCTATAAGTTTGTGTCTGTTGAATTTAATGAACTTGCGTTTTATGCACAACAATTTTCCCTCTGGGATCAATAACGTAATCATACGTAGCTTAGTTAATTGTATATGCTTGCAATGCGCTACATGGTACATAGACCTACGTAGGTTTTATTTATGAGCCCCCCTATTTTTATCACATTAAACATTCTCAGTCTTGATGCAACAATATTTTACCAGTGCTTGTAAAAAATTACCGAAAACGAAAGACTATTATTTATTTTATCAGACCGCATTAAGCATTTAAAGGATACGCGAGGAAATTATTAAATCGGAGAATCCAGTTCTGAGAAAACTTATTGAGCTTTCAAATATATATAACACATGATGAAAGTAGGCTATACGGAAATGGCTGAATTAAAAGCGACGTAGATATACTGTATAATCTAGCGCTAACGATGAAACCAGATATATGTTTCCCAGGACCAGCCCTGTATCAACACAGTAATTAACAAGATGAAATAATACCCAAAAGACGGGATTTGTATATACTATGTATAAACACGCATATGTATGGGCCTACAGGAATTCCATGTCGTCTAAAAATACAGTTTAGTCAACAAAGAAGGTAGGTTGTAAATTTTCCACAGTTAGAAATGTGAAATTTGACTGAACTGTAATTATATGTGTAAACTATAGACTTCTGCCTTCTTGTTCTGTTCAGAAGGGGTTAATCTATCCCCTCAATCCTGTAGATTTCACTCGCTCAAATTATAGGGGTGTTCATTTCAGCCTGATACCAATTCATGGTTAAGTGACACTATTAAAAACCACAGATTTCAAAAATCAGGAGCCTTTAGGTCATCCCATTTCCCTTCGTGTGAGCCTATAATGTTAAATATGTCTGTAGCCTACTCTCCACCACCGCCGGATATCGTGGCCGAAAGATCCAGGCCACAATATTAAGATAAATGCTGCATTCAATTTACGGACTAATTATGGTACTCATTTCCTCAAAGTCCAATCATATTTTAGCAGGACATATATATTTTGGTACCTGTTGGTATGACTCGTTTATTTATATTACGTCTATGTTTTGATTTGTCCGTCTTACATTATGTGTTACGTATTATATAATATTATGTAAAGACGTTTTTGACTCTATGAGCAACGAGACATGTCAAATTCATACTTGCCAACATCAGGTTATTAAAAAAGGGAAATTTTGGTACAGTAAGTGAAGGAGAAGGCCCTGTGCGATGAAATTTACCGAAGGGGAAGGGGGTTCCCCGGCGGTAAAAATTATCGAGCCGGACGAGGAAAATCAGGAACTTGGAAATAGCGAATTATAATTTCATCTCAGAGCTGAGGCGACAATAAAGATATTTATACGCCTTGCCGTCAGAGAGGCGCTGCTGCCGGGGCAGGCAGCAATGTGTCAGGGCGTGCCCCCGCCTTTGTTCGCGCAGATTTGGAAAGGTACCTCTCCTGCAATCTATTCTGAGTCCAGTTACGGCAAGTAATAATTATTATTATCTTTATAAATATTTTAGTACATTTATTAAATTTCTGTGCTGGTCCATACATGACCATTTTTAAATGAAAAAAAAAGTCCTTCATAAAACCTTACTGTCGATTTAGGCAAATTAAACAATGGGTGAAAAAAACATAGGCCTATTTTAAGTACAAATCTTTAGCAGGTGTACGACCGTAAGGCAAACTGGTTCTCATCAAATGAAGTAAGATTAAAAATTTAGATAAAAATTAAACGTTACTGTAAATTATATGCTGTGTAGGTCTGTTGATTCCTGTGCGCGTGATGCGGGTTTGCCTGCTTAATCTACTGTTTTGAGGAATTAATTAACATGTATACTTTCCCCGCTAGTTACCTAACGTTATCTTTTAGGCTGGATCTCTGCGTAACTAAAGAAATGTGTATGATCCGAACCACTCAGTTTCTAAGTTATTCTTTATTTGGGACTTTTGCCTGCTGATACTATGTCACAGAGACATACAGGTCGCAAAAGATAGCAAAAACACAATGATGCTCTTTTTAGGACAACGTGTTATTATCATTAATAATAATAATAATAATAATAATAATAATAATATAAACCTAGACCTATATGTACCTAAAACCAGGAAGATATAGGTCTACATCATTGATATAGTAAGCTGGAAAAAGGTAGGCCTAAATAGGTTTACCGGCGGACCTTAAAAAGAGAAACGCGGAGAGATTTTTCTGAAATGTGAGAAGTTGCAGAACAGCAGAGTGAATCAAGCTGAAAGCCACAGAACCGAAGGTTAAGGGGAAATACCGGTACTGTACCGGTTTAGCAATATAACACTGTCCCTCTGTTTATCAACTAACATTTGATTACGCACTGTGCAAACCAAGAAAACAGGCCTACATTAAGGCAGCCAGCCATCATTAGGCCTTATTTCTGTAAGATCGGAAGCACAATTTGTGAAGTAGTCGGGTAAGACGGAAGACTCCATAAAGCCGCTGCATCACGCATAAACTGTTCTATGGTGCTGCTTGCAGGTTGAAGTCGACGGCTCAGCCTTATGTCTTTCAGGGTGGGATTCATATGAGGTTTTTTTATATGTCACACCTGCACCCTTTATATGTATTTGGATTAATAGCTACTTCAAAAAGTGGATCTAATTTGTTATATGGTCTTTAGGAGCGGACAGGCAGATACCGGCTTACTGGTGGATAACGCCTGATCCGGGGCAATGAAAAGTTGCTGCCAGTGCTAATCGTCTGTGTTCGCGTTGAAAGACAGAACAAAGACGACTCAATCCGGTAATTATTAGGAAACAGGGCAATTTATTCATCAGGACAACGCAAGTTATACAAGATATAGTGTGAAAATACCGCAATATGAAAATGAAAAACAAACAAAAACAGCAGAAATATCATTAAAAAGAATGCAAGACAACTTGAAATATACTGTTAAATTGTACATAAACTGGTAGTAGGCTGGAGGCCAAGGTAAGAACCTTGTTGTGCATTGCTTAAAGAGCTCTTCTTAATACTGTATGTAACACACATAAATTAAACTTAGGTAGCTTACCTTCTTCAGTAATGGCTTATGAACAGTGACAGTACAAAACTTTCGAGGGGTTTGCTTTGGTTTTTTAACAAATGATGTCTTTATGTGAAGAATTATAAGTAAAATAATAATTGTGCTTATATTTTCTTCAAAAAGTAAACACTATATTACAGCAATAAAAAGGTTTTGTTCAGCATTACCATAGACATATTTTGTAACAAGCAAAGTATATGAATGATTTTTATGTAGAATATTAAAGTGAACTTTTATTAATAGTGTAGGCCTACATATACCTGTACAATACTGACATACAGTATTTAAACGGCTGGCTATACTTTCCCTGCTTTTTATTGTCAATAAGGAAATTCCAGTAAGCAAAACAAGTTGATCTGTTTTATTTTAGGATTGTGGCAATTGTTGAGTCAATATGTTGTTACACAATTTATCTGGTGACTATCCAGGATGAGTCAAAATTTATAGTGAAAATGATACATCGTGCATATAGAAATATCCTTTCACAAAACACACAGACACACAAACACACAGAAGAAGGGGAACATGTTTGACAAGCCGACAAGAAAGAGTGGTGGGTGGGTGATTGGGGGTTGAGGGGCATTCGCCCCCAGCAAAATGTACCCCCCTTTTCATAAGCAAGGATCATACAAAATTAACTATTTAAGAACTATTTAGTAATTCCTCCCGCCCACCCTGTTGGAGAAATTTTACCGAGAAGGGACCCTCCCTGTTTGTACCCCCCGCCCCCATTGTTACACTCTTCCTCTGTGTTCAACACAAGACTGACTAGAGGGCATCCAGTTGCAGTGCTACAGGCTCAGACAAAGGTAATCAAAGTCTAGTTCAAAAACTGTGAAGCAGGAAATCATGCCAGAGAGTCATGAATGAAGGAATCAGGAATCAAACCCAATGCTCCAGGGACAAAACATGAGTTTTAGTATAACTGAACTAATAATTAAGTTAATTGCAGACAGACAATATAAGAATAGGGGAAGGCAAAAGTTTAATCAGTATCCCGGTGAGAGTTGGGGGATGATGAGACAACATTTTCGACCGCACCCATGTTTTTTTGCAAAAAAATTCGATCAGGAACTATTTCCTCATAAATTTCACCAAATTTGCTATGATTGACAGGCCGACAGGTAATGTCCAGAGTTAACGCAGCGCATGGATAGTCATGTTTCACCTTCAGTTGCCATGAGAGACTATATGACAAGATTTACCATAAAGATAACCAAAAGAAAAGAAAAGTGAGAAGTGACTTACTGAACATCTCATCTCGGGTACATTTCCCAAACGCAACATTGGTAATAAAGTTAGCAACTTAGGTTTTCGTTCATGTTTCGATTATTTTATATTCAATATTTCTGTGTCATTTACATTGCAAAGACAGGTGCTAATTGTATAATGAAGCATTAAGGCCATTTCGCAGAGTTGCATGATATAAATTCAGTAGTCACCACCCTGTGGCAACACAGTGAGCGTTGCTGTTCTCATAGCTTTTGGGAAAGTCTTGGTGGAAATCCATCCATCTTCCAAATTCTAATCCAAGACAGGTTTATAGTGCTGCCTGGAGCCTGCATCTGGCAGCGCCTGGCAAACTGGCAGAGCTACACCCAGGTTGGGAAGCCAGCCTGTTACAGGGCTCACACATGCACACATGCAGACTCACACGCTACCGGCAATGGATTAACACCTATTAGCCTAATTACTGCACATGTCTTTGGACTGCAAGAGGAAATCAAAGGGAGTCCTAACAAGCTCCACTCAAGCACAGCCAGAGCAGTGTTGGCTACAGATTAGGCAATAATCGTGCATGGATGTGCACTTGGGGAAACTGCCTTAAGTGATTGACATCACTCAGAGCCAGAGGCAGGACTCGCATCTGGGGCGTGTGAGGCGCCTTGCGACTCTCGACTCTGCACAAAACATCTCCAACACCCTTCTGGGGTACGTTTCCCAAAAGCTCACATTGGCAACTTACGTAGTTTGAACCACTGAGTTGCACAGTTCACAAATTTTTCCCATAAACTAACAACAGCAATGCTCACTGTCGCCACACAGAGGAAACAGCCTTAAAGCTTAATTGCATTACACAACTCTGCTGCTAAGACTGCTAGATGTCTTACCAAAACCATTTGTCATTTGTACACAAGTTCGGCTGGAAATGTTGTCCTTTTCCGGAACCTGTGATTGATTTTAATTCAGGCGTGTGACTCTCTCTCCTAAGTAAATGTTAAGCATGGATAAAGGGATTAAATCATATGTGAAGGACACAGCACAGTCCAAGACTGACAAGAGTCTTACAACCAGCATAAAGATGAAATCATTCATTTTTTTGCATGAAATATACAATTAGCATATTTTTTGTGCTGTTAATAAAAAAAGCAGTCCTTTACTTTCAGCAGGGGATTGCACAAAGGTTACCGTGGTGACCTTTGAACTGTCACAACATGATGTTTGTGTTAAGGTGTGGGTAAGCGTAAAGGAATTTGCCCCAGAAGATTTTCATCTTCTGCTCAGTGGCATTTTTGGAAAACCTTCATGTCCTGGTGATACATCTTCACCCAGATGCTGTCACAGACCTGTCATGAATAGACCCTTTACCCATTCATTGGCCTGCATTCCAGGTTGTTGACAGCCAAAGTTGGATCCATTACCATTAGGCCAAAAAAACCTTCCACTAAGAAAGTCAGGAGTCTCATCTCTTTATCCATTTGTGTGGTGAGTCGGAAGGTTTGTGTTAAAATGTGGGTCAGAATGGCTTAAAATGTGACAACCAGGACCCATTCCACTGCCTATACATTCTTTTAGTAAGCCCACCTCTGCTAGACCATTTTGAAGACGTCGCATTTTTTTCTGAGTGGTTTCAGTGTGGATATGAGGTGTTGGTTTTAGTCAGTTTCTTCATCATAATACAGAATACTCAAAGAATACTCAGACTGTATGCTCAGTGAGGGTGGTGGGATATAACCCATAGCCCTGGGATATGCAGTGGCGGAGCCAATGGGAGGGCAAGGAGTGGTACTCCCTCCCCAAAATATATATATTTTTTTAATTACAAAAATTTCATTGGTCCACTGGGTGCTTCCCTTCCCATCTCCCATTTTAATTGGTTCTTAATATAGAACTCATGGAATGCAAAATACAGTTCTCCCAAATACATGTGTGTGAGGTAAGTAATAATTATTATTATAACTATCCATCCATCCATTCATTTTCCAAACCGCTTATCCTTACTGGGTCACGGGGGGTCCGGAGCCTATCCCGGAAGCAACGGGCACGAGGCAGGGAACAACCCTGGGCGGGGGGCCAGCCCATCGCAGAGCACACTCACACACCAGTCACTCACACATGCACACCTATGGGCATTTTGACAACTCCAAGCAGCCTCAGCATGTTTTGTTTGGACTGTGGGGGGAAACCGGAGTACCCGGAGGAAACCCCACGGGGAGAACATGCAAACTCCACACACATGGACCCAGGCGGAGACTCGAACCCGGGTCCCAGAGGTGTGAGGCAACAGTGCTAACCACCATGCCGCCCCCTATTATAACTATACATTTTATTTTGTAACACTTTACATTGGAAACACATCTAAATTGATAAAGTGGTACAAAAAATCATCCCAACGAGAAACGACTTTAAAAATGCAGCAACTCCCAAAGTAAGTTAAAAGCCATTCGTTCTACTAAAAAGTTCTTTTTAAAAATTCACAATAGTCTGTGGTGCCTTCAAATGGTCCTTGGGGGTCTATAGACGATGGGCAGCCAAACAGGAGGCCCAATCACTCATGGCACTGAGCTTAGTCCTGTGGCAGAGGGGGTAATTGGCGTTCATAGAGCAGAGATATCACGTTTGAGGTTAATGGGGTAAGTAGTTCTTTCAGGTGGGGGGAGAAGAATTGCCATGGATTTCCTGGTGAGTAAGAAGGGAAATCCAGTGAAGTGAATGAAGAATGGGTGTAACGTGTTTGTATTTTCACTTTCATCAGGATTCTTGCTGTGTTGTTCTGAATGCATTGGAGTCTTTGAAGACTCTTGCTAGGGATTCCAATGAGTAGCATATTACAGTAATCTAGTCTGGAAGAGACAGAAGTGTGAATCAGCTTTTCATCGTCTGATAAGGTGAGAGTAGGATGGACTTTGGCAATATTTCTAAGATGGTGAAACAAAATCTTGCAGTGGTGTGTGATATGGGCTTCAAAGGTAAGTCCACATCAAACAACAAGTGTACGGTAAATGTAATTTAAGTGTAAGTGTAACACTAATAGTTCCCCGTCCTATCGTTATAATGTGTGTAGACTTGATGGAGAATTCAATATGATTAACTCAGTTAACTAACTAGTAGATAGCCAACAAGGAAGTAGGTGAAACAACAGAATGCAGTTGTTTTTAATCCGATTCCTGATTATTGTGTCTTAACCTGCATGCTGCGGAAGATCAGCTGCAGTGATCCGATGATGAAGCACAGCGCCCCCAGCAGGTGTAAGGAGGACCAGGTAAGGCGAGCCCCGCTGCGTGAAGAAACGGGCGACGAGGGAGAGGAAGAGGAGCACCACCATCTTCCTCATGTCAGACTTTAGACCCAGGATCATTCTTACATACTAGACGCGTTGTCATAAAATGCAGGGCGGCATATATTAGAACTGATTTTCCGTCTAAACCACAAACTAAGGGAGTTGTGTATCATCAGATTTTACACGGGCAATGCCGTTTAATCGTATAGCTTAATAGTAAGGTGTTTAAAACACTTAAGTCTCCTATTCGTGATTTTTTTTTCTGAGTGGTTTCAGTGTGGATATGAGGTGTTGGTTTTAGTCAGTTTCTTCATCATAATACAGAATACTCAAACACATTTGCAATAACATGGAGAAAATCGGAAAACTGAAGACTTTGAAGTCTTTTTTTAAACTGGAGAAAATGTGGAACACGGTATCGATGTCATGCCACTATCGCACATTTATAACGTCAGGCTGTCCTCTAGTGGTAGGTAGGTGTAAGAACAGAGCACCTACCGTACGTCCAACCATCCGTGCTCTTTCTGCAGTTTGCACGGAGTTTATTCCGAGTCCATGCATATCAGATGCGCGGCAGTCAGGATGACAGCTGGAGACGCACGGATTAGGAATTTAACTAGTTACCAAGTGACTGGAAGATGGAATAAACGCGTGTCACTAGATATCGTGGGGGAAAACGGTCGTTTATCGTGGAAGGAAACGGCAGAAACATTGATTTTTCAAACCCATCAGAAATGCATTAGAAGCCACCGGGGAGACGCTCCAGGGTCGCGGGGAAACCTGGACCGTACACGACAGCGTATATATTACAGTACAGCACATTTATTCCTTGTGCCTTACCAGCCTGTCTCCTGCATTTGCAGGTGTTTCTTCAAAATTAATTTTAAATGTTTAATTTTAAAAGGCATTTTTATTTTACACAGAATCCCAGTTAATAAGTGCTGTGATATGAAACGTCTAGACTTCTGCAGGTCTTCTCGTACTGTTTCTCCCAAGCAGCACTCAAAAATAGTTAAACTTTACAACACTGGTTAAGTGAGGACTTACTAACAGCTCAGAAAGGACACAGAGAAGCTGAGGTCATGAGGAGCGTTTATTTTCGTTTCACTCCGTTTTTCCAAGCAGAAATAAGGAAGCAGCAGAGCTTTCATACTTCTCACAAGACTAGTAAATCTCACACAGTGCCAATCGAGGAATGCAAGATAACAGCATATACCAAGTATTTCAAGTGCTCGGACGTGTATTTTGTGCTATATTGCGGCAAAGAACAGTTACCTAAATGTGGTACATTAGTAGCATTCCAGTGCAAAGGTACTTGTTATTTAGAGTAATTAATTGAACTAATCACAACATTATTATTAGTTTTGAAATAGCAGTTTATCTAATATAAACCAGTTAACTTCCATCACCCCACTAAACATTCTATGAAATGTTTGTATAAGGAAGAGGACTATCTGGGTCTTTAATGCAAATTAAGGGCTTTTGATTGTCTAAGTTCATTTAGGGACCTTAAGTCATTTGTCCACTGGCCATCAATGGCACTAAACAATACTGAATTGACCAGCCAACGTAGGTCACCCTGTGGATCTGGTTTAAAAGAGTTCAGTCTGGTTTTAAGTATAAAAAATCAGCCAGATGCACAGCTTACCAAGAGTGATAGCAGTACAGTACAGCGATACTGAGTGAAAGTCATAAACTTCCAGGACGTTTAAGAAGAAATGCCTTTTATTTTCCTATGAGCTGCTGTCGGCAGGTTGAGCCCCGTGTGACGAACTCCAGAGGTGGCTCTGAGATGGATCCCGGAGGTGGCTGAAGCTTAGTGCAAGCTGAGAGAATGGAGCGGACTTAAGGAAACAGGACTGGGCCTGAGGAACTGGGCCCGAGGCTCAGGGACGAGAAGGGGGGGGGGAAATCAAGGAGTGTAAATCTGGTGAGAAAGCGGGAGGATGACCTGAGATGAGAAGTGACCAATCCCCCCCCCCCCTTATCAGGAGAAGGACCCCTGACTGGGACTGCTGTGTCCCGCACGCACTCTGCTCAGCCTGACGCTGTGAGCCTGACGCTTGCCCAACATGGATCCACCATGTGGCGCGACCTCGCTGAATACCACCTTCCAATATGGTGGGATCGTTTTGGTCCAGGGAGCAAAAGCATGAAGCACACCTGAAGATACACAAATAAGACTTCGGCTTTTCTCCTGAAAGGAAACAATGAAAATGAAAGAATTTAAAACAGACTTAATTCCTGCTTCGTTTAAAACACCTGCGCTACTCCTAACCCTCTCAATCTCTAGTGGAGTGATTCACTCGTGAATTGGAGCCATCAGGGTGGGGCTCTCTGTCTTCACTGAGAATGTCGGGGCCTGCAGCCTCCCCTAGGGGGCGCCCATCCTGGCACAGGGGCCGTCCACGCAGCTTCTCCTGCAGCCCGCCAGCCGCTAGCCGCATCTGGTCCTCAGCGCCCTGCAGGGCCTTGACCTGCATACTGTGGAAGATGAAGAGCAGCAGGGATCCGAGCAGGATGATGAAGCACAGCGCCCCCAGCAGGTAGAAGGAGGCCTGCGGGAAGGGCTGCCCGGTGGCGGGGGCCAGGTAGGGCACGGCGGCGATGGCCAGCTCCAGCAGCAGCAGCACGAGCCCCAGTGCCCCCGTGCGCGTCACCGTGTGCAGCATGCGCTGGGCGCAGTGCAGGCCCACCTTCACCTCAGTGCGAGCCTCCGTTACAGTGTTCACCAACTCGGCAAGGCCCGCTGCGGAGTGAGGGAGAGGGCGACGAGGGTGAGGAAGAGGAGCTTTAAGAATCGCGCCCACCACTCCACCACTCAGGTCATGCGGAGCCACAATTGTGCTCACTGAGCCACTGTGCCGGTCTGCAAGAATTAAAAACTGAATTAAAGAATTAAAAATAGCTCCCAGCTTGCGTACGTCAAGGTTATTTAGAAGATTATTCTCCCCAAAATGACACACATTATTAAGAAAGCAGGGTCAGCCAGTTCCTGGAGCTATGGTGGTTAAGGGCCTTCCTCAAAGGGCCAATGATGACGTCACTTTCCTGATCATGGGACACCCCACCCTGATGGATCCTGAACAATGTCAGCCGTGTAAAGCTGGGTTTCTTTATGCAAAAGGGAACCATCCAATCAGCATTTCCTAACGTTTGGCAGAGAAAAACTGCAAGCCAGCAGTCACGCCGGAGTAACGCATGACCTATATGAACTGCACGTGAGGAGTGAGTAATGGGGGAAAGGTGAAAAATATCACAAGCTGTCTGTTTCGACCGCCTGAGGTTATTACCCATATCGTCATCTTCCCCGCAGCTCTTGACGGCGCCCCCGCCTGGCTGCACAAGTAGCACAGCACTCAGCGCTTCATGGTCCGAGTATGGGAAGGGCTTCCCGGGAACTGAGCCCTTGGTGGTGGACAGGAACTCACACTTCACGCAAACCCTGTCGGACCCCTGCGAGACAGAAAGGGCCGCTATGTTACTGCCCAGGCATCTGTAGTCTCTCTCGAGACCAAAAGGAGGGAGATCCAGAATAGCTCACAACTGTGTGCAACACTATTTCTCACAGAGGCGCTACGATGGAATTCCATGCAACACTTCTCAAGAGATTGTTTGTGCTGATACTTTTCATTTAAGTTACTGTTTTATACTGTCTACATGTTTTTTTATTGTCTTTGTGTATGTTGTGCTACTGTAAACCTGAAATCTCCTTTGGGATTCATTATCCATCCATCCATCCATCCATCCATCATCCCACTCACCTTGAAGAGGATATAGTCAATCCGGATGCCTTTCTCAAAGGGGAGAAGCTCCTTGTTGTCTGTGAAGGGGTTGTCAGCTATAAGGGTGAAGCCTTCCTCACAACCCTGCCAACATCAGCACCCGCATATCTGGAGGTTAGCCGAGGCTGGTTTAAACACAAGTACAGCACCCCCTGCTGCCCGGAGGAGCATAAGGCAAGCATCACAGGTGTCACGGCATGCAACGGGGGGAAAACTCACTCACGTCAAAACTGTCCGTCTCGATGAAGCAGTCGCGGAGACCCGTGTATGTCTGCAAGAGCCGGGTACCCAGGTCCTGGGGGTGCATATTCAAATCGCCCCCCAGGATGACCAGGTCTGCCCCACAGGAGGTGTGGCTGCAAGTCAGCATTACAGTTCGTCACCATGGGATTGTTCAGGTGGCACTATGTCAGACCTGAGTGACAATGACCAGAATGCATTTCTGGGGTCGCTGCTGATATTTACCCACCGGACAAACTGCTGTAGCTCCCAGGCCTGCACCACCCTGTGCGGCAAGTACGTGTCCTGCTCCCGGCAGTATTCTGCATGGAGCTGCGGAGGACACATGACGAGGGGACAGTGCTTACTGCTCATGCTTACAGGGCTCTTTAAATTCAACAACAGGCAGCCCTGGCACTAAATTAGCCCAACTTTGTTAGCAAGTACGGTGGCCCAGAAGTGTGAAAAACACAGGTAGCACAGACTTATCAAAGAAGGGCAAAAGCATGACGGAATGAAAACTTTGAGGAAACAAAAATATTCATAAATGCATACATATTTAAGAAAATCAAGACACAAATGTTGAGAATTTTACTGTGCTTATTTTTAAAATCTTCTTGAATTTCCCCAACGTTTTGTGTTTGTTTTTCTCTTGCATTTTCTTAAATGTTTTTACGTTTTCTTAACGTTTTGCGTTTTTAGCATGCTTTGTTGTTGCACTTCAAGGCCACCGTACTTAAAGGGAAAGATCATGGAACTTGTAGGGGTGGGTGGTACACTGGGGTCATTACTGATGTGATTCTGCGCCACGATATGAATTCGCATTATACCGTTTACAACAAAGGGTTACCAACATGTATACGCATCTGGTGCACCCTCTTTCAGTCTCTTACGCAAATAATCTTATGGCAAATGTGTATTAATGCATTATAAACCTAAAATTGGCTACATTCGGGTAGTTAAGGTTTGCAAACTATTTACAAGGTAATAAAACTGTTACATGCATGCAAATGTGTGTGCAGATTTGTCTTGAATTGAAAATCTCACTCAGGACAGCTGACCAAAGTTAGCAACCCTGAGTTATATTTTAAATGTACTGTAAAATGTACGGTTTTCAGCTAACACGGCTTGCCATTCCCTTTGTGTTTTTAGGCTGACAATTACAAATCACATATTAGAAAACATCACCTATGTCGCCTTTTGTATCTTTTTGAAATAAAACCACCCATAGCCAAATGTAATAGCAATTAAATTGTACTTAATATACGTAAAACGTTAGAGTTATATAAAGGGACAGGACAAACTACTCCTTCAAAAACTTGGAAAAAAAAAAGTAATGCAGTCATATAATACTGTCACCGTTCAAAAAAGTGAAAAATACCATGATAATAATTTTCTAAGTATGTGCTTCAATGGCAGGAGGGGGAGATAGTGGAGGTAGAGTTAGCCGGACTGCAGCATCGAAAACGACAGTCAGGCAAACACCCCCCACAGTGATGACCATCTTTAGGCACTCAGCTGTGTATCTGATCTGAAGTCAGGCTCACATGCGTGACATAGACGTGTGCTGTCCGCCCCTGGATGTCCATGACGACCAGCCCCACGGCCTTCCCACCAAACCAGTCTCCATGGTGTGCCTGAGAGACATAGGGCAGAGCTCACATCTCCGTAACGAGCTGACTGAAGTGGGGGGGGGGGGGGGTGTCATTCGTTTAGACATTTTCAAGAAAGATCAGAGCTTGTAAGGCCCCAGGGCAGTGCTTACCATGTAGGGGTATCCATTCAGCGAGTAGCGGAAGAGTAATGAGTCCCTGATGCTGTGCTTGGAGAGGACAGCCAGGCCGCTTCCTATGACGCCACTGCAAACACGTTACTGCCAGTGACACTGCATTATGATTCATTGGGACAGCTCCCCCCTTAGCCTGCACTAACCGCATCTCAGCCTATTCATTACATATTTATTGTCCACTTGTTGTTATATTGCACTGTTGCGGGGGTGGCGTGTGGGTTAGCTCACTGTGCCTGTGATCAGAAAGTCACTGCTTCAGAAACCATGGCTGCCAGAGTGATGTCACCACTGGCCCTTAACCCCCAGTTGCTCCAGGGACTGGATATTTCTGCTATCTATGTATGACAATTCGGATAGAAGAATCCACTAATTAAATTAAATGATGTCTAGTACCATCTTGTCTTTTAATGCACACTGCTGTCTGTCCCACTGTCCCCTCTCCTGCAACAGGGACATAACAATCTCACAATGTTCATCCAAGCACACACGTCGAAAAAAACCTGACACGTGAAACCTGTTCGCTAGTCCTGAGCGACACGGGACCCTTAAGAGTAAAAGGAAATCTTCCTGCTGACAGACCCCCACCATCGGAAATGGGAGAGCGCAGCAGCCAATGGTCCCGGGTTCGAGGAGATCACAGCTGTACTCACCTCTTAAAGTAATGGGAGTACGGATGGCAGCCGGCGAGCCGTTTCTTCAGCAAAAGGAAGTCTTTCTCACTCCATACCTACAGCACAAACCACCTCACACTCACCATACCAGATGGATCAAGAAAAAACATGTAGGTGGAAAATGAAACCCCTTTATTACAGCAGAGAAACTGTCCTTGGGAAAGAACTGAACAGAAGGGAAATAATCCCTAGATTATTCTGTAAATGTCTGAAAGGAAACTGTATATCCCAAAATGACCCTTTATCGAATGAATAATCATCTTGCATCTTTGACAAATATTTCCCAGCTAGCACTGAAACTCAAGAGAGTAGAATTGATATGCTTACAGGAATAGTTATTTTTATCTTCAGTAGAACACTAACTGCTTTGAAAACTGCACAGTCATTTCAAATGATTGAAATGCTTAAAATAAGCAGAAACACATTAAAAAAAAACAGCCATGGTTAGATCTGCGTCTCTCTCGGCTAAATAAAATGACCAGTACGGCAAAGTACTTCAATGCATTTTTTTTTTCTTTTGCAGTTTATGATAAAGGTTCCCATTTTGGAGATTTCATTGCAGGGTTGGGGTCTAACAGGAAGGACACTGGGGAGTCCTGGACTGTCACATGACTAAGCACCACCCACCTCCTGCAGCAGGACAATATCATGTCCCTCTCTGGCCAGTAAATCGGCGATCATGTCATAGCGCTCGGTGCAATGCAGACTGCGGTAGCGGATGCCCCTGAAACAGAGACAGGCAGCCGGCTAGATGTTTTACATCCGCAGCATGACACTTTAAATCGACCAACTGGGAATACAGTAAAAGCAGACACCTCCCGCATTGTCAAAGGTCAATGATATATCTATATAAACAAAGCTTTGCTAATTAATCTTCCCCCTCTGCCACATTAACCAAGCTGGGAAGCACAGATCACTCTAGAACTCTCTTCTAGCACAGTTTAGTGCCAAATAAGTGAAATCAGTCTGAAGAAGACTTCGGTTACCAAGGAGACACAATGATGTCATGTCAATTTGGAAACAGAGAAACAAAGTTCTCAGAAGCTCACTTTTCAAGCTACCGCTTGAATACAGAGGTATACAGTTTCTCAGGACACACACGTGCATGCAGGCACGCTCACACACACACACAAATTCAAACACAACATATGCTTACAGATTCAGACATTACTCACCCACAGAAACACAGAGACAAACAAACTAACACACATATAGACACACAGATACAAACAAACACACACCCACAGATTGACACATTTAGGCACACACATAAATACAGACATGGATAAAGGCACACACAGACACAGACTGAGACACAGACACACACACAGACAAACTAACAGACATACAGACAAAAACCCACCAGCAGTTGAGGGAGAAGACACGCAGCTTTATGGGCGAATCGCACCGCATGATGGCGTAAAGGACACCTCCAGAAAGTTCAGGAGAAGATCAGCAAATGTGGGTGACTGGACCGGGCTGCAAAATCTGAGGTTACATAAAACACATGAGGAGTGCTAGAAAGGGAAATGGGTAGCTGCCCCACACACACACCTCCGGGGTGCTCGGAAGCCCCACGCATGACTGCCCTACGCCCAACCCCCACCTCATACTACACACACCTCCCTGGTGTTCAGGTGTGCTCAGCAGCTTCAGCCTCACACTGCACAAAAAGTCCTGCCGGGGGGGAGGGGGGAGGACAGTTATCCAGCAGGAACTTGGTGACTCATACATTGTTAAAACACCCCAAGCACTAAAAAAAATACACATTCGAAAATCCATCAAGTATTTAACGAGTCGAACCCAAACCGTTTTTCCCCCAAAAAAAAGAGAAAGGTCTAATGATCAGCCAAACAGGGAGAAATGCAGCATCTCTAGCACGAGCGAACTTATCTGCGGAAAAGTTGCATAGAAATAAGCTTTTTATTCGTTCATTAAACCAAGTCTGCTGTACTAGCCGTAGGCGAATCATGGCTCGACGTGATAAAAATCACCAAAACCAAACATCTTCTGCGTTTTTAAATGAATGTAGGACTTTTAGAGAAATGCCAGTGTTATCAACGTGACTTCTTTAATGTGAGATGCCGCAGCAACGCGGTCTGAGCCTGGAATAACACACACAGACACCGCATACACACAGCCCTGAACTATGCAAAAATACAGGCCTGAAATATGCATATACAACTCCAAAATGCACACAGACACAGAACTCTGTACGTGCACACACAGCCCTAAAGCTTTGGCACTGTACAAAAACTTGGTTCATCGCGCGACGCAATGACCGAGCCCAAAGGGATGCCAAGAACGGTCCTGGTCCTGAATCATATATACGCGTACAAAAGTATAGTGTAAAATGTCAGAGCAGGTATTTACAGTACGTTTCGCAGTCGATCACGGGATAAGGCACCGGCGACGCCATACAACGAAAGTTACAGTGGTAGCTGGAGATGGGAAGACTTTGTGAAGCGGAAAGGCTCCAGAAAACGGTGCACAGTGTCAGCTACCTGCTTTGGGAAAATCAGCCCTCCGAAAAGTCACCGCCTTCACCAACACCGACCGATAGCCCCGCTGCGACATTTTCTTCACCTGGTCAGTCGCGGAGACGTCCTCTTGATCTCCTGCTTCACTCACGAACGCTGTAAACTGCTCGACATTTTGCCGACTGTAGTTTTAAGGAAGAGCTTTCACCGGACTACTGTACCCGTCGCCTCTCGGACAGACGGAATCCTGGGTAATGTAGTCTTTACGGCCCTGCACAATATATCGCCACATTTTGAAATATGCAAAAAAAAAAGACATTTATAGATTTAATTTTCTTTTTCCAACTTCGATGTAATAAAAGCTATTATTTTCACTCAAACTGGTAAAAAGAATCCCTAACGTTTTTACGTGACGTGAAATCTCTCTTCAATAATGTCTTCTACAGAGAACACAACGGTGTTTGCGGGGAGAATGCAGGAATATACTGTATATGCAGATATGCAAAATGTATAAAATGTAGGCAGTTATTTGTTTCGACTAATCACGAATCAGGTTTAAATATTGGTGTCTGGGACATTTTTTTGCAATTTGCAATATATAGTGTGTCTCTATGTTGTTCTTGTCTTTTGAGCTAGTGGTTTTCAGATGGCAGTGTATAACAGCCATTTTCTAGCTGAGAAATGATCAGCCTCAACCAAGCACTTTGGTTTGAACACCCCTTAAGGCTAGCACATATGCCCCACCCCCACCCCTCATTTACGGCCATAGTCTCAACGAACATTAACCTCAAACGAACGTCTACACGTTGTCCACAAAAAAAAAAAACACTCCCTTTGAGGCACCATGCATTTCTTTATTGGTAGATTATACACTGATTATAGAATACAAACCCTCACATTATAGACAACACAATATACAAGAATGCAATGCACCATTTGGGATATAAAATGGGGAGAAATTAAAAAATAACTCCCCCCCTCCCTTTGAGCATAAAAACCATACATGTACCTAATGTATACCAACAACACACACAAAATATGCCATGGATGTGAAAGCTCCAGTAGAAGACCTGGAACACCAGGTGCTGAGCCGGGTAGAATGAGACGCTGGCGAAATGCACAGTCCTGATAGGTCATGTGATCATATGGTCATGTGACACCTGGCAGCTCGGGGAAGCCCACGACCGAAGACTGTAGCTGTCAGCCACATTTAACCTCTTACCCTAAGCCACTTGCTCACCTAGTTCTAATGCTTGTGTATCTCCACACTTCAGGAAGGAGTGTTTACCTCATATCTACTGAGACATACAAACTCAAAAACAATTGTAAAACCTCACTCTCGCCCTGGATGTGAGCCTGTTCAGGAGGAAATGCATGGTCACAGCACAGCATAATATGAGTGGTGGCAAGAGCCACTTCCCCGGTGCCACATGGTGACAAGACACTATAAACAGAAAGACGGGGGAGGGGGGGAGAGAGAGAGAAAAACACAGGGAAGAAGGCAAGCAAGGCGATCAAATTCCTCTGCAAGAGTACAAAGTCCTTGAGTGAAGCACACTTTCGTCTGCAGATTCTGTAAGGCGTACTGGATCTCTGTCCGTGTTCCCAATTCCCCACCGTCTTCCCACTGTCCAATAGAATGCGACTCCCCAAACTTCAAATCACCTCTCCTTAGACACAAAGAATATAGGGGGCAACTGCCATTCCCTCATCGGTCAGAGGCAAAATAAACATCTAAAAATGAGACCTGTGTTTAATACTCTTTGCCCCTTCACCTTTAGTGCACCATTCCATTAGAAGGTAAACAGTTACATCCATAAAGATCCTCTTTTTGCAGTAATGTCCTGCTTTTTCTTATTTTATTGCTGATCATTATGAAATAAAAAGACGCACAAAATTTGCATGTTGGCCTGACACATAAATTCTGACTTAACTGCTGAGCGAAAACCGTATTTGTTCACTGCATCAAGTCTATTGAGCGAGTAAATACATTAAATGGGAAAAAAAATTAGTGCTCAGTTACAGATCATGGGGTGGGGGGGGATTCTTTTACTGCTGCTATGTAACATTCCCTCCAATCGCTTGCAGCCATGTTGGTAAGAAATGGTTGATTTTACATAAAGTTAGCTTCCGGAAAAAAAAAAAATCCACATATTTGAGTAATTTACCCTGCATTTGACTTCACAGTACCTTTGACTAAAACTTCGTCTCCCTCAAATTAGTGTGAGAGCAAAGGTAGCTACATACAACGTTACGCCTGTGGCAAGAGAACAGTAAGTGCTGGAAATCAGGGTTTCTCACTTGCCTGAGCCCAGTACCCTGTTTCTGGCAATCCAATCAGGTTCTTAGTTTAAGGCTTAAAAAAGAGCCAGGAGGTAGATACACTCAACCCCATTTTTGCATTTACTCTGTATTAGTTAAGAAAAACAAGCAAACAACCAATTAAAAAAAAACCATAACCTAGGTTCAGTTCCACAGCCGGCCCCTGTAACTGATCTGCTTCTTGGTTTGGCTTCAGAGCAGACTGCTACTCAATGCACTGTCCATCTACCCATCGTGTGAGGTTCCTCCTGGTTTTCCTGCGCTCTCCAGAGAGACCAGGCAGGTAGTCCGCATCAGGCATCTAGAATGTAACAGGAGAAAGGCCTCCTCCAGTCCGCATTTATCCTTTGGCTTCTTCCCCTTGTTGTCCTCGGGTTAGCTCAGTGTTTCTCAGCTCAGGCCTAGGGGACCTCTAGAGCGGGGAGGGGGTCTTGGATAACCTTTAAGTCAAACCCAGTTGTAAGGACTTTTAAGGCAATTAGGCCTCTAATTTTCCTCTAATCTTAGTTGGGTGTTGCAGCAAAAACCTGCATACACAGCGGCCCTTTATGGCTAAGATTGGCCACCCCCTGCCCTAGACGGCCATGTGGAAAATGTGGGCGGTCTGACGGAAAGCTGTGTGGGATCAAAAAACGTGGACCGTCTTTGTAGGGAGCTGGGAGGGATCAAAGATTTGTACCGTCTATGGGTCCCAGTGGACTGGGTTGAGAAACACTAGGTCAGCTTTACCCAAGACAAGAGGTAGTGATTGGGTTCAAGAGGGCACTCTGGGGCAAAAACTCTGCATTCAGAGTCAGACTTCTGACGTCAGAGTCAGTCCAACCCCCCCCTGCACTTGGCTCGAAAGCTGTCACCTCCACGTTCATATTTCCCTTCTTCTGCTCAATCACGTCTTCTTACTGCCTCATCCCACAACACCAGCACAAGATGCGTTCGGCTTCTGATAGCGACGCGTCTGCTCCTTCGGACATTGCCAAAACCCTCCTGTTATGCTTCCTCAATCCATCAGCTCAAACAATAAAGATTAGTGTCATCCCTGAAAACAGTTAAGGAACATTAACTGATGCAACCTGCTTTGTTTTTTAAACAGAGTATATTCGAAATTGCCCTTACACAAAGTAGTGCATAGTTTGTTTTTTTATGCTTTTTTTTTTTTTTTTTTTTTACTTCATACAATTCCTATTTTACAAAATTAGTAATGATAGTAAAAAATACCCACTGTACTATAAAATATACATATACCCATCTGTTCTGTCATCCAGGTTGCTGTGTATGTGTGCGTCAGTTTTTGAGTGTGTGTGAGATAGTTTCTGTTTGTGTGATTGAGTGTGATTTTCTTTCTTTTTTGGTTTTTCAATGTTTCTGAAGCAGCCCCCCCAAGCCCCCCAGAAGGACCTCTAGTCCTTGACCAGTCGATAAACGTGGTACTGCGCCCCATGTTCACTCGTTGACACCTCGAACACAAACGCTATGCAAAGAAGGGTCTCCTGGGTGTCTCTGTTCGTCACCACCTAAAGAGGGGGCAGGAGAAAACAGACGGGTGAGGTAACCAATCAGCACAAAAGGTCAAGGAACAGACGGGTGAGGTAACCAATCAGCACAAAAGGTCAAGGAACAGACAGGTGAGGTAACCAATCAACCAACACAAAAAGAGTCAAGGAACAAACAGATGAGAAGACCAACTAGCACAGAGTCAGGACAGAGTCAGAGTATCTTTACGGTCATCTTCAGCCATTTGAAGTATGGATCATACACCGAGATGAAATTTCAATTTCACAGATTGCAGTGCAAGAAAGTTATAAAAAAAAAAAAGACCAGTAAATGTAAAAGGAATTTAAACATAACACATCCAACTGTCTATGAGATATGAAAATAAGAAAAATACTATGCCAAAACAATTATGAAGAAGAAGATGTAAGAGGGTGATCAAGACATTCAGGATGGTGCTGACGGTGCCCACCTGCAGGATGGTGAAGTTCTCCAGCACGCTGTTCATCATGTACTTCTCAGGCAAGTGCTTGAGCTTGTGGATGAAGTTGATCATGTACTCACACATGGGGGAGCGGTGGATCCGGTACACGCACCTCCCGCCCTCCACCCGGGCGAACTCCGTCTAGACAGGAAAGGGGAAGTCATCTCCAAACTTCCTGTGAGACCAGGAAGCTGAGCAAAGCTACGCTTTTCCCTCCAGAGGAACCCGAAGGCAGACTCACCTCGACCTTCTCCACCACCTGCTTGCCGAAGGAGCAGACCTTAGTGGAGACGGTGATGGTCATGTTGTCGGTGCTACTGTACTGGCTGCTCACACCATAGAAGGAGCCAGGACCGTCCTGCATGCCGCTGCTATTTAAGTCCGCCTGGGGGTACACACAGCATGTGGACACTCAACGCCCTGCTGCCTCAAATCATATTCACCCAAATGCTAAAAACTTAACTCTGCTACAGAGATGCTAATTGCTAACTGAGTGACACCTAGCATCCATCCCTCTGCTATGGAGATGCTGACTGTTAACTCAATGACACTTAGAAACTATAACTGTGCCATTGAGATGCTAATTGCTAACCGAGTGACCATAACTTTGCTACGGAGATGCTAACGACTAACTGAGTGATACCTAGAAACTATAACTATGCTGCGGAGATGCTAACTGCTACCTCACTATATACCTACAACCATAAAGATGCCATGGAAATGCTAACCGCTAACCGAGTGACACCTAAAAGCATATCCATGCTATGGAGATGCTACGTGGTAACAGAACAGTACCTACCCAGTGTGTACAGTACCCACCCAGTTAACACCCAGGCTTTGCATTGGGATGTCTTACCCAGAATTTGACCAAGAAGAAGGCGTTTTGCGGGCCCTTCTCGTAGAGCTCTTTCAGCCCACCCTTCTTCTCCGGGAACTTGTCGTAGATCTGCCGGATGTCCACAGCCTCCAGAAGTGGGTCGCTGTACGAGGGGTTGGTCTGCCCGATGTGGACGAACAGGTGCTTGCTGTACTGTAGGGGCGAGAGGGTGGGCGGGGCCTTCAGCGCTGTAGAAGCCCCCGCTACCCGCCCATGTTCACACCGCTGTTGCATGTGGGGCCCGGCTGCATGGATGTACATACCGGGGGCGGGCTCACCGTTTCGGGGTCCCTCTGCACCTCCATGAAGGCAGAGTACTCCAGCATGCGGAGCTTGGAGGAAGCGATGGTGCGATCCTGCCACACGGGCACTGCTGTGGCAGCTGGGGGCAGCGGAGTGGGCAGGGGCTCGTAGGCTGGGACACACACACACACGGGAGTCAGTCCACAAACTCGATTTATGCGCACAGACACACACAGATATACAACTGCAATACGACATGTTAGCAAACCCCAATCAATCACGGGTGGAGGCTGGAAGCTGTATTGAAATCTACTGGAAACGTCTGGGTGACCAACCACAAGCTACAAAACAAAGACCCAGTTCTTACACAGCTTTTGCATTTTTTGCTTAATGATCTGGAGAATTACTGCACTAAATATACTTGCATAATTGCAGGATGTAACCGCATCACATATGGACACACACATATGCGTGCGCGCACACACACACAAACACACACACTCCATATATTCATATCTTTACGGGGACTCTCATTTCTATGGCCATAACCCTAATCGCAGCTATCACTGAACTCCTACCCAGTGCTAACCGTGACCATAGGAAACCAAAAAACAAAATACAAGACTTTTGGTACTTTAAGTTTTCTGATTGCTGTCACAAATACTGAAATAATGAAATTATTACAAAAATGCACACAGACGCGCGCACGCACACGCACACGCACACACACACACACACACACACACACACACACACAGAACACTATAGTTCCTCTCACTTGATATAGGTGTTGGAACAGGTCCCGGTAAGTTGGGATAGGGGGTCTGTGCAAACGGCTTGATGCTGAAAAAGCAGTAGAGGTTATTTAAAGCAAAAAGTAGCATGGTGCATCACATGTGACCTCCTTTCTTTGTGTAATTTCAAAGTGTGAATTCATTCCTTTGGCATACGGAATCTCCAGAAAGCTCTAGAGGTGCATAATGATCTTACACCATTTATGCTGGGTTAGAAGGCAACTCCAAGGACAACAAAAATGGCATGAAGACCAACATGTGTAAAACAGCTAAAAGTCCTGCACGGTTACTCACTCCTGAGAGGGGCCTGGCTGTCCAGGGATGGGTGTGGGCCAGAACTGGGGAGAAAAGGATCACCAATTGAAAGAGAAACGGACATCACGGGTGCTTGTTCCGAAAACCATTAAAACCAGACAGCTAGTAACCCAACACATTCAGGCATGACAGACCTTTGCTAAACAAACTTCTCTGTGGGACGTTGTGGGTTCATATCCCAGTATGGTAACTACTGTGTGATATAAGTACTTATTCTCCAAATGATCACCCCATTCTGTTGTGTGAGACTTGAGTGCGTAAAAAAACATGTAAAAATGGATTTAGATGAAGCCACAGCTGGAGCAGCTTGGCACTAGGGGTGGCGGCTCACCCTAGTAGGCGGCGGGTAGGGGGGCTGCGGCAGGAGGGGAAGCTGGTTCTTCATCACGCTGGCTGAAACAATCTGCGCCGACGAAAGCGCCGCCATGTTCTGGAGAGCCTTGTCTTTGGAGGCCTGATCCTAATGGAAAGGCGAGGGTTTCAATCAGGAACATCAGAGGGATATCTGACTGAAGGGGGGGGTGGGGTATACAGTGACAGGTGTTAGGCTGAAGAAGATGCAGGACTGCAGAAAGCATGTGAGTGCTGAGGGGTCTGAGATGGTGGTCCCCTCAGGCAGAGACCGGCTTCTCAGCCTGAGAGCCAAGGGGTCTGAGATGGTGGTCCCCTCAGGCAGAGACCGGCTTCTCAGCCTGAGAGCCAAGGGGTCTGAGATTGTGGTCCCCTCAGGCAGAGACCGGCTTCTCAGCCTGAGAGCTGCAGCAGCATGCTGGAGCCCATCTGACTTGCAGCATATTTGACACTGAAAATTAATTATGTTTAACCAGTTTGTTTTAGCCAATGCAAAATACAATCCAACACCAAAGTACTTGATGAGGCACAAAGGTCTGATGTCATTGTGCCTCCCCAAAAAATTCACAATAAAAAATTAAACAAATTTGAAAACTGGAAAGCGACGCAGTACTTTGCTCAAATAAAGCCATCTTCAGAATTGAACACTGCGTGACAGTGTAAGGATTTCGATATGAACACAGATTTTAAACAGGGATCAGTATTTATTTGTGGACACAGATGTGCCTTATGGACGTGTGCTGCTGCATTGGGCTCTTACTTCATGCAGAAAAAAGGGAAGCTTTACTTCACTGACAGTGAGAGAGAGAAAGAGAAAGAGTGAGAGAGCAGGTACTTTTAAATTCTGAATCCTCTCTGCTGTCAGTGGCTTCCTGGACAGTAGCTGCTTGGTAACAGTCGTTAGGGGTGTGGCCTGTAGTGAGTTTATGGAAAGGTGACAGGCTTGGAAAACCATTCCAGAAGTGACCATTTCACTCTACGGATAAGAAACATCCGCAGCATTTTAATCACTAAGTATTTGTGCCTCTATAACTGTGTTCAAGCTCCCATCTGCAAGGAGGTTTGATATTCTACTGAAAACGTGATACTGATCTGACAGCCTTTCACAGCTAATTTAATTGAGTGAAATCCATGAAATAATCAGTGAAAATCAGAAGTTTCTTAAAGGTCGTGCCTTAAGTTGCCTGCTTTTCTGTGTAGCTTCAAGCTGGGAACTTGTGGTGAGGGACAGCTGACAGTGGCCCCAACCATCGCAGCATTTTAGTTTCTCACGTTTCCCGCCATCAATCACGCGAAATGCCGCAAAGGGAGGCAGCTGGGGCCCCCCGCTAGCTGGGGGGGGCCCTGACGAGGCCTCGGAGGCGCCAGCCAATCCCAGCTCTCGTCCCGGGAAGGTGAACTGCATTTCACCCAGACTGGCTGGAGTCCTGGGGCAGACAGAGGCCCTTGCTGGCATGTCCCACATTTCAAACATGCCAGAAAATCACAACACAGAGCTACAATATTTTTTTTACTGTACTTTTCTGTCCATATCTTAATATGTCATATTTAAAAGGCTGACATACCAGAAGTCCGCAAGTCTGTCTTTAAGTCGAACTTGGGGGCAAGGACAATACCCAGGATGCGAGAGGGTGACAGCGATGGAGTGACATCATCAACCCCTCACTCCCCCCCAATGAACAACACAGTGGGCTATTATTATACTACATAATATTATGTCATATCATATCATATTATGCATTCCACACTTCTATGCCATCCCATCGTAAACTCCATGTTACTCTATTGTATATTGCAAATATATGTACATAGCAGATATATATTTTGTATATAGTATAGATAGCACTATAATCTATCATCTATTCAGTTTTAAAGTGTTTTTCTCAAATCTACATTTCACTGCAGGTTGTACTATGTATGATGATGCATGTGACAAATAAAATTTGAATCTGAATAATCATCCATCAATTTTCGGTAACTGCTTGTTCTATTCCTGGTTCCATGGGGCCCGGAGCCTATCTCAGAGGCCACAGGCACAAGACAGGGAACAACCCATTCCTGGGCTCATGTACACACAAAATAAATAATAATAATAACAATAATAATAAAAAAGAGAGTAACAATAACTACAGTGCTGTACCTTAAGCAGATGAACCACTCATGGGCATCACAAAGTATTGTGTGCCTTCATTATTATGAATCATTTTATATATTTATACATTTTTGCTCCCTATCAGCAGCTGGGAAGGATGTGGACTCTGCGAATCCCTGATGACCAGGTTGGAAGACACTGCTTTAAAGGGATTTATATTTACATCTATAACGCATGTTAACATATTGTTGTACTGTAAACCCTGTGGCGTAAAAGAGTTAGATAAAATTCATCAAGTTTCTGTCCTTAAAAAATGTGCAACAAAAGTAGATCTATAATCCATAAAGAGTATAGATTAGAAAAACCGGGAAATCTATTGCTGGCTAGGGGCAGTGCCTACCCCCTATGCCCATACTATGGTAAATTTGAGACACTGACTTTGAGAGGATGGAGACAGTCCTGCAAGGGAGGGGTGTGTTTTAGATGGACTCAGGGAGTCTCCCAAGATCCCTCAGCCTGCTGGGAAAAGCAAGCGAAGCTGGCAGGTGAGTGCCACACACAGATCTTTATGCCCTGTTAATGGCAACAGCGTTAGCGCCAGGCCTTGCCCTGTGAGCCAAGCGGAGAAAGGAGCAAAACGCGCAAAGTGCGGGCGGGCGGGGGCCATGCCAGCCTAACACCACGCAGCTGGCGGGCAGGACTTCAGCTGGGAGGCTTAGAGCAAAGAAGCGACTGGCGATAATCAAGTGAAGACTTACCAAGTTCATGGCCTGAATCAGAGAGAGAAGACACCGTTAGTAAAGCCAACCAGGGGACGGATCTGAGCACATCTGCAGAATGGGGCCCTTCCTCCCTGATCGCAAGGACACCGCTGAGTTAACATCAGCTACTTGTTTCAATCTCTGATTTTAAAGAGCCGGGGTCAAATTCTAATTTCTAATTTTGAGTGGCACAGCCCATAGATTAGCTTGCAGATCCGTATTAATTAATTATTCATTTAGCAGAACCTTTTACCCACAGTGATGAGAGAGCAGGGTCAGACAGTCTCTGGAGCGACTAAAGGTTATCGTCTTGCTCAGGGGCCGAATATTTTGAACCAGTGACCTTCTGACGACAGGCAGTGTTCTAACCAGAGAGAGGATAGTGCATCACGTGGTGACACCAGAAGTTAGACATCAAGGGAGGAACTGGGCTGGTCAGAGAGAACCCAAACCACCAGCTCCCAATTAGCTTGTATGGGATTAAGGATGAAGAGCAGTTGAAACTGGTCATTAAGCACAGGGTACGAGTACAGAAATGGCACTACTAAATTTAGTAAGGATCACTTAACATGGTTACCCAGACGAGTTTAAGTCCAGAATTTTACATTTCAAGTCCGAAGCTTCGGCAGATATACTGCAGGGCTTCTAAAGACGGACATAAGAATACATTAACACAGGAAAGCGTGTGTGCTGATTGTGGGAGGCGAGTTTAGAGGTTACAGGAAATTGGCCGAGCTCCCCCACATGTTGAACCCTTAAGACGGAGCAAAATTAAACAGCGAGGAACTCCAGGAGAGATCGTGGGGGGGAGGGAGGGGCGTGGAGACGTCATAAAGCGGCTTCACCGGTCCCTCATCCCAGGCGGAGTGAACATGGACTAAGCGCGAATTACCCGCGTGGACTGCTTAGCACTAATTTAGACTCATACCGCGGTAGTGCTAAGGCTCTCCAGTTCCCCAGAGAAGACAGAAAAATGGGAGGCAGGACGAGGGGGGTTACAGAGAGGAAGAGAGGGGGTTAATGCGCAGCACAGGAAAGCCGGCTCGCCATTGCATTAGCACGTTAGCCACGCAGCACGGCTGCACCGGGGAGGGGGTGGATGTCACTCGCCAGCCACACTCTAGCATACATCCGAAGCCATGGCGACAGCCGGCAGCAGGTCATGCATCTGTAAGCGTGTGCTTAGCGCGTCCCCTGACTAACAGCCACACTGTCCTTGATAATTTAAGCACAGTTACTCCGGCAATATGAAATGCCAGGAGAGTGTATCACGCAAAGAAGTATCTCTGAGTAAGAACAAGCCCCGCCCACCAGCCATGGTACTGCCCCCAAAGACTATTTCAGCGATGGAGCTAATTTAAGCCCACACCTTGAATCGTGACACAGAAAGTCACCCAAAGACTCCAATCTGGAGAACAATGCTGGCAGGGTATCCTTGAACAGAATAGTAAAGCAGATCTGATCAAACAAACAAAACTGTAACCTCTCTCAAAAAAAAAAACCTATATGTCCTCAGGCTGCCCTTAATCTTTTATTGCGGCATAGTAATGTATAAACTTTATCTTATCAGTGGTTCTGATTTCTTCACTTTGAGCTATTTCATAATCCTGATGTGTAAATAGAGTAATATGTAGACACTCCCTGATCTACCATGGTCCGTGTTACGATATTTAGGCTTTTGACTTTGTCTCATGTAATTTATTGAATAATGTGCTCATTCACCACTTTTTAAAATAATTTTGTCCAACTGTAGCCTAATTTACGTGTTGTAAGCATGTGTAAGGTGGGCTAGGGTATGACATTTCTTAGGTTAGATGTACTGCATTAAAATGCATTTTTGCCTTACAATAGGTTTGTCAGAACAGAACCCCCATCATAACCTTGGGAGAAGTTGTAATAAAATGTCTTTATATGTTATGAGCTCTACTGCCCTCTTCTGGACAAAGCTCTGGTAGGAAACTCCAAGTGTAAAATTATTAGAATCATCAGCTAATTTTTAATTTCATGGTGCATATTCATGAATTTATAGGCATTTAAATGCCAAGGAGATACAAATACTTTTCATTTTCTGAAATTTTTCAGACAAATGCTTTTACGGTGCTTGTGTTTTAGTTCAAAAGATGCTTATTACAAATAATTACAAACAACCAAGTACGTTAAGAGCATCCAGAAAAATACAACTTTGACCAGAAATATTCTGTCAACACGAAACTCACTTACAGACTCACATAAACAGAGTATTTCTAAACTAACCCCAGACCACCTAAAACAAAATTTTCTGGCTCTTGCTGGAGGTCTCCACAGCCCTGCCCTTGGTTAAGTGCCCTGAGACTTTAAAGGCCATTTCCCATTGGTGTTTCTGCCATGCCGAGCCGCTGTTATTGGTCAGCCTCAAAGCCAAGCTGCCACAAGCCCCATCCAGCCTGCTACACAAGCGCATACCTTCAGCTTTGACTGAATCTCACGAGATTTTCTCCTGGCAAGAACCTGCAAGTGGCTAGAGACCTGCAGAAAAGAAGAGCAGAACGGGGGGAGGAGAGAAAAGAGAGGAGAGAAGAGGCCGTAACCAAAGAGGAAGGAGCCGCCCGCACACCCCCTGGTGGCACCTACCTTGATGCCCGCTTGGTACTCCCGGACTTTCTTCCGCGCTAAAACCTGTATGTGACTAGACACCTGGGGGGGAGGGGGGTGTGAAACAGGTTTAAACACTCAGGCAGGGCCCAGCAATGCAGCGCTCTACAGCATCAGCTCCAAAGAGACCGACGTAAATAGTAACATCAGCTATCGCGCAAAGGACATAAGCAAGAGCTGGACTAGGTTTGTACTAGGGCTGAACGATATATCGTTATCGTATCTA
>JABFDZ020000042.1:13287409-13308653 GCA_019775955.2 Pollimyrus isidori
CATCGGGCGGGGCTCGAACCAGCAACTCTCTGGTTGCTGAACGACAGCACTGCCCTCTGCACCACCATCTTCCCCACATGTCTGCAGTCTCCTGTGGGATCAGCGGCAGCGATATGGTCCAAGAACACGAACGCTCACCTAATGTTTGCCAGAAGCCTCCGTTATGGTCCTCAAGTGCTTTTAAAAGGATTTGCATAAACTGATGACTGAAAACGGGATTTTGTGGTTACAGGCCCAGTTACGCCTGGAACAAACCAAACACTGGATGCCCGCAGCAGGAAGCCCATCCCAGTAATGAAACATGGTACTCGCATGGTACTGGTCTGCTACATACAGACTCTGCTGTCAAAGTGCAGAATAAGAATCTGGGATGTGACGTCATCAGACAGGCTGATCCCTGTTGAGATCCGGGGCCAAAATCTGAGAGGAGCAGTTAATGCCCATAATCCAGGAAATGTGACCAGGTCTACATCAGGGCTATTCAACTCAGGCCCTCGATTCCAAATCCAGGCCTGGTTTTCAGTTCTCCCAGGTTTAATAATTACTGATTCTGATTGGTCAGAAGCTTCACACCTGGCTCACAGGTGAAGGAAGGCTGAAAAACCAGCAGGGCTCGGCCCTTGAGGACCGTGAGTAGAACAGCCCTGGTCTACATGGACGAGGTGCACCTCCACTCAGTGGGAGGCCGGGGACAGGCCTGCAGAAAGCATCCCGCTGTGCAGGCCTGAAGTGACCAATCGGCACCACGTATGGCTTAACACCGATTCATGCGGCAGCCGTCGGTCACATGACTTATGACTAAATACATTCATACTAATACAGTATTGAAATTTGCTCGTGTTCAGGGCATAATAAGAAGCAAAGGTGCAGAAAACCAGGCTGCAAATACTTACCTTGGAGCCCTATATCTAAAAAAAACATTATAGAAAACGTTTGTTTTTTAACATCCAGAGAACATCCTTCTCATTCAGCTAATGATTCTAAATCCACCATTTTATATTCTAGCTGAGAGACCATTGCACTTTTAAGGGTTTTCCTTATAAACACCGCTATTCATAACCAAGCGTTAATATGAATTAACACAGTCTGAGCATAAATTCACTGGGTGCTGCTGTTGCTTGGAACAGGCCGCATAGCCACAGCACTACACCGATGATAAATTATGATACGCATACACCAACACAAACGCACTCATTCTGCCACAGTAAATATGTCGGAAGGCCTTTCATTAAAAAGGCTTTTTCTGCCTTTCAGATAACACGCTGCCATGTGAAAGCCAACTGGTTTGATCCTCGACAGGTGTCCCTGTACACATCGTCTCATGGTTCTCTGCCTTCTCTCACTGCCAACTGATTTAGGGACTCTGGACACATCGGAAGATTCATGGGAGTGGTTTACTCACAAACGACCACGTGACCAAGACTTTTGAATTACCATCGGCCGCTCCCCACAAGACACACTTGTCAGGTTCTGATGATCTTGTGTGCAAAGTCCTGTCGTGTTCCTGTTTGGCCCAGAACAACTGGAAGGGGTTAAAAGTGTAGAAGGCTGAATCTGGCAGGGCCTCTGCTTGACCCACTGTGCACATGTACCTCTCCGTCAGCACATGGAACATCTCCAGCCATCTCCATCCTAAGCATGCCCCCACCCACAGCCAGAGGGAGCAGCCGGCCGTTACGAATGGGAGGCTATGCAACGACCCCATTCCCCCGCCCCCCCCTTCCAAGACCAGCTGACGCACATTAACGGCAACTGTGACCAGTGCTGAACCGAGGCTGTGGTCCACACAGACACACATGGACACACCATCCATACCACAAACCTGCTGTCCCTACTTTTCAAACTCCAGGACACACAGTCACTCACTTGGTGACAAGCCCAAACACACACTGATTTCGTGGGTCTGGGTTCGATCACATCACATGCCATACATGGTCCGTCTCTGCTGTCCCAGCACCGTTTTACGTTACTATACGTCACTTTTTTTTAGTCTTTGTCATTTTGTCATGTCCTCATAGTCCTGTGTCATAGTCCTGTGTCATAGTCCTGTGTCATAGTCCTGTGTCATAGTCCTGTGTCATAGTCCTGTGTCATAGTCCTGTGTCTATTCAGGCTGGGACCTGCTACTCTATGCACAGCTGCAGAATGAGGTCATACACACGTTTCAGCATTTTGCCATCCCTGTTATTTCAATTTTATTTGTTTTTTTTAATCCTTGTTAAAGTTTATTTTGGCCGAGAAGTGAGCCCCATCCAAAGCAGTTGGACACACGGTTATTAAAACAAGCAACGCGATTGCAGATCCACAAGCTGTGTGGCACAAATGCTAGCAAACGACTGCCTTTTCAAACTATGAATAAGCCTCCGATCATTGCCACTCGCTGAACTTTTCCTTGGATTAATCTCGGACACCCAGCCCATGCGACGTCTGGTTTAGGTCCTCCACCCTGCCTTGTCGGGCAGCGGGGGAAGCACACAATTCGCACGGACCTCAACACCATCGCTCTCTGGATGCGATGCGCGCAAAAAATTTGTCTCGGGCTGACTTCCAGCACACGCTCCTGCGTCTCATTAAGTTCGGCAGGCTTTAAAATTAATCAGATCCTGTGGCTGTTTCAGATTCTACGCGACACACTCTCTCCCCAATAAGACAAGCCAGGATTGTCCGAAAGCAGGAGAACCAAGAAACCAGAGACCATGGGACACACCTTCCAATCGACGATTACTAAAAACAAAAGGGGCCTGTATGGTGACCCCGGGAACCCACTGTTTGGGGCAGTTATACAAATTTGCTCATGTTGCTTGCAGTTCTGTGGTTTATCTATTTGCGGGTTTACCTGCAATTCGGGTGAAATGTCTCATGGACTGAAAGGTCAAACATCTGGGTCCCCCTGTGACTTGATTTGGATATGAATGAGGTGGGACTGGGCAGGCAGCTGCTAGCACACAAGATCAGGAGATACAAGGACACCACAGGGGAGCTAGCGCTGAAATAAACACCACCCCCACCTGCCTGCACCCCCACCAGCACTGCTCATAACAATGCCTCTCTGGCATCAACCTTACCTATGTCCAATTTTATCTTGCTACATTGCCGTGACTCAGTGACACACGTGGAAGTGGGACATGGGGGGGACGACTCCGAAAGGGGATAGTCACCCGGGGGAGGCCCCTACTAGGGCAGCACTGCCACAAAAGGAGAAAATGCCTGTTGAAACAAACCTTCCCCTTCTGTCAGCCTGGGGTTCAATTTCTTGTTACAGGGCTGCCCACTAGCAGCAGGCCCGGGCCTGAGGCCTACAGGAATGCGTGTCCCTCACAAGCCTGGGGAAAAATGCCAGGAATGTGGGCCGCCCTCCAAGGCCTATTCTACAGGAGGAGAAAGGGTCATAGCCCCACCCCTGAAGTGCGCACACACAGACACACACTTACCACCATCATGACACAAATATAGCTACTAAATTGCTACATGGCTACACTTCCAGAAAGAACGAGTGACTAGCAAGGGAACTAGGAGGAACAGACACTGGGAGGAATGGATAAGACTATCAGCAAACTATGACAATATACTTTTCTCTCAATATTTCAGAATTAGTATTAGCTGACTTAGCAAAGCAGCTTTTCGGCTAAATTTCACCAGATACCATACAAGAGCTAATTATCCAACTGGTAAAGCAGAGGACCATGTCAGTCTCTGGGGTAATAACTTCGGCACAAAGCTGCCTCATTTGTGCCACAACGTTGTTACAGACCAATGTGACTCTGAAGATGAATCGTACTGCCAGGAACTAAGCAGGGATCAAAGATGGCTGCAGGCACTAATAAACAAAGCCATTACTGAACCATTATTGAAATCACCACCATCAACCAGTATGGTTTAATCCGAAGAGGAGGGCCTCAAACTTCAATAGTTACCCAAAAACAAAACGATACAACTTGCGAGAGGTATAACCAGCAAGTTGCACAGTAGATTTGTTCAGTAATCTTTTTGGCCACAAACCCAAGGCCGTATCCCAAAAGAACAAAACAAAGACCTTTGTGTACAGGCAGATAACAATGGCTGCCCTATCACCACCTAGCGGTAAAACACGTGCGTTCTTAAGCAAATGTCACTTACCATACATCTTGCCCTCATCCGAGAGGATGATCTTCCTCCGGCCACATGGGGGGTAGATAGCCAGGGCCTCCTGGAAGCTCTGCTCGATGTCGGGGCTCCACACACCCTCAGCGTCCCCGTCCATGGCCTTGTCCAGGCCATCGGCCCCATCCTCCCGCCCCTCCTCTGGGCTGCCGTTAGCACTCCACTCGTTGGACGCAATCGTGGCGGCTCCCGCTTGGGCCCGCTGGCGAGCCCCACTCTGAGGACGGCTGGGAAGAGAGTGGAAGAGCCATTAGCAAAATGCAGTCAATTAGGAAGGACGAAGAGAGGTCTACTCATTGGCAACAAGTAGCTAAAGAGGGTGGACGCAGGGAGGACTAACCATTATCAATTCAAAGCCAAGTAGGAAGGTCTACTCATTAGCATCAAGACAAGCAGCTAAGTAGGTAGGATGAAGGGAGGCCTACCTGTTAGCACACAGATGAGTAAGTAAGAAGGACGTAGGCAGGCCTAAAATTTAGGAAAGAGTAGCTAAATAGGAAGGATTTAGGCAGGCTGACCTGTTAGCGGCGAATGGCTAAGTAGAAAGAACGCTGGGAGGCTTCCTTTTAGCAATGGGTAGTAGTAGGAAGGATGTAAAGAGGACTAATTGGAGAGGCTAAATGGTCAGGTAGGCTGGGTAAGATGGCAGACCAGGTAAGATGCTATCGACCCCATTGGGCTGTATGGCTGTGTACTGGACAGCCATGACACCAGAGATCTGTCAGCTGTATGCTAAACCCCGCGGCAGAATAAACTGATCTTCTGAAGGCAAGCGCAAGTCTACTTGGATGGGTGGATAGATTATCTGTCATTATAGGCGTGTAATTCCTTTAAGAAACAAAAAAATATTACAAAATCACCGCTAAACCTCCCCCGTGCATTTTAATACGTCTGTAGGAGTCTGAAGGTAAGTGTGCAGCACACAGGGACTGCAGGAGTATGGTCAGCTCAGCGCAGGAGCAAGATTCTGCCAGAACTAATTACACTTGCATGCAGCTGTCTAATATGAAAATCAGAAAATGTCAATTACCAAAAACGAAAATATCCAAATATATTATTTTAACAAATGTAAATTTCTCTGGAAAACCCATTAGCGACTTAATAATCCACAGAGAAATGATTTCCTAATTATCGTTACGATTCCCACAAGCTGAATTCATACCACATGTGAAATGAATGTGAAATTTAAGATTGCAGTAACAAGCACATTCCGGAGCTCCTCGTTGCACTGTGGTCTCACCACTACTGAGAAGAGAGACACATTTCAAGGGTTTGCTGAAACCTCCCTTTGGTCAGCCATTGTTCCCAAGCTCCAAACCCCGATGGCGTCCAAGGAAAGACACTACGATACCACTGCTTTCCAGCAGACATCTGCAAATCAGGACACTTCTCAAAAAAATAAACAAACATACACCAAAAAAATGTGTCAGGATTTGTCTGTCAAAGACAACATTTTTCTTCTCAACCAAATAAATCTCTCTCTCTCACACACACACACACACGTTACTGTGTCCAATATTTTTATGGGTTAAGCTCTTTAAGGTCTGGTCGCCCTGTAAATCTTCGGGTTCGTTTGTTTATGCCTACTACATTCACAATAATAGCCTCTCTGTAGAGTATTTTCTTACGTAGATACTGTTTGTGTAATGTCACTTCATTTCCTTTCCAGAAAATGTTACGTTCTTTAAATAATTCCAAGCTTTAAGTGATTTAATTCGGCATAACTGACCCTTAGCCTCCAAAATACTCTGCTCCTTGTGATTTGTATGTTGTGTACTGTATCTGTCCCCATCTGACCTTTTATCCTATACTCCGTTGCTCCGGATTTATAGACCACCCAACGTTTGTCCCCTTTGGGGGGAATAGGGGTGGCCCTACGCAATGCTCGTGTTACTTAAGGTCCAGACATAGGATCAGTGCTAGAGATCACTTAGAACGAAAACAGGAAGTCAATCATAACAGGCCTCTGTGAGTGTGACTGACACTGAATCATACTGTATTTTAGTGGACTGGAGTATTAGTACTCTACAAGGACTATGTATTTAGTTTTGTACTAAACTATTTGGACTTTGTATTTAGTATTGTGCTAGACTACTTAGACTATGTAAATAATATTGATAGACTTTGCATTTAGTACTGAATAGGACTATATATTTAGACTATGTTTTGTATTACACTAGACCAGAGGTGGGCAATCTTATCCGCAAAGGGCCAGTGTGTATGCATGTTTTTGGGATAACCTGTAGGTCAGGTGTTCAAACCCAGGTGTGAGGACTCTTCAGCCAATCAGTCCTCTAATTAGTAATCTAATTAGGGAGTTGCAGCGAAAACCTGCAAATACACCGGCACTTTGCGGATAAGATTGCCCACCCCTGCACTAGACAGTATTTATACTATGTACTTAGTACTGAACTGGGGTTAAACTAAGATTGGGTTGACAGACGATGCCATCGTCCATCGCCGATGGCTGATAGGCACCACGATGCTGAGCTGGCATCGCGATCCTCCGCCCCGCCTCCGCAGCAGCAACCAGCTCGGCAAAAACACACACTAAATCATAGCACACTTAACTATATAGCCAAATGAAATGCGTGTTTTCAATTTCCGCATCTTTACTTATTTTATTAATATTATTATGAGGAAATAATAACGAGGAAGTTGTTAGGGATCACATTACAAATTACTCCAAACGAATCACACAAACCAGTTAGTTTACATTACTAAATGAGGCATACAAAAACAGCAGGAAGAAAAAAAAATTTATTAAAATTACATTAAATAAACTACACCAAGGCCTCAGATACTGTTGGTTGGTTCCTGCGAGGTTCAGTTGTGCGTGATGACACTGGCATTGAGCTGTATCCCGATAAATTTGTAGTCTGCGCATCTTCTGCACGGATACCTTGACTGCAAATCCTACACACCACTTCAGACGCATCTCGTGGCTGTCCTCTTTCATTCGGTCTATAGCCAAAGTTTTGCCAGATAGGTGAATTTGCAGCTTTTTACCAACCAAGTTTGTCGACGCCATTATAACGACACAGGTCACTGTGCCTATTCGTGCCAGAGTCCCACGGAAAAAGTGATTGACAGGTGGTAATTTGTGTGAGACTTATCTTTATTTATTTATGGTTTGGTTATGGGTAAAACAAAGACCATGCGGGTCAGGTAGTGGAAACGGTAGGCTACAATTAATTAATTTGTTATGAATTAATTATTTAACAATAACCACCACCCCCCCCAACCCGCTGTCTACGACGACAATGCCATCGTCCATCGTGATGTTTCACATTAGACATTGTACGATGCCAAATTGGTCGACATTGCCCAACCCTAGGTTAAACAGCAGGGAGGCTGTAGCTCACCCCACAGAGCACAGCTTCAATCCCCTCATCCCTTATTCTAGTCAGACAGCCTGTCCTACGGCGGAGATGGGCCGTGTGGGTTGGGCTGGCCCTGGGGTAAATCCGGATCCCAGGTGGGACCTAAAAGAGGATGCAGAGCAGCAGAGGGCCGTGGGCACAGAGCCTGGCTGCCACAGCGGGCCTGAGATTCCACACATGCCCTTATTAAGGCACGTAGTTTCCTACCTTAGCCTCTGGGAGCTCCCTCGCGGCTTTGCCCAAATAAGGACAGGAGACTTGGGGAGTCACATGAAGGAGTGGGGGGGGGGAGGTCAGCAGACCGATTTAGGCATCTGCCTCAGCTGTGCGGGACCCTGTTTTTCTCTGCGTGGAATGTACTGGCATAGTCAGTGCTCCTTGTGCTGGGGGGGAGGGGGGGGGGTGGTTCTCTACATCGAACCCAGAACCTGGCGAGCAGCCCAGTCCACTCGGTAACTCAAGACCCATCAAACCTGACCTGGCAGGCAGGGGCCGGAACGCAGTGTGTGTGTGTGTGGGGCGGGGGGGGGTCAGTTGTCAGGCAGTGTTCAGGCATATAAATACATGGCTGTGGCTGTCGTAAACCACTGGGAAAATGTCTTGTCATGTCAGACAGGAAAAGGCTTGCAGGTGTGGCTGCTTCCGCTCCACCAGACACTCGGTCAATAAAACAGCCAGAAGCATTGACCACGCGGATGACCCCGACCACAGCAAGCTGGCACAAGGTAGATGGATGGATGTCTCCTGATTCTGACTTGTGTCAACTTTGCTCCCCCCCCTGAAACTGGGACTTGACCCCATGCATACCCATCACACCTAGTCATGGCAATCGAACCCGAACCCGGATGACATGCAGGGATGGTTTGATTTCGGCTTGTGGAGTTTCTCGAGCACCCCGTTTGAATACCGTCTGCGGTGTGGGGGCAAAACTAGATGAAGATGAAAGGCAGACAGAACCGGGTGTACATTTGCCCCCCGAGATTAGACAGTATAGTCTAGCACGACTGAGGAAGCCATCAGCACTGAGCGACGATGGCTGAGCCGCCAAACCAGATTAATCAGAGTCAGACAGAGTCAGGTCATTTAGAGCAACCTGAACAGCCAAGTATCTGACAGAATCACGTTCGATTACAGAACTTGGCCTTGAGCTAATAAGTTTCCGGATACCAACCCATAGTCGTATCCCGTACACCAGTGGTTCCCAACCCAGTCCTCTGGGAAGATGGGTGGGAACAGGAACATGGATCATCTGGGGGGTCCCCAGGGATTGGGCTGGGAAACACTGCCTTACACTACTGGCAAATCAGAAGGTCTGAAGAATCAGTCCTCCTCCTTACTGGTATTTCTGTGGAGAAACACCAGCCCAAGGTCACACTGGTGCCTGGAACCTATCCCAGGTAGCTAAGGACATGAAGAAAGAGGACACCATGGACTGGTTGCCAGTCCATCACAGAGCAAAAATAACACACACAATCGCACACTGTGAGGACCATGGGGTGATGAAGTAAAATTTACACACTTTTCTCCAGTACCTATAATCGGACAGTTGGTGGTTCAAATCTCAGAATGATTTGCCCTGCAATTGTTCCTGGGACTGCCTGACCCTGCGTTCTCTAAAAGAATCTAGTAAATTATACGTAAATTTACTTAATGAACAAGCATTCAGCCAAACGCCTGAGATAATTTCACTGGAGATGGCCTCTCTCAAGGCTGTTTAGTGCTGTACTCAGTATTCTCAAAAAAACAGAAAAGCTTGGAGTCATTATTACATCAATAAATTGTCTTGACCAAGCTTGCATTTCTCGGCTAAAGCGTTCATCTTGGACAACTTCTTGCTGTTTTGTTGCTTGTTGTTTAAAAAGCAAAACGGTTAACAATTACACATTTTTAACCTGCCAGTAAAGCTAACATTTTGTCCTGTTTTCACCCCACACATTATTGGAAGAGCATTACGGCATTTCACCTGTGTGACAAAAGACAGAAATGCTAAACAGCCTTTTAAAAACCACATCCCGGCTGATATCGAAGAGGTGGACAGCACAGGAATGGCCGAAAAATGAAGGTGAGGCCACCCCCACTTCTGACACCAAAATGGAGTTGTGATGTAAAAGCAGCAACAAGTCCCCCCCCACCAAGAAAACCACAGGCAGCTTTGCTTGCAAGTGGAAGTATTTCATTTTGACCTCAAGCCCCCTCGAGCTTTTGCTGAGAGCACACTCACTGACTTGGAGAGGGGGGGGGGGCATCTCGCAAACAGCCATTGGGCACACGGCTGCTTGTTTAAACAGGAGCCTGCGTAGCCTCGCGGACGTCGGCATCGCTGCCCGACCATGCCGCTTGCAAAGCCCCAATCTGGTTGGTGGGGGTCTGACCGCGGCATCACGAATCCCACATGACAGCCACGGTCCCCAGGAGCACCCCCACAATCTCCACACAGACGCTAAAACCCCCTGGCAAAGAGGAACAACGGGGTCTGTCACAGCACACAGCTGCTGCCGTGGCTCGAATTACAGGCCAACGGAACGTCCAGAAGCAGCCTGGAGGAGCTGGATGGAGGAGAGCCACTTGGAACTCCGCAAGGGTCCTACTAATCTCAAAACTCAGAAGGTCCCAAAGCACCTGACTCTGCAGCTTTGAATCAATCACGGAGACCTGGAAGTCCTCCGCAGGAGACCTGGAGATCTTCTGCAGGTCTACATTAATTATGGAGACCATCTACGCACTTGGAATTTTAATTTGTGACCACAGGTGTCTTCACAGGAAGCGGCCTGAAGCACATTATGGCAACAGCAACAGACCACTGGAGGAAGCGAGCGCCTCAGGGGAGAGCTGGAGGGGAGCTCTACAGCAACATTACCCCCTACCTTCACTACGGCAATCCCTGTGGCTGGCCTCCTCCAATAACCCCCCTCCCTATCAAGTCAAGACCTGAAGAACCAGTCATGGAAACGGAGGAGGGAGGATAGGAGACACACCTCCTGAAGCCTGAAATACCAGCCCCTTATCACCAGCTGAGAACTAAACCCACCCCACAACCGCCCTGCGCGGCAAGATGATTAGGAAATCGACATGGCTCCTACAGCAGTCAGTGCTGTCCTCTAAAGAACCATTTGCCCAGCTCCCTCCTGCTTGGGGGGGGGGGGGGGGGAACTGGGCCCTCTAGAACCAATGGCCTGGCAGGATTCGTCCAGCACAACCTCCGCCCCAGACTTGGCCGCTGCTTTGGACAGATCCTGCCCCGGCTATAACTTCCTCTGACTTCCGCTCTGGCGGGGAACTCAGGAAACAATCAGAGTGAGAGTGAGCAAGAGAAGAGCCAGCTGTGTGCAGAGAGCAAGGGAGTAGGGGGAAGAGGAGTGGGGGAGAGGAGAGAGAGAGGGAAGAGGAGGGGGGAAGGAGAGAGAGAAAGGAGGAAGAGGAGTGGGGGAGAGGAGAGGGGGAGGAGAGAGAGAAGGGGGGAAGAAGGGACAGACAGCAAAGGGGAGAGGAGACAGAGAGAGCAGGAGGGAGAGGGGACACAGGAACACGGTGTAAAATACATATTGTACGCAGCCCAGACACCAATAAGTCTGCTTTAAAAAGCCACGCTCAGCCTTCTCAGATGATTTACGCCATTGGTTTGTCGACCTGCCACACAGTCACACGTGAATCGGCTGCTGACTCAAGTGGCAACGTTCTTTACGAGGGACCCACCGTGCGCGTGGTACATACGGTTCAGCGCGAGCCCTTTATCCGACAGACTTCCAGTGAGCCGACCGACAGAGAATCCCTAAACAAACTAAACATAGGCGTCCGTCGGCTTGAGAATCAGCGTATCCCACTGCGCTCCAGTTATCGGTCTACAGGGGAATCCCGTTCGCTGCTCTGTAACGCACGGGAAACCTTCTGGTGGGAAAGCCGGACCCGCAAAGATCTACTGCGGTCCAGACAGTTAAAAAGAAATGCGAGGGACAGATGGATGAACACAGGAAGAATAAAACGCAGGCACTGGCTGACTCAGCAGTCTGAGCCGACATTTTCCAGACAAGGTGCAGAAGTGGCTGCCTGACACAGGACCCCAAGCAATTCATACAGAGATCCACAGAACCCGGTCAGGGTTCTCTCCAAGGCAGGAGAAATGTGACAGAACCCTTTAACATGACCTCTGTGCACAAGCCCCCATTTGGCATGCAAAAAGAAGACACTGGCTCTCGCATCCAGGAAATCAATTAGGCATTGGATCTTTAAACGGGGACCCAAAATGACTAGGTTATGCGATAAGTCACTCTGTCAGCCAATCCAAAGCCCGCCTGGCTTAGCGGAATGTGACCTAAGAGACCAGGTGGCTGTTTGTTTCCAAACCACCATACCCCACTGTTGTTCCATCAGTCACCAGGGCAGAGGGGCACCACCTGTCACGCTGGGGGGGGGACGGGGGGGTGTCGCTGACTGATGGGCTACAAAGGTTGAACTTAAACAGGGTAACAGGGTGAGCGCCCTCAATCTAAAATACCCATTTCTGAACCAATGTGGAGCTGCTGCCAGTTTGGAATCAGTTCTGCCCTTTTCCACTACAACTTCAGCAGAGCCACATGTGTTATTGCCCGCGTTTGATATTTTATTTGAAACAAAGTAGAGCTGGAGAAAGCAAGCTACATTTGTAATAGAGCAAATTATTCAATAACTTAAAAAAAAAGACTACTTAGAACTCCAAAGAAAAAAAAAATAATTGAAGGTGAACGGCTGTTTAAATAGGCACTCTTTATGGGCCGCATAAACGGAACTTCAGGATCTGGTTCCGTTACCAAAGACAAACAATAACAACCAGGACAGAGTATTCACAATTACCACTCAAAGAACTGACGAGGTCGTAACAGTTAATTAGGGTTCCCTAAGTTTCCCAGAGATACACATACAGACTACCCCCCACCTACCCCTACATGAACACCAGTTTCAGAGAAAATGCCATTTCAACAAGCAGCCCCACACCAAAAAGCCATCCATTCAAATAAATAGAAATACACACATACATTAATACTCATTAGACATAGTTGTATGGCATATTTCAGTCCCTTTCCTGAGGCTGTGGTTATTACCGTCTGCAATGAGTTGAATGGCAATTATCTCACGATTTCTACAGCACTACTACTCATTTCCTCATGAGTAGAAAAATCCCTCACTGTACTGCATGCCACCCGAACTGTCAATGCCACACTGGCTGACATGCAGTGGAGAGAGAGAATTCTGGTTTAACAGGGAGCTCATAAACAGCTTTGTGAATAAAGTCATAAAATGACAATTATTGCAACAGCAATAACCGGTTTTAGATTATTTTATCTGCGGCAGAGGTAAGCTATGACACAGTAGTACAACAATAATGTAATTAACGCAACTGATCATTTGCTCCAAGTATGCAGTTTATGCACTAAAACGGCCCTATCTGGTTGTGCAGCAGTCTCCTTACAGCTATAGTTGAACATTTTTATATGGCAATCATGGAACCTTAAAATGCAGTATAACTGCACTCTGGTCCCGTAAACCGCCAAATTAAATAATTCATTGTTTACACCCTCCTGATGAATTTTGATTGCAAGCACACTCCACAGCTCCACACTTCCTAAACTGAAATGCACATTCCCTCAAACCAAAATGCAGTATAACTATACTTTAACTTCCTTATACAAAATACGGAGTCACAATTCAGGAGAGAATAAGAAGAGTAGATTGTGAAAGACTGATTATCCGCAAACCGTACTACATCAGACATGAAGGTCACGATATACCTTCATGAACTCTTCATGTATGTATGACAAGCGCTGTAAGAATCCAAGACAATCACTGAAGTTGATGCTTTCAGTGTATTTGTAATACACCCTCAGGTCTTGGTGTCATATGTGAAAAGTTACTGAGCCGAATTTATTACCAACCAAGAAATGATTGGTGGGTCACTAATCTAGAGAAGCGATCAGTTATAAATTCAGTTCTCGGCAACCTATCACGTTTCTCTAGCACTTATAACTGGCCAATTGTTTCTCTTGCATCAGTTGCCTTCAAATAGATCAGGTTAAGAAACTTTCCCCTTTGTGCACACAGGATTCCATATGGTGGCTAAAATGGTCACCAATGCGACTAGAATTTTTGTTTTATGACCAGTTATTTTTCATTACAGTCACCAGTGGTGACTCAAAATCCAAGAATAAAATAAAAACAAACAAAAAAAAATAATAAAAGTGGAAGCTTTAAATTATGTGCAGACACGGACTCTGGCAAAGGTGGGATGGACTTGTGAGATATTGCAATACTTTTCCATCACTAATAACTAGACTGCGTCTACTTAAGGAACAAAACAATTTATTTGCAGACTAATGAGTATAAACCTAAATGAAACAGACGTATCCAGTTAAATGAGCGTTTAGCATTAAATTATGGGGGACAGTGAACATCATGTAACTGTCACATGTGTTTTTATATGCATTTAAAAACGCAATTCTGTATCTGTTCCTGCTTTGGCCACCCATGCGTGGCATGTTTCTGTGTCATTTATCCTTGTTATCATGTATAAGACAATGCAGAACACTATAATATGCATGGCAGACTGTTCAGGCAGGAGGAATCAACGGCGGTAAGAGGTAGACCGGAGACAAAATGTGCCATGTAAGTATTTTTTATTTTACCTTTGGCATGTGATGGAGATTATGGTTCCTAGAAAAAGCATTTGAGTTTGGGAGCCAATGGCACCTAAAGTTTCTCTTTTTGCCTAGAGCCATGGCACATAAATAAATTGTCTGTATTTCGTTTAAATTCTTAAGAGAAAAAAAAAAAAAACACATCATAGAGCAGAACCAAAACACATCAATTCACAACGCACCTCCAAAGTCTCCCAAACGCCCCATTTCCTGCTTTAAAACAAAAACAGGAAAATATTGAGAAAACGGTGAAATGGTAGAATGACTGGTCACTTTCTTTCAGCAAATAAAAACTGATTAGTAGGATTCAAGTTAGCTTTTAGCTAGCTAATGAAAGTTGCCAGTTATTTTCCTAAAGTGAGGACAAAATATATCTTTGCCCCATACAGCTAGGCCATCATTCACATGGAAACCCACACTGATATTTCCCCACGTCTTTTCAAACTTGTTCAAACAGCAGATCAATATAATCAATGACGGATACAGACTCTGAGGGGACATTGGCGATACGTTTGGGGTGTGTGTCTGTCTCTGCAGAGAGGGGCACTTTGGGGAGCCGGACTAATTTCTTCCACACTCATTCAATTCACAGACATCGACAGGGGGTCGTAAAATGAAGGGAAATTTTAATGAAACGTTCAGGAAGGAGAGCCTGCAAACACCTTGCTTGCCAACACTCACATTTCGCAAGAAGATCATCTTCATAACTACTTAACTACAGGCTACCCAAGGCGTCGCCCCCACTGTAAGGGTGGGGGGCGGGGGGCGACCCCAGGGCTCGTAAGAGTAATCACCTGCAGCTTGAGGTAATAGACCTCGGCTGAACTGAAAGGTTAAAGGATTCCCATGAGGCCTTGCTGCAGAGCCATTTAGAAGGGAACCTGAGACAGCCAGTTTGTGTTAATAAACAGGCAGAACCTCTGCTGAGGATCGAAGGTGTATAAATAATCTCAGTTACCCCACCCATGTGCTGACTGCTCTTATGAAATCCACCAACAACAATCCCATCAAGCCATCGGTGGGGGGGGGTGGGGTCAGCAGTCTTCATAGTCACCTGTTATTTGTGAGATTTCGACCTTCTGTAACAACTACTTTATCAGCTGTCTCTCCAAAACCCACATACAATGACTTTGAAAACTTTCTGCATCTCCACAATTACTTCACTGTATACAAAAACACCACGCTGGTAATTAAAGAGAGGAAGACTTGTTTTAATTGGCAGCATGATACATCTACCTGGATAATGATACAGATGAAGAATTATATTTATTACTAATGTCAGTTAAGTACATGTATGTATTGCAATTGTTAATATTAAATATCATTTAATGTCCCTGTATAAACATCCACAATTAACTAATTTATTATCCATACTTTGATAAAAATTATGTAATTTTTTCAGTGTCACAAAACTGCATTGGTTTTATTTTAACCCCTTGTGACAGACTAGCCCTTAAACACTGGAGCCCTTCAGAGGCATGTCACTTAGCAAACTCTGCTTGTTAATGTTTTAAAACAAACAATCTAATCATGAAAGGTGTATATTAAAGAACATATGAAATATGAACCACAAAACAAAGTTAACAAAAAAAAGCTTAAAATTATTTCAGGGGAATCGGATTGGATATTTGCCGATACACGGTAAGAGTTTGTCATTTGTTCCCAGAATTTTGCAAAGAACTGGTAGTTTACAGAGTACATAAGAGTACCATGAGGTGGCCTACAGAATATGTGGAAGAATACCAACAAGTGGTCTACAGAGTGTGTGAAAGAGTTCCACGAGGTGGTCTACAAAGTATGTGAAAGAGTACCACAACGTGGCCAACAAAATACATGTAAGAGTACCACAGAGGAGTCAACAGAGTACCTGGAAGAATACCAAGAAGTGGTCTATAGAGTACGTGAACACAATCCTCCTGCTGACAAAGAGAAATCATCTTTGTGGAAACGAAGTCTGAGGTTCAGCACAGACGAGTGATGAAGCCAGTCAGACAAAAACACAAGTGGAGCACAGGGTAGCAAGTACTATATGAAAAGGGTTACAATCTTCGTGGCAGTAGCATCACAAAGTTGTAGTATACCTAGAGAAGCCCTCCCCAGAATACCGGAATACCAATGATACCGGTCACAGACTTTCTAAAGACTGTTGGGTAAAAGGATTTTGAATTAAAACTATGGCTGAAAAGCAAAGTAGCAAAACCAAGAGGAAGCAAAATGACACCCCAATGCATGGGCTTGGTTTTAATTAAGAGGAGAATGTGTCAAAGGGCCCCCAGCCTGCCATACAAGCAACACAGAAATAACTGCAGACCTATATACAGCCATGATGTCAGGCAAGGCAGTGGGCATGATCGCAGCTGCATTTGAAACTTCACGACCAGTCTAAAAAAACACCAGTTCCCAATCAACATTGCTTGTTTTCAACTATGGTCGTTTGGGAAAATAGAGACGCTAAAGCTCAATGCATGAGTGAAGACTAAACTGCAAAATAGATGTTCTCCTCATGTTAAGTTCTGCGTGCAATTTAGGGCTCTCGGACATTTTCATGGGACAGCACTGCGCTCGTGGATAAAGCTGGGCCAGGTTTAAGGGTACGGATACATTAGACGGGAAGGTACGGCATCCAGTTTTGAGAATGTCTCTCAGACTGCACCAAAAGCAGGCCAAGGGAGCTCATGTGTAGAGCATAAAAAGGCTTTGGCTTTGAAGGTCACGCATGTTGACGAACGGACACCAGGCAGACCCTATCTAAAGGGATGGGGTGGGCTCCCTTTGATGGCTAGCATGGCCTTCTCCTGGTTCAGGGGGAGTTGGCAGAGATGGACAGGCAAGCCTGTGGGCAGTATGGCTGATCAAAGAACAAAGATCAATCAGACTTGTGACCTTTTGAAAGGAGGAGGGGCTTACAAGGCTGGGGGAGGAGGGAATGGCTTGTTTTGTATATTAAGGGAAACCTGTGACAGGATATGTGTCTCTTACTTCAACAGATAACTCAGGGGTGGCCCAGACGATGATGGAGATTGTCTCAAGGAAGAGGTCTGAATTTCTCACACTTGTGAAAATCACGTTCAATGAAATTTACGAGACTGTCAGAAATACTGGAAAAGCCAGTCCTCCCATCTGAAAAGGTTGTTTTTCAAAAAGCGTCCATTGAAAGGTGTCTCAAGTTCAATTGCTTTTATTCCATACGTTTAAATAAACGACAATATTCTCTAGCCCACCTGTATGCGCAATAATAACCCTCCTGTATGCACACCCCCCCCCCCCCCAACCAGGATCAATAAAGCCTATCTTCTGCATTTTAATTCCAGACCTTCCTGCCAGAAAGGAAGTCATACTTTTCACTTTCCTTCATTCAAGCAAACCGCTGAGATGTTCAGTCTGATTTCTATACATGGCCAACGGGCTCTGGATAGAGTGCTTAACTTTTAAATCTTTTTAACTAGTAAGTCACCAGCAGCCCGACACCGGGTCCATCTCCAGAATGACCCGCTGGGCTTGACAGGGCCGTAACAAAACCTCAGACCGCTTTTTTATATATATATTGTATATCTGAAACACATGCTCTTTGTTACACAACACAAGAATGGACCTTTCAGTGACTGGCTTATTATTATGATTATTCGCAATGATTGCATTTACAATGCGCTTTATTTAAAACCAGCCTGCCATGATACATGCACACACACAGGCGCGCGTGATGAAGGAAGCTGAGCAACAAATGCAAACGCGCCAAGGAAGATTTAAGAACAGCAGCATCAGGGGGGAACCAGGTTTCTCTCTTAGGATGAGGATGGTTTCACTCCGCGGTTTTATCATCCATACAGCCCCTGCATGAAGGCTTTCATAAATGCGACGTATATTTCTGATCAGAGCCCGGATCGGTATAAAGTTAAACGGGAGACTTTGGTAGTGGCAACTTAAATAACCCTAAACGCCAGGAGTATAGTCACTGTCCAGGCAGCGCAGGGCTCCTTTGTTCATCTCGCTCCCTTGCATTGGGTAACCCGAGCCGGCCACTTCCACATGGCAGGGAAGCGGATCTGTCCTCCGTCAACATGACCAAATCATCTGCGATAATTATATCTCTGCTATTTGTGCCGCAATAAGCTAATTGGCCAGTGCTGCCTTCACCAGGCTGGCCTGAACTTTTCACTCCCAACTTTTCATGTCCATTGACAAAACCATCCAAGAAAATGATGCGGACGCAGACAAAGCATATTTTTCTTAACATTGCGATCCCGAATACATCCCATCCTCTGTAACAATCCACGCCGATGGTGTATTTTAAAACTAAGATTTATTTTAATAACACGCAGTTCATCAAGGCGCGCAACCACGGCAGTCTCTTAGATGTTACTTTTTACCGCTCATAGAAACACTAAAAGTATAAAACAAATAATTAATTTTTATTACCACTTATTTAATAGAGTGAGAGATTATTTGCATGGTGAGTGCTTCTTGAGCAGGACAGCAGTGTTTAACACCAGTTTCCGCCTCATTAAATCATGTAGATATTGTGTTGTCCGTGATTGAAAGTTGCTGGGTTTAAGTCTGATTTTATCGGTGAAAATAGGGGTTATTGTCCGTGTTGACCGATGCTTAGGAATCACTGCGCTCAAACACATTAAACAATATTTATATTATCCCCCACGGGCTGTACTTACCTATAAAATTGTTCAAAAAGTGGTTAAGCAATTGCGTTTACTTAAGCAATTCTCCAGTTGACTGATTTTTTTCTCTCTTTCAAGTCCCTGGTAAAAAAGAAGGATCTGCTCTGACCCCCTCCACAAAAACCCAGGGAAGTTGGGGGCGAAGTGCCGACAAACTGCAAAGAACAAAAACACACACCATCCTCAGCTTCCCCGAAGTACGGACAAAAGCGAAAATGCAAAAAAAAAAAGCCAATGAACACATCAACACTGATTTCTCTGCCTTAAATGCTAAGCAAAGGCTCCACATGATCATACAGACGCACAAAATCAGTCATTTTTGTTGTCTACCCTGCCCGATCCAAGGAATCCCATGGAAAAAATGCAAAAAATGTCAAAGATTCAAAGACTCCCAGCGAGGATCTGCTGCACGAAACTTTACAAAAGCACTCAAGACAAAGAAGACGTATTTAGTAATAAACACTCACCTTTGGCTGATCCGCACTTCTCCCTGCTCAAGCGCTTGTAAAAAGTTTCCTCATTTAAACAGTTTATTTTTCGGGCACTTTTATGTTTTCAATAAATATTTCTCAGGGTTTGACAGTAAAGGTGGAATGTAAAGTATGACTTTGGTATGAAATCAACGCACAACGCTGAAAAACGAAGAAAAAAAGTTTCAAGGAGGAGCCATAGTCCTGTGTCAATCAACAAAGTTGGGGGCTGAGACTTCCCTGGAAAACCCCGCCCTCGTGCGTTTGAAAATTTGAGCTCTGTAAACGCGCTTGTGTCCGATGGACTTATATAATCTTCCTTAATTACAATAGGGTATGCCAAACACCACTGCCCAAAACGAGTCGTACGGACGTGTATTCCTTTTGAATCGTGTTAAAGGTTAAAATAGCAGGCCTACAACTTAATAAGAATTAAAGAATGGAAAGGGTTACAAATGCAATATAATATTTGCTGCGGAACTATGACCTATGAATGTTAAATAGTTGTGTCCTGTAAGTACGACATACGTATCTAAATACCCATGACTTAATCCGTGATTGACTCCCATTTCAAAATTAAGGCTACAATTAAATCCTATCTTACCCTCTTATGTCTTGCCCAGTCAGTGAGATGTCAGGTGTAGTCTGGATTCCTGGGTGAGATCGGATCTGATGGTGGTTCCTATACTTTAGTTAAAGTTTTCATGTATATTCAACTACATCTGACTAAATATAATCATAACAAAATAACTCAATTTGAAATGCAAATTGTAATATTGGAGATCATACTAACAAAAGACGACACTATGTCTTTTTGAAAAAACATCACCAATTCAATATCAGGCCTAACTTCCCAAAATTACTTGAATTCTAATTTTTGATCTTCTATCAGAGTGTCTGTCCTTGGTAATCAAGAAATTAAAAAAATACTCACAAATCACTGCTTGCCTCCCAAAATGGAAACAGGGATTTGTAGGCCTAAATGAAATCAAATTAGCCCTATTTAATTTAATAGCATGCTGAATATGTTTAGAAAGCTTAATGACTTTTTAAAACTCCTCTTTCTGATCATGTTATGTCAGGAATCTCTGAAAAAAAGGTGGTTCAGTGGGTATCACCATTACCTCATGCTGTTAGCTTTTTATTTTATGTATTGTTATATTGCCTCTAGTGTATGGTATAAGCTCCTACAATCCTGAAATGGATGAAGTGTTTGGAAAATGTCATCCATCCATCCATCCATTTTCTGATGCTTATCCGGCGTCGGGTTGCAGGGGCAGCAGTCTAAGCAGGGATGCCCAGACCTCCCTCTCACCAGCCACCTCCTCCAGCTCCTCTGGGGAATACCAAGGAGTTCCCAGGCGCCAACCCATTGCTTCGAAAATTGTTGGATAAAAAATGATTTTGACTTAAATAGTGAAAAGTAAAAATCTGCTCCCCAAACTCCATCAAGTTCCCATAAACACATAAATCGTTTACAAATACCAGTTTGCTATATTTTCAGTCATAAACATTCAACATTTTCCCTGAACTAAATATATACCGATTTACAAAGTTTTGTACTCCCTGACATAGTTCATTAAAAAAATTGCAAAATATTTTTTGACTCTAAAATCAGTAATTTCATTTAGATGGAAAAAAACACTTTATTTAATCCGTCATTAAACATCACACTGGGAAAAGAATAGTTTCCGAAACCGTAGGTCAATTCCAAGCTGCAGACATTCTCCTGGAATTTGTATACATTCCGCAGTTAAGCATAGATCCAAGTCCTTCTCCTCCAGTAACCAGAAGTCAAGCCCAATGATGTAATCCTTTGGAGATGAGCCGAACGCTGAACGATCATTCTGGAAAGAGGTGAGCAGCCTCCCCCCGCTGGGTGGGGGGGGGGGGGGGGGGGGGGGGGGGGGGGG
>JABFDZ020000042.1:13414277-13454395 GCA_019775955.2 Pollimyrus isidori
AATTTTTAAAACCCCCCCCCCCCCCCCCCCCCCCCACACACACACACACACACACACAGTAGGCAATTTAGAGACATAAATTGAACTATGTTTTTGCACGGCAGAAGGAATCCCACATGACATGGGGATAGCATGCAACATGCAACCAGTCTTAAACTCATAAAAACAAGTAGTAATTCACATTGTTTCTAAAGAAGAAGGAGCAGGACATCAAGGAGAAAGGAAGGGAATTTGAATTTAAGGAACACAGCGATGGGCTGAGTGTTTCCCAGAGACCTTGGCTGGGGTACTGGGGCACCATTCATCGTACTGTCTGGGAAACTACCATTCTACCATTTTTCTCACCAAAGGCCACCTTTGTCACACCACACAGACGTAATCATACTCCATCTAATTAGAAAAACATTTAAAATATCTCAACAGAAGACAAGGAAGCTCACATATCTAGGTTTACACGGAGTGTGTTGGTGGTCTATTGGTGCCAAACCCCTCTGGAAAACAAATCAGTGGGAGAGTGTAACCTTTGAGCTGCTTTGCTGTAATGTCTGAGCTGAGGTCTCTGCATACCTGGTCATATTCCAGCAGCCCCAGAAGCTCAATTGCTTAATGGCAAGTTTCGCTCACCTGACGCTGAATGGAGACGGAAATGTATTGTCACTCCATGTTAACATTCACCCCTGCCGAGCATTGATGTGACTGAGGTCCATCTACCGTGACTGAGTCACAGGTCCACGGCTCATGGTGCGAGCTGTGACATCACAATGAGCCATGCATGCAGGGGCGATTTTGTTGCTTCTGATCCCCCTGCCGCAGATATTTCACAAACTAAGTAAATAGTTAGCTAGTAGAGTTAGCATCTCCTGAATAAGTAATGCGCGTAATTAATTTTGAGTGTAGTGACTGTTTGTAGTCAACAGGGGGCCCCCAGACCTCAAGGGGCACTTGCAGATATGCGGATTGGATGGTGGTGAACACTGCTGCCATATGCATCGGATAAATTCAAGGGGACAATTCACTGTAGGTGTTTTGGAAATTAGGAATGTAGTAGATAACAAAAAAAGAATTTATGTTTGAGTTAATTCGGTATTCCTTAGTGGAAAACTGGGGCTGAGCCCAAAATCATCTGTGCAACAAGAACAGGTAGCCGGCATTCCCTTCATTTCCAGCGGCGCCATTTTCCTACTTTTATCTACATAATTGGGGGGCCCTAGGCCACCGTGGAAATAAACTTGAAAAGGAGCAGGCTTTCTCAATCAGCCCCCCACCCTGAGGACGAGCCAATCCTGAACGTGTTAGCTAGTGTGAGCCATATTTCATACTGCAAGACACATCACATTAAGGGTGTTGGTGGTTTGGGGGAGGGGGGGGGGAACAGCACCACCCGGCAGAAGACATGGGGCTGTATTGTGCTGGAAAGTTCTTTTCTTGTCCCCCATGAAGTCACCCTTTCCACGTGGTGGTCTGGAAAACTCGGAAAGGCTGAGACCCACAATGACCGGGAGGACAGCGAGCCTCTGTCTGCCTTTTTGGGTGGTCTTGCCCAAATAAAATCTCCAATATGTCTTAAGCAGGCACTTGGAAAAGGCGGCCAAACCTCGAAAGACCCCCCCGGCTATTGTTCCTCATCTGTGAGCCATCGCCTTTGTCCTCTGTCTGTCTGCTGCTCTGAGACAGTGAGTCAGCTGAAACTCAGGCACCCATGTCACCCTTTGTGTCTTAAAGATCGCTGCCTGCTGGACGGCGTCCGCCGCTCGGATTGGGCGGGGGCACGGTGCGCTGGGGTGGGGCGCGGCCACCACTTTGATCTCGCCTTTTCAAGGGGAGCCTTTTCATTCGAGCTGCGTCGCCACGCCGAGCCTGGGAAGCCAGTTCCCCCGGGAGCCAGTGGCTGTAGAGCAGGTGCCTCAGTGACGCAGTGCGGCTCACGCACTCCGGCTGACCTTTGTTGCCGAGTGCGGCCCATCCCAATTCCCCCCTGAGGGGGAAAAAAAAATACTTTTTTTGTCCCTGTTTCAGGCCTAAATTGTTCCGTCTACACCTACCTGTACATTACTCAGTGTGACCCGTACTGTCCCCAGGCCCAACGAGAAGCCAGACACGCTCCTTCAAATTCAGCTCAATGGTCTCTGGAGGCAAAGCATTAAAAGCAGCCAAGGCAGCAGCGGAGAGAAGGTTGAGGGACAAACTGCTATCCATGATGGACAATAAAGACCACCCCCTCAACACAGATATCAAAGAAGTACAGAGTTGGGTTCTTCAGGTCCAGAGAGTACAAATCCAGACCAAAATTTTGTTTCAACCAGCCACTTTAGCACAAGGAGTCACAGTCACACAGTATTCTAAGAGTATTTGGGGAAGTTGGTGGTGCAGAAGGCAGTGCTATCGTTCAGCAACGAGAGGGTTGCCGGTTCGAGCCCTGCTCCCTCCTGACCCTATTAAAGTGTCCTTGAGCAAGACACTGAACCCCAAATTGCTCCTGGTGTGCAGGTTGGCACCTTGCATGGCAGCCTCTGCCACCGGTGTGTGATTGTGTGTATGGATGGGTGAACGTGAGGCATAAAGTGTAAAGTGGTTTGAGTACTCGGAAGAGTAGAAAAGTGCTATATAAATGCCGTCCATTTACCATATTGAACTGGTTGGTTGAAACAAAATCCCAGTCTGGACTTTTACTCTCTGGACCTGAATTACCTAACTCTGCAGAAATGTCATGTTCCCCCGATGCGAAACTGATCAGTTCAGATGCTCCTTCCTACCTACTGCCACGTGAATGTGTATCACTGCCTGTTCTAATGGACTCGTGTCATTTACACCACAGCCATTTAGCAATATATTCACCATAGCGGTACATTTTTTTGCACAGCTCTCTTATTTATTCTCGATTACCTTTGTGTGTATTTTCTTACTTATCTTTGTTTTCCCAGTGTAGATGATCTTATTTCAGACTTTTCCTTGATAATCCTTTACTTTGAGTTTCACACTTCACATCTGATGACACTTTTACTTTTTAACTGTATTTTTACTCGCGTTATCCTCTGTTGTGTTTATTTCTGTTGTATTTCTTTCTATGCTACTGGACAAAAATTTGTATTTCCCCTCATGCAAACCAGACTCATCAGTGATGTTCTTATCTTTTTTTTCCGGGCCCACAATGTCAGAGGACGTTCCAGGGCACCCATTTGCCAGCACTGATGCGAAGCTTCTGGTTCTAAGAACGTTTTAGATGCCCGCATAACCGACAGAAAGGGACCAGTCTAATCCAGACGCAAGAGACCAGTTTGCTTGCAGAAGGATCAGATGTGTCACTTTTTTGGATTGGTTGGCAACAATCGGCCCTCAGAGACCAGGACTCGTACTGGAATGTTAATTTTTAATGAATGAGTCGCACTCTGGCCTAACAATGTAGGAAGTGTGACCACACCTGCTTTCTGTTTTGTATTAATAAAATTTCCTGCCAGCGTAAAGAAAATATGAAGGGCGGCTGCATGCATTTTACATAAGGAGCTGTTACTGCCTCATTTAATTTAACAAACAGACAGAATTACACAATGAAGTGTATTACAATAAAATAGCTCAAATACAAATCATAAGGTTTTGTGATGGTAAATGCATTGGTACAAGTAATGTTAAAGAAATGTAAATGCAAATTATTAATGTCAACGTGATAAATTACTGAATAAGTAGTGCCTGTAAAATGGGAAATCCTTATAAATGCTTATTTTAAATTTGTATTTTGCATTATTAACTTATTTATTTGAAATTGGCTTTATAAGACAAACTGATGCCTACTTAGATCCATATAGGACTAAATAAATGACAAACGGACATGTCAGACCCATGGACAGCATGAAGTCAGTCTTAATGCTGGACATTGTCATTTTATTTTGCATAGATATACCATATCATATAAAGTTATCGGTTGTTGAAAAAAATCAACGTTTAAAACCTGTGTTTTAATCTTAAGCAAGCTAAGAAACCAAACCAGAGAGGATGGATGGATGGATGATAGTGAGTCAAGAAAATCAAGTGTCTGCCCACCTCCAAGTTAACGTTAGTTTTTAGCTGTCAAGTATTTTTTCTTCTTATGTTATGTTGTGTTAAATATTAAACTAATTTTTATATTAACATGAAATTAATTAACCTCAGTTCAGATTTTCAATTTACTTTTTACAATGTATACAATGTTTAGGTTAGGGGGCTGAGGTTATCTCGGGTGGGCTAAGCTGAGCCCACCTTCTCTTATCCAGGAACATCTGTGTAGGAGCACCAGGAACCTTCTTATAGCTGCCAAGATTTGCCCGCTCTACCAAAGGTACCTTTTCATGTCATGAACTGGTCGGTCAAAGGGACTCGTTCATGTCAGCCATGAGTTTCCTGTGCCTGTCCACTTTTCCCAGTACCGGAAAAACCCCATGTGGTTCCTTAGACGCGCATCACTGCTGGTGCCCCCTGTCCGAGACAAAGTCACCTTGCTTTGCTACGCCAGCACCTCGCTGGAGATGATGCCCTTGGAGGCCACCTATGTTGCATAATGGGTTGACTGACACTGACTTCTCCTGTAAAGCTGAGTGAGCGTTATGCAATGTGAAGTGTCAAACGTGTGAAAGTGATCGTCATGAAAAAGTCTGAAATAAGATAATCTTCCCAGGGAAAACAAAATATAATAATATTAAAAAATATTTTATTGCAGTGACCCATAGGCAAAGCTTGCATACAGTGGGGTCCCAGAGGTTTGGGGGACCCCTGCTGGCCCCAAACAGTCACGCCACTTAATGTTGGATAAACACGATTCCTAATTAGGTCCAGTAAAAAAAAATATTAGTTTATCATCCCCGCCCACGTAGCGAATTTACCACGCATCGATTTTTTTTTAAATCGTATTTTCCTGTGTAAATTCCACTGCCGGCGTTCACAAATTTTGAATGAAACATTTTTTAAAAATATTTTCTTTTCATATTAATTTTGCAGATCAGCCCATATGTCACACATCTGTTGCTGTTCCTTTTGTTTACTGTTGATGTTGAAAACTTAGCTTCCGTTATCTTTTTTCTAAGAAATAAAAATAAAATTCGCCCTCCCTCACCACTTCTTTCTGATTGAAAGGATGATAAACTAATAATTATTTTTACTGGGCCTTAATTAGAGTATATAGTTTTTGAAGTGTGTGTGTGTGTTGGGGGGGCAGATCTTTAAAAAATTATTATTACTTTTAATAACAATTCAATTTTAGGTGACGATTTGACAAACTCTTGCCGAAATTTTCTTTAGCTTTCCCACCTAAACTTTGGTAAATTAATCTAAAAATCATAATAATAATTAACGAAAAAATAATCACTTTTATGACGAAACCCGGGCAATTACGTTATTTTAATCTGCCTGTATCAAAAGTCAGCTATTCCATTAATGAACCGTCAAAATTATAATTTAATCTTTATCTGGGGTTTCTTCTTTGAAACCGCTGTTGACAGGCATTGAGTGTGATTTAATCTCACATTCCCATAACTCTAAAATCCAGTTCAAATAAAAAAACTCTGCTTCATATTCCAGTTTGCATCAGATGGAAGTAATGTGGGTTGCAGAAAATCCCCGTATCGCTGATTTTAATCTGGTTTTAGACAGTAATAAAATCCAACTTCCCTTTCTTTTTTAACCACATCTAAGCGTGTCAACAAGTAGCCTATATTCGTGTCAGCTACTCTAAATATTAGTGGATACAAAAAATAAGAAATCTTAACTATATTCATAACTTTGCAGATTAAGTTAATAAATTTTGTGTACATATGAACTATAAACCTGCGCTAAATTCTTATAATTCTGTCAACATCGTCAAAAGAATTGCAGCCTTGCCGTTATAGACGTATTCAGAGACCTAAATTCATTTGAACATTTTCAGTCGGGATTGTGCCATAACCACAGCAAAGGGTTACAGCTCTCAACCCGAGCTGTAAGTGATGCATTATTATCCTCTAACACAGGAAATTCTGCAATAATTATGCTTTGAGACTTAAGTGCAGTCTTTGATGGCACTGGCTGTGCCCTCTGCCTCTATACGCCAGCCTGCCTGGACTTGCCCTTATATGGCTCCTCTTTTATTTAGCAAATAATTTTCGGTAGGTACAGAATCCAAATGGCTTCATTTTGTCAGTATCTCCAAGTAAGTTTCTGCGAGGTCTGGTAACGAGACAAACAGAGGTTTTTGTCTAAAATACTGATTATCCGCACTTAAAATCACACAGATATTTTCACTCCGTGCTGGTGATCAATTAACACTCCTGGACTGGTTGCACTTAGTGAAAGGGATAAAAACGTGAATAACTGTGGCGGTTTCCTATGTAAGTAATCTGAATAAGTCTGGAAATTACATATGTAGGCTATTCTACAACTTCAATACTCCCAATTGATTCTCTTCCCTACTGTTTTGAATTATAAAAAATGTGATTGCAGTACATACACGTTTATCAGGAATGTAGTAGATTACAAAACGTCCTGTAACCTGGTAAAAATAATTAGTCTACATGCGAATCGTGATTGTGCTTTCACTCGATCATAAATAAACCATATGACGTATATAGGCCTACGTGAAGCGGGAAAGTAAGCGTTACCTTCCCATGTTTTTACTTTTACGTTCACACTTATTTTATAACATGAATTAGTCGCAAATTTAATATAATTAATTTAAAATACTTATTTAAAATAGCTGCTAGATATACCCAATGTACTTTTGGGCAATTATGTTGGGAATTATGTAATTATTCATTGTACAATAAATTATACAGGAGTTGGGGCGTGATTCTGGAAAAATGTAAACATATGAAGTTACTTTTAAAAGTTAATTTAAGTTAATCATTGCCTCGAACCCGCCACGCGATGTCATTATTCTTCCCTACAATTCTTAAAATATCTTGGGGTTATCGAGTTCTGTCTAAACATCCGTCATCTGTACTCATTACGTTAAATGTTTTGAGAAGTATTAGTATTATTAAACAGATTAAATCAGACGTCTTGTCCACTTTGCAGCAAGATTTACACCAATCAGACAGCGGGACTTTCAAAACTTTAATAAATCAAATTCTCAGTCAGGTTTCCAAAGTCTCACTCAAAACAAAATTCACTCAAAATTCCTGCTCTAAACAGAACATTTCCAAAGAAAATGTTTTTAAAGAAACCTAATTCTGGCTCAACTAATGAAATGTTATTTATGCGAGGATGGAAACATATATATACTGATTGGCGCTCCCTTCATTAACTCGTCGTTAATGTGCAGTGTGTGCGGGAGCGCGCCTGCACGGCCCCGCGGCCGTCTTGTCTGCTACCTGATTCGCAACCGGACCGACGTGAGGGGGGTAACAGCACCGCAGAGACCGTCAGCACACGACTGCCACCTATGTGTAGTGCCGGGCACACAATCAAGAGGTGAAGCAGGGGTAAATTATGCAAATACCGCAATAAAACTGGGTTTATTGCTGTTTTCTCTGCATTAGGTGTAAAGGGGGGAAACTGGCTGTAACGGAGACCTTGTGGTCCTCATTTGTATTGGGGAGATGTGTGTGGTAGATGTTGTACCCTCCTACTACTCAGGGCTAGCTTGTACTTTTCTACTTTTTTGGCTCTCATTAATCCCAACATTTGGGTGGCACATATCTCTTTTCAAATAATGATTCCCCTCTTACTGAGGAGCCTACAGGGCAGGAGGCTGGCAGCCCCTCCTACCCTCTGTGTGATGCACCAGCCCATCCCCTGTTTAGGGGGGCGCGGTCAGCCATAGCCCCACCCCCAGCTCCACACAGTGGCTTCCCACCACAATAGGTAAATGGCTCTGGATGAAGAGGGAAAGAGGCAGACCAAGCAGAGAGGGAGGGAGCGGCAGGCAGGAACTCCAGAGACCCCTGACTGACAGAGACACGCGCTGGGCTTATGGGAGCGCCCAGCTGATGAAGAGATAAAGAGAGAGAGAGAGAGAGAGAGAGAGAGAGAGACCGAGACCCAAACTGAAAGTCACACACAGACACACACACCCACGCACGCACTCCCTTCACCCAAGACTGAGCAGTAGGGCTGTGCAGAGACAGCATGTGGTTCGTGTGCCTGGCGTTCCAGCTCTCCCTGGCATCTGCGGAGCACAGCTTGCAGCCGCGGGTGCCGCCCTGCCCGGCGCTCTGCCAGTGTGAGGAGGATGGCGTGCTCCTGCTTGTGGATTGCTCCGAGCTGGGCCTGTCCGCTGTGCCCGGCGATCTCGGTCCCCTGACCTCCTACCTGTGAGTACCACTTTTTACGTCTAAGTGATTCTCTGGGGGGTAGAAGCAGAGCCTGACTTGGGTGTGTGCAGGCCATAAGGTCATCAGGGCTTTTCGCCCAGGGTCCTGTAAATTTACCCCTTAGATCTGGTCCTCTAAGAGGCCCCAGGGCCGTTATTGTTGGACGGAGAAAGTACCAGCGAAAGCATGAGGTGAATGGATCCCCATGTACCTCTCAGAGCTTTAGAAGCCAGCAAGACATCTAATTTGGAGGGAACTGAAATGGCTGTCATCACAGTGCAGCACCTGAGTAAAATGGCCTTAGATATTGGTGTGCGTGTATCCGAGATGCTACCGGCTAGCTTTTCAGAGGGTTAGCGATGTCAGAAGCTTGTTCAGGAGTCCCGACAGGAAAGCCTGGAAGGGTCCCCGTGCGAACGGGTCTGCACGGACATGCAGGGATGCCTCTGGAGGTAATGCCATTCCCTGGGCTCCTTCCTTGGGGATCAGGCACCAGGGATCCCTGCAGGGACACAGCAGATAATTCTGTTACACTCTATCATGCATGCCAGCATCAGGAGTGACTAGGAGGGTGCTGTGCTGAGGGTGTGTTTCCCGGGGAGGGGTGAGCATGCTGTCACATTTTCTGTGGTGACTGGTCAGCAAGAATAACAAAACCTGTAAAAGCAGAAGATTTTAACTTGATCAATATTTGATCGATATATCATGACTAAACAGACGCTGTTGTATGTGTTCATGTGGGTGTGTGCAGTGGCTAACACTGCTCCCTGACACCTTCAGGTTCCAGGTTCGAACGGCGTGACGGTGAGCCGGCGGTTTGATTGTTGTACGCGTGTCGCGCAGGTGTCCTCTCAGAGACGTGTCTGGCATCCCACCCAGGATGTCCCCTTATCTCGCACTCTGTGCTGCCTTGGAAGAGGTGCAAACTCCTCCTGTGAAATTGCCAAGAGTAATGCACATGGAAATATTTATGCACACTAAAATAATGACAGGATAAGTATTACAGTTTTGTCATTTATACTTTGCAAAAACCTTTACTTTTACAAGCAAGCTGAACACCTGAAATGCCATGTTAAATCTGCAGGTTCAGTTTGCGTATGATTCCTGTAAATTCTGAGGGTGGAGAAACCACAAGCATGGGGCTGTGAACCCACACAGTAACCACCTCACTATGGGCTTTTCCATGGATTAAACGGTGAAGCACATGGCAAATTGCTGGGTGATCAAACAGCTTCACGGTCCGATGAAGCAGCGCTGTCCTAGCACTCCCCCCCCCCAAGCCCCCACTAGCAGGGTCACCCCCAGCTGATGCCCCGAAGCTGATTTCCCTGATTTATGGATCTTTGCTTGTTTACTTGCATTTGGAAAATGATGGAATTACAATCAGAATGTGTCGGATCAGCTGGCATGCTGCTGGTGGTGGGGGGTGGTTGGGCAGCACAGCTAGGTGCACTTGTGGTAGGATATTTCCCAACAGGTAACTTCCACAGGAATCCGCGTGCGAATGGATGCCATTTCCAGGAAGAAATTCAATGATTACTTACTTACTACTATTAGAATATTTCTACTAGAATTTTTAATGTGAACACATTGCAGCTCTGTGGAGTAAAGCAGGCAGAAAAGTGCCCCCATGCACTGGGTTGGGGAGGGAGGGCACTGCCTTCCACCAGAGGAAGTGTATGGCTGCTTTGTCTTTAATTTTACGGTAACCGCAGATCGCGGTCGAACGGGAAGCCGCACAGCCGCACGCAGTGACCGCATGGCACCCACCCGCCGCGTTTCATCTCTCAGGAGCACAGGCAAGAGTCGGCAAGTCGCGGCTGAAGTGGGGAGGCGCAGCAGGGGGGCACGGGGGGGGGTCATGTGTGCAGGCGGGGCTCGACCGTGCAGATTGGCCATGAGCTTATTTATAAAATAAAAGACACATGATTTCGAGGAGTTTTTTTTAGGTACGATAATATAAGATCCACTTTATTGATCATAGGGGTAAGTTCTGAGGTGTACAGCAGCAAGGAACCTATAGTGCAAAGAAACGCATATAGCGCAAAACAATGTGCTGAGACAGCACAGAACATCCTGTAATTGTATATTAAGGAAACAAACAAACAAATAAATAAGGCAATTGAATCTGTATGTGCAGTTATATGTGCAATCGGGCTTAGTTGGAAAATCACCCGCCACATGGGCCCCAAAAATGTGCAAACTGACTGTGTGGTTTCTTCAGTCCTCCCCCCACCTCTAGGGACACCTGGGGGTGGTACCGCATAACAGCTACAAAAAATATATATATAAAAAACGACAGTGAGCAGTGTTTTGGTGCAGGCAAAGGTCCTGATACTGGATAGCATTTCTGTAGTGCTAGCTATATATGTAGCTAGTAATATATATAGCATGCGTGATGGTGTAGGTTTAATTCCTCTTGCAGTTATCGTTCAGCAAAGCACCAGCTGTATAGTCAGTGCCATTAGTGTAGGCAGGCCTAAAATTCGTCTCACTGTTAGTGTTTGTGGAGTGCTTGCGATGTGGGAAGTGTGATTGGTGTAGGTATACTTCCCCCCCATCATTAGCAGTTAGCGTTTGCAGAGTGTTAGCGGTGTGGAGAGTGTGATAGGCGTAGATGCAAATCTACTTGCTGTTAGTGATTAACTACTGCGGAAAGCTAGCATTGCAGTCAGTGCTGCAGGTGTAGGTATGATTCCTCCTGCTGTGAGCAGTTAGCGGTTAGCTTTTGTGGAGCGCTGTCGATGCGGCGAGCATGATTAGCATTTCTTGTCACGTGGCAGGCTCGCCCGTATGCCGGTGTAGCTGCCGATAATGTGATAATAACAGCACATAACATATTAATTCTTTAATACATAAATAATTCTTTAACCATAGTTTTTACACTATTTGTTTCTACACCAGTCAATAAAGTAATAACCAGTCATCAATGTAAAAACTTATTACAGCGTGTACGAAATTTATTATGTATTTGATTCAGAAAGTCTATTAATTTTTTTTTTTTTAAATGTACATGATCATCTTTTATCACATTAAGAATGGAAAGAATATGTGTTATTGGCTGCTTTAGCCATTCGGGTTTCTTGCATGAACCTGAATGATGTTTGTATCTGCAAGGGCTTAACAGAAGGACAAACTGGTGTGTTTGGATAGTACAGACTCGAGTACTAAGCGATCGGGTATCAGACCAAAGAGCCAGCGTTTTGTAGCTAAGGAGAGGTGACAGGGCCACAGTGATTCTGCGAATCCAAATCTGCTCGCTTTACCTGCAGTAAAGGAGGACGAGATTGCAGTGTCGCTCGCGATCTGTAGCGCAGTGTAACAGCAAGTCACATCAGGGCGACGCTGCGAGTGTCATTCTCAAAAGACGGACGCAATCACAAAAATACCACAACTGCTCAGCTTGTGCACCTGTCATCTAGGTACCTGTCCAGTAAAAAATGCACATTATAAATCTGCATGCATAATAAACTTGCATGTATTATCAATGTAAATCTGTTTTTCAGGAAAGTTTATTGCCAGTCTTTAGATATGTGTTTCCAGGAATGCTTTTTATAAAGCGAGGCCGGTTTGAACAGACTGTGCCCGAATACCTTTTTTGGTTTGTTTGTTTAGTATTGGTTGAGTTTCAATGCAAGAAGATTCCCTAATGTCTGGGTATGTCCCTATATTATTATTATTATTATTATTATTATTATTATTATGCTACATTTATAATAATAAGTATTTTGACCTTGTGGTCCAGTAGTACTTATACATAAATTTTATACGTTTTATACTTAGTATGAAAATAAGGAAGAGGACACGGATGACACTTCCTTGACAGGAATGCGTAACTCTGGGCAGTGCGATCGCCATAATTTAGAGCTCACGGTGGGAGCGACACGCATTCATTGCGCATTCTTGGCGGATGACAGAGCCTCAGCGAAAGAGGAGCACGCTTTGAGCCACGGGATTAGGGTGCCGATTACGTCATGGTACAAGAAAACACACCTGAAAGCTAAAACTCTGTGGACATTCCGTTCTCAGACATCGCCGGGGTGGTCAGATTAAACACGGGACCAGGAGGTCTGAGGGGGATCACCTCCTACGCCCTCCCCTCCCCATTGGCATCTCTGATCACCTCCACTGCAGGCATCCAAAATTGCAACTTTCATTTGTTAGGGAGATTCGTAACACAAATGTGGTGAATCCTTCCAGAAATTACCTGGATATGAAAGGACTGGCTTCAGGTTCCCAGAGACGGATTGGCGCCTCCCTCTGGGGGTGAGGACATAGTGCTTCTGAGTGCCAGCCGTCACGAGGACCTCCTTTTGTTACCTACATCAGTCGTGGACTAGGCGGTCCCAAACGAACTCGTGCTGTATGACGGTGACAGGTACCGTTTGTAGACAGTAGTCTGTGGATCAGTGGGTCCAACCTCTGTGCCTGTGATTGGAAGGTAGATGTATCTCCATTTAGCCCTTCAGCAAGGTGCTTAACCCCCTGAAAAATGCCCCAGAGGTGCTGGGCAGATGGCTGACCCTGCACTCAGACCCCAAATATCCCCGTCATCTCTATATTACGAAAAGGAGTGCAAGGTGGGAAATGTAAAAACCACATGTGGAGGTACATGGTCTCATGCTTGTACAAATGGAAAATAAAGCATCATTTCACCGATTTTCCTGTTTTTCAACCCAAGACTTTTTTTGCTCCCTCCCTGGTCCCAGCACAGCTGAACCAGCTACTGGCTGTTCTTGATTGTTTACTTCAGGTGTGCTGGAAGCTGGGAGGGAGCAAAAACGTGGACTGCCTGGTTGGTCCCCGAGGGCGGGGTTGAGAAACACTATTACGGGAAGCTTCCCCAATCTTTGGAGCGGCCCTTCTGGAAGGTCCCCAGCCATTTTTAAAACGAGCACAGATGCGGAGTGGGCCTGTGGACCGTCGCCACCGGCTGCCTGTCACGCCTCCACCCCCATTTCCTCCGTATGGGGCTGGGGACCTGTTAATGCTATCCGGGACAGGTGTCCGTCACAGCCCCCCCAGTTTCCTTTTGGGAGACCTATTACCGTTTTACAGTTTAAATAATTTACCAACAAAAATTCGGCCACCCTTTCAGTGCATTTTCTTCTTAATTTATAACTAGCTTTTCTGAAAAATGATAGAAACTTTCCTTTAGAGCCAAGAATGCTTTAAAGGAAAATGAAGTTAATCATTAGGCTTTTTTAAGGGTTTTTGTAGTCTCTGGATAGCTACTATACTCTTGCTATACTCATTCTGCTACCAAAAAACTACTAAACAAACAAGGCAGATGTTCAGCCATGGAGATCTGATGATCTAAATGGAGGGATCAGAGATGAATGCAACCAAACTAAAAGATGAAAAGCATTTCTCCGTTATGCCGTCAGCTTGACGCTGGATCTGACAAAGGCGCTGAGGTACATTGCTGCCGGGAGGCATTCTGGAAGCTTCTGAGCAGCAGGGGAGCGTCTAGGATGAACTCTGCTACGGAGATTTATGGTGGCACAAAGGAGCACATGGTGGGGGCCACCTGACCGAGAGCCGATGGAGACACGTGTGGCGGCTGACGGCTCTGACACGATTTATCATCGACTTCTGGTTACCCAGTCGGCCGTCCATTACAAAAGCCAGAAATTGGCGAGGAACCTCTGGTAGATGTTCGCAAATATATGAAACACGTGTGTCTATCTGGCAGGAAATTACTTCCTGGCCACTGAAAAACTCCACAGGTTCGTGGGGGTTTCTGGCTCAGTGCATTTAATTTTTAAAAAATTGGCTCGACAGCTTACAGACATCGGGCCGTCGCGCAGGCTCGAGATCCCGCAGAAAAAACGCGCACAGGTGAGCATGTTGAATTAGGTCCACTGGAAATGGCTGATTAACTGCAGCTATGGTTCATGCTCTTTCTGCATGGCTTAGCGGGTAACTGGTCTCCGAAGATAGATGGAATCAAATAAATGCGAATGGATGACTAACGCTCGTGACCTGCAGTTTGCGATTCGCATTACACTGCAGGCCTTGGCTGGGCCCGGCGGCCTGCTGCTTTTATTCCCCCTCAGCGCTGCTCTCACGCATCTCGAAGGAGGTCGAGATCAGAGAGGGCTCTTTCCCGCCTTTTCTTTTTTCTGTGGAATTGACCTGGAGGCTCCACATTCCGGAGGCGATTCAGGAATTCGGCACGTCGGGTAGGTGCAACGTGGAGGCCGTGTCACTCCAGGAGCAGGCCTCGCTTGCGCCCCGCACTACACAAATGGACCCACGCACAGACATGTTTACCCTTGGATGGGCGCCAGGGCCAACAAGCACTAATAACAGTGAGTAGCCTGAGGCAGCCAGGATCGGCGCTGCTAACCTAGACCTCAAAACAGATGCTGCACCAGCACAGATATGGTGCCACAGCCCTGTGGCGAATTCCACTGACAAACAGTCTGCGGTTAGGCAGCTAATGTGACGTGCATGTGTCCATAGGTAAAATTATGCAAGAAAATGAATGTATGCTGACATTTACGGATCAAACTGATTTATTTGTTTTGTATTTCTTTTTTTTCCATCATTTTTAAACTTATACGGCATATTATTAATATACCAAATTGCTGAGCAAAGCGCAGTATGATTAATCGTCCTTTGTAACGGCATAAGCCACGCAGTTAGATCCTCTCCCTCTCTGCACACACACATACGCAAACACACGATGACACACATGCTCTCATATGCAAAACCTCAGCGGCAAACAAATATAGCCGTAATCGCTCATTTCCTCCAGTTACCTAACAGTAAAACGGCACCAATTAGGCCTCCATGAAGCCAGATTTAAAATAGTTTCAGTTACTGTAGGATAAATAAACTTAAGGACCCACCGCACTCTCCCTCATCAGGCTGGCCAGCCTGCCCAAAGCACTCTGTGTCTGTCCTCTGTCCATCCGGTGGCATTCCTAGTTAACATCCAACATAACGTGATTCCCGAGAATGTTATGGCCTTCATCCTGCGATCGGGCGGGTTTTGTTGCCCCGAAAATGCAGCCGATTTCTTATCCTGGGGCAAATTGGCAGCTCAGTGTCTGCCCCAAGTGCCGCTTACCTGCCGTCGGCAGCATAAATCCCTTCGGCAGCATAAATCCCTCGGGGTCCGCGTGACGGGAGCCTGTCCGGCTCCCTGTGACTGCCTAGAACGAGTGTGATTCACTCACGTTCGTTCAGAAACAGCTGCAGTGTTACAGAAGGTCCCTGCCATCATTTTCGTCTACTGTGCCGTGGCTATAGTCAGATTTCAGCAGTAGTTTGACTTTAGTGCATGTTCAGTATAACAACGAGTATAATGGGTAACATATGGACCAAGAAGAATTTAGCTTATTTCCAATACTCATTGATTCACATAGTTTTTTTTTATCTTGATAAACATAAGGAAAAAAAAACTTATTTGGATATGCAGCTACTTTTATATTGGCTGCCGGATCTTGATGCCGTAATATCTTGGCTGATGTGAGCCTTAAACAAATTAGCGTGTCCTGAGACTTACATGGTCACTGCAGTAGGGGAGAGAACGTACATGTCTGCTAAGTCTATTAATGATTATCATTTAAACCTGTTGATCTCTTTGATTCAATCCCTTTGTCATATCTCTTAATACTTGGTAGAGTACAGGTAGAGTACAGGTGCATGCAAAACACCAGCAGCGATGAAAAAGTGCAAATAAGTAGTATATAAAAATATGTGGTGTATTAATAATGAATAATGTGCAAATTAGGAACAAATAAGCACAATAAATGCAATGAACTGTTATGCAGTGATTACTGCTGATGGGTGTTGTGACAGGGAGTGGTGCATTGATTAGCATTGTTGCCTCACACCTTTGGGACCTGGATTTGAGTCTCTGCATGCTCTCCCCGTGTCATGGTGGGGTTTCCTCTGGGTACTCTGGGTTTCCCCCCACAGTCTGAAAAAATGCTGAGGTTAATCAGAGTTACCAAATTGCCCATCGGTGTGTGTGCTCTGACACGATTTGGTTTGGGTTGTTCCATGCCTTGTGCCCATAGGCTCCAGACCTCCATGACCCTAAACAGGACAAGTAGTTACAGAAACTGAATGAATGGGTGCACAGTGCTATCTGGGAGTTTAATTTGAAGATTAGACTACAGACCATTTGGACTCTGCTAATTGCTACAATGCAAAGCAAGCTATGCTAACCAAGAGTGGCATCATCCAGCAGTGTGACTTGCCACTCGCCCAGATTGGGCCAAAGAATGCATTTGCTCCCAGCTGACCTCTGTGTGTTTCTTCGCCAGGAAACTGAGGTATACTCCTGGTTTATTTTTCCCATAAATCTTCTGCCTGCTTGTTCTCCACATATGCAGCAAATATCTCATTTCACTTAGCAGATTCCTTTATTCAAAGTGACAGCGATTTGTTTAATAGGAACCAGGGTCAGACATCCTCTGGATTAATTCATGGGTTTAGGGCCCTGCTCAAGGGCACAATGCTGAAACTTCCCTGTTGTCCACAGGATTTGAACCAGCGACCTTCTGATCACAGTCACACAATCCCAACCCACCTAGCTGCACACGGCCCCAAAAAATTTAGCCCTGATGAACGATAGGAATTCCTGCGTCTGTGAATGGGGACCTACAGGACGTGGTCTAGAGGGTGTGCTTCAGGCACTCAGTCACTATAGAGCAGTTTTCCCCTGTTCAGTCCTTGGGGACATACAAACAGTCCACATTTTTGGAACTGGGAGAGATCTCCCTAATCTCCAAGAACCTGAACCTGAACCTGATCTCGGAGGGCCCCCAAGGACTGGATTGGGAAGCACTGCTATAGAGGGGAATCCACACGCACTCTCCATGAACAGCTGCACTTCCGTTCATATCATCTACCTTTTATAAAATGCTTCTAAAAAAAAACATCCATCAGCCAGCTGTGGCTGGATTCACAGACTTTGCGGTCATGTAGAACAACCTAAAAACCGTAACGATTTCATTACACAGAGCAGAGATTGAGTTAGGACGTGTTTCTAAACCACGTGGCACCCGTTTGCCTCCTTGTCCTCACAGAGTTGCCATGCCCTCCCCCCCCCCCCCCCAAGCTGCTAAAAACACATCACATTTTAATAATGCCTCTGTTTGTGTAAAAACAGGTACAACGGAATGTGTTCATTTTTACATATCCCATCATGCTCTGCTTTATTAAGACCCGCCCACAGAGTGAAGCTGGGGCTCTGAGTGCAGGGTCAGCCATTTGTTCAGCTCTGCTGGACCAGTTTTCATTTACATTTTATTTAGCAGACACTCTTAACCAAAGCAAAATATAATGGAGAAAGCAGGATAGGGTAGTTCCTGAAGCAATTGGGGATTAAGGGCCTTGCGCAGGGGCCAAACAGTGAAATCACTCTTCTGACCCTGGGATTTGACCCAGGGACCCGATTCTCAATGTCCCAACCCATTGAGCCACACCGACCCCTCCAAACATAAATCAGTGTGTCATAAGTTACATTATAACTTAGCTGTATCAATCATGATTGCCTGCTTGAATTAGTAAATATCAAGCAAGAAATTCTCACCTTGTGGCGTGAGCGTGAATAAACTATATACCTCCAGGTCACAAAGGAGGGCTTTTGTGATTATACAAGACTGTCATGTTGCATGGAGAGTGTGTTGCTTTGCATTACAGCTGAGCTCTTCATTAGTTAATATTTTTGCTTCAGTTGAGCAATTGCCTGCATGATTTCTGTATTTTAACATTGACATTAGCCGCGCTTCGATGAAACATCTCAGCAGGTGGGCAGCTTCCTTATACACGGCAAAACAAGCACAGTAATTAGCCTCTCACGTTGGAGATGTTCAGGATGCGGTGCCCCCCACCATAGGTCAGCCCCTCACCCAAAACGATAGGTAAACAGGATGAGTGAAAGTCATTACAGATAACCACCCCCCCCCCCTCCCAAAATGGATGGGCCCCCAGGGGTTCTTGGAACTGGAGGTCCTGCAGATGATTTATAGCCTCCCACCTCCCTCAACCATCCTGAGACAGGTGTGTAGTTGACTGATGTGTCACAGGAAAAGGAAAAAGAAAACATGCAAAGTTTTTAACTACAATGCATGGTATCAAACTTCCTCCTCTTCGCTGCCCCTGACATAAGGATTGTTCATCTGGGTGAACTGACACCTTGTAACTCCTAACTGGCAAAACTCTGGCGGCTGATCCGGAGCCAGATTTTCTGTCATTCTTACATGTTTTGTTTTAGCTATTTTCTGCCAGCGTCAGAAATTTACTGCAGTTCTCTGCACCGGAGGGCAAAACATGAACTGAAATGCTTCAAAAGCTTTGAGGAGCTTCCTTTGATCACAGACTATGCAGAGGGAAAGGGGCAGTCAGGAATTCTCACCTTGTGGTGTGAGCGTGGACAAACAATATTTTCCATTAAAAAGCTCTTTCCAGGAAAACATCAGGATCCTCCTTCTAGTCTCTGATTGTGCTTACAAGGCGGACAGATGATGTTTTGATTATTAGTAATTAGTCTTTCAGCATTTATCATGCTCCCTTTCACCCTGCATGTACAGAATTACCGTCCAAACAGTTTTACGGGATAATAAACACCTACCGTTGACGTGTGAATGTTTTTGACAGGAGACCTTGCCTCTTTTGGCTGATGGGAAAGTTAACCACCTGATGTGCATGGATTTGTCAGCTTGGCAGTTCGTTGACTCCATTTTGGCAGCCTACTTTGGGTTCTGTAATCACCCCCACCCCCCCCCCCCCTCCCAAACAAAGGTCCAGAGTCTCGGTTCCACAGGCAGGGAGGTTCCTGTATGTTTATATGCACGTATTAAAATCCATCGGCCAGACTTTCACTCGGAGTTACGGAAAACAAACGTGTTTATTCTGTCTCTGTTTGTTTACAGGCAGTCTTTAAGGACACCTATACAAAAACGGCAGGGCCAAGTAACACACCCACCAATGTGTTTGTGTGTGGGCTCTTGGGGGGTGTGCAGCACCCCGGCTCCAGGGTGAAGAAGGTTGATTGAACGCAGAGACCGCTCGGCTCTGAGTTTTGGAAACACTGGGACCTGAAAATGTATAACACACATTCTGAGGGCCCTGTCAAGGCCCCGAATACGTGTTTACGTTTGACATACTTCCAGCACTGCGTGTTTACCTGAGAATTTCCCCCTTTTTCTGACAATGAAAAGCACAGATGTCATAGGCTGTTTTGCGGTATACGCAGGGTTAATGAAACAACGATTTAAGCAGTTTTATAACACATTTCACTATATGCAATGTGATTCGGCATGATAGGCTTTTACTATCGTAAAGGATGATTGTCGAGTCTGTATTATTAAGGGGTGTTTAATTCTGGGGGTCAGGGGGGAGTTCAGGAGTCCTTGTGCCTGTAACTTCTCATCCTTCAGAAATATCCGCCTTGCTCTGGTACATCCTCCAGGTCCATCTCCAGACTTTCTTCTTAACTTAAGTGCCACTTACTCTCCCCGCCCCATCCCTGCCACTCAATTCTACAATATACCCCCAGGTACTAAAGGAGGGCTTTTGTGTTCATATGAGACCATAACGTTGCCTGGAGAGTGTGTTGCTTTGCATTACAGTTGAGCACTTCACCAGTTAATGTTTTTGGTTCATTTGAACAATTGCCTGCATGATTTCTGTATTTGAACATCGACATTAGCTGACCTGTCATTTATTGCAGAGCGTTACTGAAAAACCAAGTGTGGTTCATTCCCTATAGTAAAGCCTAATCAGTCACTTATAGGCCTGAATCTCTCAGGGCAGAAGACAATAAATAATAATCATTTAATTTGTGCAATGAACACTGATCACAATACTCGAGGGTTTAAAATCTAGATTTATGCTTATCAGTTGAACTAAAACATCACAATGACTTCTTGCCCGACAAAAGTGGCTAGCATAGCTTGTGCTGTGTGATTCATCCAAATAAAAGGTCAAGTGAGAGGTTTATTGGAATGGCAGCCATTTACAGCCATTTACTTACACAAGAGCTAAGGGGAGCTTTTGAATTACAAATACCAACACCATGCTCTGCTTATCACAGTCTATCATGGCGTGTTCCAAAGATTATTCTACATTCCATATAAATGATCTTGAAAATGGTATTTAACGTTATCTCGAAACTTTTGCTACTGTGTAACCACAAAACCGCAAAGATATTGCTAAAACTGAACAATGGCTTTTGGTTGAAATGTATTTTTTTCATCCTGGATCAGTTAAGCCCATTCAGAGGTTTATCCAGTAGAATAATGACTGAAGTACAGCCTGAAAAACAAAAACTAGGAACCCTCACAACTCACCATCAGCAATATCCTCCTGAGATTCTGGGAAATATTTTAATATAGATTAAAATTTTGAGTGACTGGGAGTGGAAATTGGCAGGATCACACCCCCACAATGTAAAATCATGTTAAAGCCTGACTGTCCTCTTTAAGGAACAGGACTTAACATAGTGGTGTGTATGGTTTTACAGATATGAGCAAAAACATAATGTCCTTTTCCTTCATTTAATCAACATCTCCATCAAAGCGAAAAGGCCACTGAGAAGCAGGAATGGGATGCTCCTTTTTCTGTACATGTCACTCTGATGCCCTCAGATCTTCACTCGACTATGGAACGCCATGGCCAGCACTACAAAGCCTGCAGCCCAGTTTCTTGCTGTTGACTTCCTGTCTTCAGCCCATGTCAGGCTTGGTTCTGTCTGGAGCTTGCGGTGTGGAATCTAGAATGTGCCTCGGACATTTTGGGTCTTTTTCTCTAATTATTGCATTGTGTGGTAAATCTTAAGATTTGCCTAACCATATAATAGGGCCCCCTGCGTTTTCTCCCTTTGTACTTCGGGATTATGCTGGGTAGAGATAATTGCATCTTCATGGCATTTCAACCGGCTTCCCTGAAGATCCTGAGGCCCCTCATGGGGTCCAGACCCTCTGTAAAAGGTCTTGGTCTTAGATCAATCACAGATCCTCCATTTCGGGAGCTAATAGCGAATATTTTGAGCAGTGACGCTTGTATCCAAGTTGGAGGATGAATGGCAGGCTCTTAGCTAAGACTCACAGCAAATTCTGGTACTCACTGGCTAGAGGAGACTGTGTGAACCCCCCACCCCCACCTGGTTTGCAAATCGGCAGTAATGGCAGCCATAGCTTCCCACTGTCAATTCAAGCTCTAAAAAGAGGTCAAAAGCCGTCTTGGAATCATTTCAATCGACTTTTCAGCTGAACTCCTGCAAACTAACGTATAATTTACCAATAAAAATATGCATCATTTATAGAGATTGCCCATTCATCTTTATCAATCATACTAGAGCAGCATTCTAGTGCACAGCTGTTGTTCTTGTATCATTAAACAGTAAACAGCTTGTTTTCACAGATCGAGGTACAGTCGCACCTGCTGGCAAGTATGAGCCAAGCATGCTGCATCACGTCAGTTCTGTCCCTGGGGACTCACACACGCCCCCCACTTCACAAGGTTCCACCTTCACACGTTTGTTAACGGTTCCCGGCCCAGACCTCCCATAAATTCCTCTCTGTCCTGCTGTCTGGAAACTACAAACTTTCAATCATTACACGATGCATCAGAGCAGCAGCAACTAGCAAGATGCCAAACTGGGGGGGTGGGACTGCGACAGGCGAATTAGGCGTAGGAAAATGAGGCCCCAGGGCTGGCATGCAGACCACCCACCAATTCTTAGGAGGGGCAAACTTATCCCCCAAGTAAGGCCCAGTTGAAAAGTTACGGCGCTCCAAGAGGCGAGCTTGCCGTGCCGTTGACGGTCTCGCTTCACTTGTCCTCTTCACTCCCCCCCCACACACACATCAAACCGGTGCTGCTGCTGCCACCCTTGGGCTACCGTACAAAGCAGAACAAATAAACGTTGTCGACAACTGATCCCGGGTCAATTTCGTACTCCTGGTACCATTGCAAACTCTCAGTGACGTAAAACGACTGCATTGGGCCCAGTTTCCCCGACTCGCCTCTTCTCCTGCGGGATTTCTCCTGTGCTGGGCTTTCGCCGCGTGTAACGACACACAAAACCATTATATTATTTCACAGACATTCGATCCTAAGCTCTGTACTTCTCCCTTTGAATTTTTTGCTGCAGGTTATTTTATTGCGGAAATTTAAGCCTGCTACATCTCTGTGATTAAGCTGTGATTTAAACCTATAACCTACTCTACCTCTCCCGCCACGCCACAGCATGTGTGTCTATTTCCTGAATGACCCCTAAGCCGATTTTGCCTCCCCCCACACTAAGATGTGCCTCGTTGTCCTTATTGCTTCCGTATGGCCCCCCGCATGTCTGTCTGATGGTCGCCCATCAGCTTGTTCGGAATGGGTGTGGCCGCTGTGTATCTCTGAGTCACTCACAGCTGCAGGCCTCCGGCCTTCCTATCGTCTTAGCCATCGGACGGCTGGCTCCTTATTTTCCTTCCGGTGTGAGTTTTCCAGCTAGCAGACCCACTCCACCCAGCGTTGGAGGGGTGGGCAAACTGAAACCACATTCCTCTGGCTACAGACCTGATGCTAGGAACTCCACAGGTCCAAGTTACCTTCGGCCATCTACAGGACCGTGGGTTTCCTGACGCCAGCATGACAGGTGGGCCGCCAGTCGTTTGCAAGGGTCCGGGAGGCTCAAGCCAGCACTTAGTCCGCCCCCAAAGTCCACGCCACACCTCGGACATAGCTTTCCGTTTCAGGCTTCGCTGTCGTTCATCTGGGCCCTGGATCGCGGCCAGCAATCTGTTGTCGGATGGAGACCGAGCGGGAGAGGGATACCTGTAATTACCAGCGAGCAGCACAGCCGCTGTGCAGGCTGGCTTAAACCCAGCCTGGCGCTGAGACTCTCAGCTGGTTCCAAAGCCGCTGGCCTGGGCCCGTGCCCAAGCCCCGTGCTGGGTGCTGCTTCATGGCGTGAAATCAAAGACGACGTGTTTTTTTTTTTTTTTTTTTTACCTGCATAATCATGTTCCATCGATATGCGGCGCCCGGCTTTTAAGCCGATCCACCTCTATCTGTTTTAAATCAAATCCGTATCGCGGTAAAACTCAGTTAAAGGGAAAACACACTTAAACATCGCTGTGTGATCTTCGCGTTTAGCTGCTGCATGCGTCTGTGCCAGAACCATTATTTAGTAAGATTGTTATTATATATCATTATCTATTTCTGTTTTTCAGTGTGACTATAGGTGTTTTTCTCTGTGTGTTGAACGACAATGTAGAACTTTCATTCAGATCTTACGGCAGTGTCAGGATCGTCAGAGTCGTAACGGAGTCCCTGTTTTAACATGAATATCAAACACAGAAATGGCATTTAAAACATTGATTATGTTTGACGTACTGATTGGCAGAAGTTAGAATAAAACCTGTAGTAGATCTGAAACATTCTTAACAAAATAATATTTTCCAAGCTCCACAATGTCCTCTCTCCAATTACAAATGATTGTATCACTAGTTAGGTTTTTATTTTTTTACACAAGCAATAAACCGGAGTACATAAATCAGTTTTCTTTGGAAAACTTTTTATACTTTAGGAATACGCTCTCAAATTTAACAGGAAAATTAGTTCCCAGACTGAAAATGATAGAGAAATTGTAATTAAAAATAAAAAGTCTGTATCTACACTGATGAATCCTGACATAAACTTTGGTGAACTTTGACACTCTTATTCTAAAATTAGCCAAGCTGACTTTGCCTGGTTGCTGCCCTGACATCACCTAATGTCTGCCAGAGACTCACCTGAAACAGTTTTGTAAGACTGACATGCACCAAACGTGTTATTTACATAGTGCTCCCAGAGGAGAGCCATGCAACATTACTGCAGAGCTCTCATTGGCTTTCCCTCTTCCTTACAGACCCCACGGTTGTTTGACTCTTGGAAATACGATACGTATCAGTGGGATTTGGAAACCCGCTCTTACTTTGACATGGACCATCAAGCTTTATTAGTCCTCTGCGTAATGCTACCCACTCTCCCTTTCTGCTGCAAGGAGGCACGTTTTTTTGCTGTTCTGTGCCGTCTGTAAAACACGAGCCTACTGGCATTTGACTGGGTCTGGCATGTCGGCTGACCATCTTGCCGTTAAACCAGTTTGGCCTCTAGGCTGAGGGCCTGAGTCAGGTAAGGCTAAGCAGGCAATCCGGGCTATTTTAGTCCCACACAATGTGGAACACCAAACGCTATAGCAGAGACATCTGCTTGGTGCATTTACTGATACAGCTTCTACATTTACATTGATTTAAAAAAGATCCATAGGTAGAATCCTGTAGTTTATGGCTGATTCCCAACTGCATTTGGCAGGGATACAGAGTATTCACCACAAAGCATTCACCAATTCCAGACCATGGTCAAAAAGAGCCAGGACCTCTAGAGAACATGTCCGAAGTTAGTTTTGTTAGTTAATCACCTGTAGATAAGAGGGCCTTTCAGGTTTTCATATTCAACTTATAAACATCCCACAAAGGTTCAGAACAGATAGATGTAGAACAGAATAAAACCATTGGCTACTCTTGTCACCGTCCTCGAAGGATGTGAAGGACACTGTTTGCCTTAAAACCTTTTGCAGGCAATTGTATTAGCGTCAAAATTGGGATGGGAAATTTAACACAGAGTTCCGCTCACCTGCGACCCCCCCCCCCAGGATCCCTCCTCCCGTTTTTGTTTGATTCTTTCCACCGTTTCCTATGCGGAGCCTGACTCTGAAAGGCAATCCAGGGCTATTGTGGCAGGCCCTCAATGGGAACCGTTTCACAGTGGCAGGAGGGACCCCGATCAGGGAGCCTTCCTTTCTTTACATGTTAGCGTACCACCCTTGCCAGATAGGTTAACAGAAGGTGTTTCCTGTCATGAACAATGGCATATTTATCCTGGGTGCGGGCCCTTGGGAACCACTCGCCCCACCTAAAGGCTATGCTCTGAGACAGACCCTTAGGAGTGGTGGGGAGAGCAATAATAACAGTGTCCCAGGAGAGGGGAACAAAGGTAATACTGTACTGTTTAGCAGCAAGAATACTTCCTCTTTCTGTGAATGGGGTGAGTTTCGACTGCCTTGCCCCTGCAGTGTGTCCCACCAGCTTCCTGTCCCCATGCTAAGGGATAACTGACGCATGGGTGTCGTGTGCTGTGTGCAGACATGGGACTGCCCCCCTCCACACACACACCCCACCACCACTACCGTCATCCTTAACCACTTCCTGCACCACCACCAGCACCAATGCCGCTGGGGGGCGTGTGGTTTTCGCAGAACTGTGCCCATGGAATTCTCTGGAATGACTCCGTCACATGCCAAAGCTATCATCAGACCTCTCAAAAAAAGTTATATAAGAGATGTCTTGTTGTGACTGGTGCCGAACCCTGCATTTCTGGTATAAATGTGTTACATCGGTGGTAACCTGTAAACAAGGTAGGCTGGAAGGAGCGGGGAGGGGGGGATTTGAGATATTGAGACTGCGTGACGTGACCAGACTGGCACACATCTCCTCACACCCGTGGGAACCCATCCCCCCCCCCCCCCCTACCCAGCTGCCTTCTTGGTACCCATAAATAGAGGCATTGTATGAGCCCAGTCAGACTGACAGACTGAATGGTCCTCAGATGACCTGCATCTGCCAAGCTAGATCCCATTAGACTGTTAGTGTGTTGGTCAGGACTGTTGTCCCCCTCCCCCCGCGCCTGTCTGAATGGCTAAAGATAGAATAATTAGGATGAGAACCATTTGTCGTCCCGAGAAAAAGTTGAGGAGTGGGCACTGAGAAAGACCCAAGGAGTAGACAATGAGAAAGAGTTAAGGAGATGACAATGAGAAAGAGTTAAGGAGATGACAATGAGAAATAATCAAGGGACTGAGAAAGACCCAAGGAGTAGACAATGACAAAGAGTTAAGGAGCATAGCCTATATGACAATGACAAAGAGTTAAGGAGCATAGCCTTCATGACAATGAGAAATAATTAAGGGAGTGAGAACGTCAAAGGGCGGACAATGAATAAGAGTCAAGGGGGACAATGAGAAAGAGTGGAGAAATGAACAGTAACAGTGCAAACCGGGACTTATCTTACCGCCCAGACAGAGCTCTGACTTCAGCTTAACCTGCAGCAGGGTGGAGACTCTTTGTACCTGAGAGCGCGGTTCTGGTGCTGTTCAAATGAGAGCTGGAAGAGGCGAGGCTGTTGTAGGAGCGGTGTCACGCCATGTTTTTTTGCAGGTTAACAGCTCTCGCTCTCTCTCTCACACACACACATACACACAAACCTCTAAGCACTGTCCTGCCGCTCTGTTTAGGATCTCTGGGAGGGCTTATCCCTTTCTTAGCGCTGAACCATCAAAGAGTATGAGTCAACAAGATCACATCAGGACATGTTGAGAAAGAGAGAGAGGGAGAGACTACCCTTTTTGTTTGGACGGAGTTTTCTATTGCATTATTTACAAAAGGACTCCCTGCAGAATGAATGTAACAAATAGGATGAACAAACCTATAGCATAGAGCACTTACTCAGGCCCCCGGTCACTTTAGCACCAATGCTGAAAACCTCAGAAGACTCCTATATTACCAGTAATACTGAATGCATTCAACGTGTCTCCTCAGACAAGCACACGGGCAGTGCTATAGCTTCTGAGCTAATGAAAGCGTGTCATAAAAATTTATAGGAAAATTACCCATCAGATCTATAATTATCTTTGGCAAGTACTATATCATTTAACTTGATGCATGTGTGTTCATCTGTGTTTTTTTCCTGCTCAGTTTATGTTTCTTAAAACACATGTCATCAACAGCATGGGTTGGGCTGGTAGGTGTTAAAAGATCCTCGGTCGACTCCAATCCCCCTCTCCAACCCCAGGGTTCCACACTGAGCTCAGATGAGCCTTTCCCCCACACCCTGAACCACGACCCTCCCCGGGTCTCCAGCCAAGCAGGATGAGCATAACCTGCTAATGCTTTCCTCGCCGCAGTCCAATGCCCCCGGCAGGCAGGTGATAAACAACGGCATTAATGACACTTAATACCTTTCTAAATTCCGCCAGCAAGATCAAAGACAAGTGGGAGCCCCTGCAATAATGCAGGGTGGGATTACTGTGCACCAACTCGTAGCACCATGAAAGGAGAAGGACTGGAAGGAACAATCCAGCAGGTAGAGGGGCTGGCCACAGAATACCTGCATTGATTGGGAGAGATCTCCCAGAAATTGTCTTGTGTCGCCTGGGCTACATGATAGAGACATCAGAACAAGAATCTGAAAGGAGCTTAATCTCCTCCGGAGCCAAATGAGAAGCAGCCTTGTGGATGTGAGCAGGTTCGTCGTGGAACCCAAAGGGAGCAACTCTGGAGCCACAAAGTCCGTGGCCTTGCAAGGACCAGATAATGTCATCACTGACCTGAAGGGAATCCAAATTTTGCTCGCCCACATGTGCCAGATGAGTGTCAAGCTTCGGTGGAAACAATCTGAGCAGTTTACAAGGATGGCGGCCTGCCAGGAAGAGCTCCTTGTAGATCAGTAATTGAAGTTTTAAACCCAAGATTGGAATGGCAGGAAATGTGTTTTGTGTATCATTCTCAAATATAAATCCAGATGACAAGGGGCACTGATAGCACTCCCAATGTTATTCACTCAGTCCATCAACCAAAAAACAAAATCCCCATGATGGGAAAACCGTCCACGGGGGCGCCAGTTTAGGTTTCGGTCGTCTCGCGTTTAGAGTCGCTCCAGTTCCGTAATGAATCTCCCCATCAGTCATTACACAACTCCCAGTGCTGCCGTTCGGAACAGAGGCACAGCGGATATCGACAGGGGCAGCAGTAACTCATGCAACCCTCTGTAAAGAATGCACTTGAATTAGCGCTTCTGTACTGCGATCCGGGAGCCAAACATCAGCAATTCTCTTTTTTTCAGAATAAAGGCATCGGAAGAGTGTGAAATTTGACATGTCAAGAACTTTTGTGGCCACACAAAGTTCAGTGGGTAGCAGCATTGCTTGTTTAGGAGCAGGCTCTGCTAAACTGGATGTTGCCCAGCCTTCACTTGTCCTTTTGGTTGTTCTTCTGGTTCACCAGTTTTGAATTTACAGAGACAGGTAAGCTGGTAGCTACTGGAATGCGAAGAATTATTGGTGCCTTTTCGGGGACTGGTTCTCAGGACGTATCAGAACCCCAGCCTTCTGCATTTTCACATTAGCGCTGGACCACAACTTAAGAACCTCTTCAGATATAAAAATCACATCAGCACTTGTTCTCCACCTTTACCGTTTTTAGAGTGCTGTCACCGGATTAAGAATGTCTGACTTATAGATAATTCATACTTATAAACGGATGGCCATAAAGCTTATTATATTAAATCTTCAGGTTAAATGCAATGGTTTATAATAACTCATGGATGCACTACTGTGATGCGCATGAAAATGTTTCTTAGCTTGAGCGGTTCCTTAGCTTGAGGTACAATACAGTACCATATGTAGCTACTTTTATTATTGCTGTATATTATTATAATTATTATTTCAGTATTATTATTTTCTGAAAAATTTCTGATAAAAACAAACTTAGGGAACAGATCTCGTCCATAACAAAGGACTACCTGTAATGCAAAACTGAATCTTATATAGTTACAGGTAACTCATGCTTAACTAATGTATTTATAGTATTTGATTGTTTACAGATGGAGGCATAAAATAAGCCCTTAAAATCAGTTTTTTGTACTTGCTCACATATAGTAGCAGGGTTAGGGTTACCATACTGTTCGTATTTTAATAACATAGTTGCTAAAAGTTTGAATTTATATTTTCCACTGAACTGAACATCCATAAAATTATTTCTTGAAATCTTTTTTTATAGGCCTTGTAAATTTCCTCAGTTGACTCACCAACTGTACTATAATAAAATACCATTACAAAAATAATCGCATGCATTACTATAATAATAATCTTTCAGCTAAACTTATAATAATTATCTGATAGCTGCAGATGTTGTAAATTTACAGTCATGTATGTTAAAATTGAGTACAGACATAGCGTCTGAAGACATTTCCTCTTAGTCTAAACATTTCTAAGCCAGCAGAACTAATGAATGTCTGTTGTACTTCTTGTCAGGGAAGCTCGCTAAGAGGAAACTCAAAGTGACCAGCAGGTTAACTGTGAACGTCGACATTTCGGTGATGTTTCTTCAATGTCCACACGTGCTTAATTAAGACATAATTTGGAAGGGCAGGAGTCCTTACACCCTGAAGGTCTTCAGGGTGTTTAGATGTGAAAAGTCATGCCCTCTGGTTCCCCTGCGGTTGCTCAAAAGTCTGCCAGGGGGGACACAAAGTGCATCCACTAAGGCGTCCCACTCCACTTCCTGTGACTGCCATGAGTTGATGTGAACCCCCCCCCCCCTTTACACCCAACTCCTGGCCCCACCACAGTACCTTTGTGCTTTGGCTTTTTTGAGGCTGGGAGGGGTAACAGTGGCAGGTTGGGACGGGTGGAGGGGGGGTACATAAGGAGGAAATCCAGACTTATGCTAAGCCATGAGGTAACCCAGTCAACATTCGGCCTGCAGGGCTGGGCGCGAAGAAAAGGGCAAGTGTGCGGAGAGGGGGTGCCTAAACACAGCTGTTGGAGGCAAAATGTAAAAGCAGGAAAGTCCAGAGGTACATTTCCTCCCACAGTTCATACTGACATTCCACAGGGGGATGCTTTCCCCCCACGCAGCAAACATGCTCCGGCAGCCGGTCACGGTCCATTGAGGCCTCCCGACCTCCAGCCGGCCTCAGACCAATAGCAGATCTGCCAAACGTTATGCTGAAGCACAGCTCTGAGGTCCAGCCTTTTTCATTTATTTATTTCGGACTCAAGGAATTAAACCTAATGGCGAGTTAAGGATTATAAAAGTCCGGCTTGATACTTTATGACTAAGATCGGGGAAGAACAATAGGTAGTGAACCACTACAAAACACACTGGAGGGCTAGCAAACCGATGCTAACTAATGCTAAAGATATACAGCCTCGTTGGTCAACGTGGACATAAGCCCTCAAAGATCTAGACAAGGACCTTAACTGTGACCATAGACAACAGCCGAAACAAAGTGTTGTCTTCCCCCTTTCCTGTGTTTTCCCCAGGTGAAAGGGTGACCCTTTCCTCATTGTGCCCCCACAAAAAGGGGGCCGCTTCCGGATACAAAGGAGGAATATCAGGCCCAGGAAGTCTGACAGTACGCAGAAGAAAAACACGTCTCGAAAAAGTGGGAGAGAGAGAATAGGAACACTGTGTCCTCTTTCCTGTGTCATTGTGTCCAAATGCTAATCCCAGCCACCTTTTCATCAGATGGAGAATGGCAAATATTTCTCTTTCTTTGTCATTTACCTGATGTATAAAACCTTGGGCTTCACCCAGCCCATTCAGTTGCCGATGGGATGTTTCCCCCCCCTTTCTTGAGGCAGCTCTAAATGTCTCCCCCTCCTCGATCAGGGCTTCGAGGAAGATCGCGGTCATCCTCCCCAGACTGCTCTCTCAATACCGGAGGGGAAACATGTGTGCTTAAAATAACTCAAATAGTTTGGAGAATCACTTTTCACACCCCCAAATCATTTATGTTTTATTTATTTAGCAGACACATTTATCCAAAACTATCTGCAGTCAGGAAAGCAGGGCCAGCCAGTCACTGGAGCATTTAGGGGTTAAGAGTCTTGCTCAAGGGCCTAATGGTGACATCACCCTACCAATGCTGGGATTTGAACTGGCGATATTTCAGTCACAGCCAGTGTCCTAAGACTCTGAAACATACACCAAAGCTCACATGCTAGAGTAAGCGATACATACTGTAAAGAGAGGAATTAAACCCATTTTAACATGCTCTCCGTAAGTGCTATAACACCAGACACATCTCTTCTCTTCTCTGCTCTCTCTGTCTTTCTTTATCTATTCAAGGAATTTATCAGTCCCTTTTGACTGTCAATCAGCTCCTTTCCTGTCCAAAGTCCAGTCGCAACCCTGTGGTTCTGATGTCTGCCTTTTGAATCTACCCCACTGTATGTGCATGGAATGGATCCAGTAGTAGACTATGGAAATCAGGTTGGGCAGCTTACTTTCCAGAAAGCGTTCCTGGAGGTGAAAAAGTCACACAAGTTAAATAAAACACAAGAATAATTATTTAAAAAGCAGTGCGTTACAATATTTTATAGTTAAATGTCTCTTTGACTCCCTTCCCAGGGTCTATGAAGAATATGGATTTTCCAATTTTTTTTTTTACATACAGACTTGGGGATTCTCATGATGAAAAGCTGAGATATAAAGAGAGAATCTGACGGAGGCAGACCTGGGGGAATATATATTTTTTTCTTCCTCATAGGAATGGTTGCGTTTGATGGCATGGCCGCGAGGACGCTGCTGCGGTTGTAATCTCGGGACACTTGAAAAGGATTCTGCTCTTTGAAGATGATGGCAGCACCTGAGGACAATCCATTCATCTTCTGTCTTCTTGACGGTAGCCCGGGATTCTCAGTGTCGGGCTTTACAATGCTCCAGGCGCTGGATCCTGGCTCTGGTGAACAGGTTCGGTAGTTGGGGTCATAAGAGGGGAGTCCTGAGCTGGGCCAGCCCCTGAGAGCGGGGCTGGGGAGTCAGGCAGATGGGCTCCTTTGATGAGCCAGGTTCTTGAAGGACCCGATGACCCTCTGAAAGTCCCATCTTGGCCGTTTGATTCAAACAGCATGTGTACAGACAAGTAGGAGTCCTATAAAACGAGATATATCCTCTTATTTGCACATCAAACGGAAACCTTGCAGCGTTTGGCCTTAGCTTAGCGCTTTGGTGTGAGTTGACTACCGTTGTTGTTTTTTCAGCCTTGAATGCGTTTACAGGCATTAATAAGCGTAGAATGATCATCCTCTGTTAGATGTGTTTTTAAAACTTTCGTCTTCCCTCTGGCCGAATGTATCAGGTGATCAATCATTTTGCTGAATCCAAACTGGCTTCTTTCATTTTATTGATGCACGTTGGAAATCAGCGTCTTTTGGGTCATTTCTCCCCCTCCCCAAATTGTCATTCGGCCTGAGAATATTTGGGGCCAATAGATTGTTGAGGGGCGTGGTGGGGATTCAGTGATAGGCAGGTCATCTGGGAGCCTTCACCATCCTGCTCCACGTAAAGGTGGAAGTGTGAACCCACTCCGTTTAAGGCTCCATTTTTAACCGCAGGAGGCATAACTAATAACAAATATATAAGCACAGTCATGTGCCAAATCTCCCCAGACATCTCATTCCTTAAAAATACACAGAAAACTAAGACATGGGAGCAGGGGAAAGGAGCTCTAATGGGAAACAGAGAGTACGGGCCGTCTTAGCAAGGTCCGCGTCATTAAACGTGTGCGGAAAGAATGATGGATTACCAAACTGAATGGGATCCGGCCCCCCGAGCACCCGTCAATCAAAGACCCCCTGCTTCTCGCCATGGAAACCAATGGCCTAGCCTCAATGACGGGCTTTCTGGGATTTGTCGAATAAGTGACACAAAATAATAAACACGTTGACGCAATCGTCAAAGATTACATTACAGTAAATAAACAGGAAAAATCTCACCCAAGTGTGGTTGTGAATCTGTTGATTGGCAGTTTGGTTTGCGTTACCATTGCTAACTATGCGAAATGCTCCTACTTTCATGGGTAAATTTCAGATAATTCTCTTACAATCATACAAATATTCTGCCCTGTAAGGCCAGCTTCATCTCCGTAATTTCTTTTCTTTTGAATCCACCTTTATGTCAGGACACCAGTTTTCTCCTGACTTAATTATATATCTACATATTTTCTGCAGGAGATAAAGGTACAAGGATCTGTAACAAAGCCTCAGTTTGTAGTTGCTGCCTGACACCCTAAGACTGCTTAGAGCAATAACCACCAGTCATCACCTTTATGAGTGTGACTCAGTGGTGCCTATGATCGGAAGGTCACTGGCTCAAACCCATGCTTGGCAAAGTAGCTGTATTCCCATTGGGCCCTTGAAAAATGGCCCAGGGGTGCTGGATGGACAGCTGACCCTGTAATCAGACACCAAGCTTCACTCCACCCCCCCTCTCTCTCTCTGATGTGTGTGTGTGTGTTTAAAAAGGTTAGCATGATGGGATATGCGAAAACTAACATATAACAAATAACAATGCAATACTGCTCATGGCCCATTTAAAATATTTAGGTCTGTAAATGCTGTGGAGAAACACTTACTCCACAGCTTTATTAGTGCAGCCATGTGTCTGGATTATATTGTGTTGGGGGGGGTTCATATTTTTTTATTTTCCGCCATTCTTATTGCTTAATGCTTTCGGCCGAGTTCAGCTCAAAGCTAGATTTGTGTCCGCCACCACGCGCTAATTTAAGTGCAGAGTGTACGTCCCGTAACGATCCGCATATGTCTAAGCCACTCTCCGTCGCTTTGAAAAATCTGGGAAACAGAAGGAAGGGCATTTTTCTTGCATTTTTCATACAACGCAGCCACACAACGCTCGATGAAGCCGAATCATAACCACACATGATAATGCTCAAGTTGAAACGTGCATTTCTGACGTAGACATAACTCCTCTTGATTTAGAAGTGTGTGACTTCAGTTCTACTACTTGTGGTTGATACTAAAAATACCAGAGTATTTCATTACTTGTGCATGCAGCCAAAATTGACAACTGAAGTGTAAAACAGTACACTAAGATTTAAGGTGGTGTAACATTACCTTTGGCACGAACAACACTTATGTCAGTTGAAATCCCGGGTCCTGCAGGTAGGAGCAGTATGCTGTAGCAGAGTGGACATTCGCTTCAGAGATGGAGCAAGCAGTCAAGAACATTGTATAACTGGTACAGGCAGAAGTGGATACTTCAGGTCCATACAGTAAATATCCAGACCAAGATTTTGTTTTAACTAACCAATTGAATATGAATCTTGGTTGGGATTTTTACTTTCTGGACCTGAACTATCCACTTCAGGGTACTGGTGTGCTGGGAGCCGAAGGTGCAAAATGTGGACTGTCTGGACCCCCCCAAAGACTGGGTTTTAAAAGCATTGCTTTAGAGTTTTCACTGTGTGGATTTTATGCATTGGAAAGCTCAAAGTTCTTAAGATGATTGCTATGCATGTGAAGAGCAGCACAAATTCAGATGAATGCTAAATTCCCCTGTTTTTAAGACTCAACCAGCACATCAAGGAACATATGAAGGTTTGGGGGTCCTCAAGCTTCACCCTCATCCTCCTGGTGATTTCTGAATGACTTCATCCGTGGGTGGGAGCATTATGTAATTGTGCACCACAGACAATGCATGTATTACAGTTTTTATCTGGCCGTAGTTCGCATTTCGGTAATACTTCGATGTTGCTATAGTGAGTCACAAAAAAACAGGGCGGCAATAGATGGATGTTCCTGGAGTGGACGTCATGCCCGCCTTATGGAGCCCTGCAGTCGGCGGTCATTACAGAATGAGTGCGACCGAGCCCAGTGGCTTGGGGAGGATGCATGAATTCGGAATGAGGAAAAAAACCCAGCTGTTCCTGAGTGCTCGCAGTTGAAACGCCCTTCACGCGTGTTGTATTTTTAAAAACGTACAAGAAAGTTATACGACTACAAGGTTATGATCATGATTCTCCTGAAAATGGTTTTGTGAATTGTTAGGCTGGACTTCAGCACAATTGCTCCAGACTGTCTCTCTTTTAAACGACTGACACGGCCGTGTAACACTGAGTGCCCGTTTCAGTTCTATCTTTGGTTCCTGGTAGGTTTTTGCTTCTGTTTCACATCGACACCCAGCCTTGAGGCGGACGGCGTCCAAGTGCGGTCTGACGTGCACGTGGGCTGTTTTCTTGTTGGCCGCGGCCCAGGCAGATGTCACTGATTTCTGCATTTCTGAAAGATTTTAGTAAATATTTGCAATATACAGTGCCAAATAAAATGATGTTTAAATGATCTTCATGTTGGTGTAAAACCGTGATATTATGCCTGTCAAAGTGTGTCAGCTCAGCCATTTCAAAACCTCTCCTAAAATCACCCCAGTGTTTGCAGCCCCCATCCAATACAATCATGTACGTTTGACTATTACCTTGTCCAGTTTATCAATACCCCTTTTTAAAATCAACTAAATCAATTAAGTGAGCTACAGGCGAAATTTCACAAATAAATGTAAAGGCTGGGGTTATCCTGAGGAGAGGTTTGGGAACTGAAGTGGTGTTTACCCCCATCCAACTAGATATCGATACATTTCTTGAGAAGAGAAGACAAATCTAGCTTTTATTTCTTGACTAAACTTACATAGTGTACATCTAGTGCTAAATTCTGTTTTATTTGGGCAAATATACACTTACTACCCAGGTAAATTGCATTAAACATTTTGTTTGACTTTTGCACAATTCTGTCCCTAAGGAATTTCACCTCATAATAAAGCCTGGAAGGACTTTTAAATGGACCTGAGGTGTTTGTTGGCCACAGATCAAAAAAAAATTTACCTTCCAAATGCACGTTTATGTTCAAACAGTGAAAAGTAGGTCCTTTCAAGACCACTTAATTTGTTTCATCTGTCAGCCAAAGCACCATTTTTCCTAGCATTTTTATCTATCAAGCTGAAACTGTATCCAGATCAACATGCGTCATTTCAGACAACAACTGGGGGCTATTGGCTTCCCTCAGGGGCCCGATGGTGACACCACCATGGCAACTTAGGGATTTTAGCCGGCGATTTTTTGCTAACAGACACAGGTTCCTAACCCGCAACACTCCCTGCTTTGCATATGAACGGATGCAGGATATGCACACCTGCTTCATTCCAATTCTTCAAGGACATTCCCAAAATAGTCCCCCAACTCCTCTGTTCCCTATCCCCCACCCCCACTCCGCTGCATGCTCTCCCACCCTGGCGGTGAATGAATTCCCAGCCGGGTCGCGCCATTCCCGTATCTCCTCACCGTAAAGTTTTCCAGGGCCCGGCCGCAGCCAATTAGCATCGGGGCATCACATTCGACAGGCTGACAAAACAAATAAACAGCAGCGCGTCAAAGTCCCTGTGCGAATGTGCCCCCGAATTTCCGTTTACGTTTTCTTGCCTGGTGGTCTGATTTCATGAGCAATTACCCGCTTTTCTGGAACACGCTTCTGTTGAAAGCACGGGAAGAGTGAATGAGATCATTTTGCATATCCATTTTCGTTATGAGGGACAGTGACCTTAGAAACTCAAATGTCCTTGATTTTTAAACAAAAACAATATTTTTTCCACATTTTATTTTCATCTGAATGCAGTTTTTTCATCTTCTTGAATGTTTTTATAGTCATTATATACAGGAATGAGGTCCTGTTTTTGAGTTCAGCATCCTCAGCAAACATTGAGAAGCTGGAAGCTTTTAAAGGCTTTATTAATTTAATCACCATGCTGTAATTAAAGGCAGAGTTCTTTTTTTTTCTAATTGTTACGCAAATAAGACACACTCGCACTAAAGCATTTTTTTGTCTAATTCCACTAAAATCTGGAAATTTGGTCTCTTACGATGCATTATGCAAAGCTTGTAAACAACACACACACATTTCTTAAGAAGTCAAATCGGTGCAAAATAAAAATTCATATTCATGCAGTGAATGATTTGACCTCGCATGAATGAAAAGCACCGGTTCGGAGTAGAGGATTTATGGTATTTGGCAAAAGATGTGATTTTCAAGTAGAAATGGTCTGAGATATAGATCAGCCATAAAAATATTGTACGTGGTCATAGTCAGCATAGTCAGATAGTGGCCATATTGGAAAGCACAGCCACTCTCCATGTGTATACCCGCGCTATCGTAAATCACGGTGTGCCCGTCGGCATTCACTTGCTGAGAGGGCGGAAATGCGGCGATTTTGGGGGGAGGGGGGTCCAAGGCGGCCAGCAGTAGAAAACCATCTGGATAGAAGGCTCCGGAAAGAAAGAGAGCAGGAGGAAATAACAGCTGGCACTCTGTGATTCAGTGCACAGAGTTTCCTCTTTCTGTCTCCCTCAGAATCCACAGGTGTGGGACTTCTTTGATATCAGAAACCACATGTTTCATTTAAGAGGTCCTGGAACCCTCCCCTCCCCCTCGAGAGACCTGTTTTATGTAAGCAGGGAGGGTGCGGAGAGGTTGCGGGGAACCGCAGAGGCTGGCCAGCGCGTGTGAACGCGGTGGGCCGCAACCCCCCTTTCCCACAATGCACCATGACAGGTCGTGCCTGTGTACTTAAAGCAAGACAGCTCAGCGAGAATCAGAGACAGGGTCAGCGAGAAAGATGACGCCCATTTTGAACACGCCAACTATGCCCACGGGGATACGGCAAAGACCAGATCGGTGTGGGTATGGAGGGACTTACATCTATGGGTATCTGTATATGCAAATGGAAATAAATATAATTTATCAGTTTTTCTTTTTTCAAGAGATAAAAATCTATGGTTCTTCTGAAATGTCCCTCAGGGCCGACATAGCCTTTGGTGACCGCTACAGGCCATGAATTTAGTTCTCTTTGGTCGTAGTGCAAAGGAACAATAATAGAGTATGTGTCATGCAGCATGTCTCTGCTGATTCTCCTTGAGGCTTCAGAGATGTTTACAGAGCACAGGTAAGCTCTCAGTTCATCTTGGCATCAGGGATGAGGGTGCGTAAAAGCATGACACCCCCCTTCTTCAGCACCCTGAGCTTCTGTCCGTGGGCCAGGCTTTCAGTGATGGTTCTTTACAGGCTTTCATGAGCACGTGGTTCTTTGTCCATTTCCACAGATTAACACTGGTCCCAAAGCGAGTGTAGATAGTCTGCTGCCTTTTGGTCACAGACCTCAGTGTTTCAGGATTTAGGAATAAGTTTACCTTTGGTACATCAATACATAGGAATCCTTACTCACGCCAAAAGATATGGCTAAATGATGCGTAATGCCTGAATTTGGAAATATGGTAAAGTATTTTAACCACTGTGCCCCTTATGTCTCAGCAGTGGAAGTGCTAACCTGAAGACATGCCAAAACAAAAGGCTTTCTTGCAAACATTCATCCTCATTTGAGGACACCCCCTGAGCAGCATGAACTCACGTTTCTACCCCCCTCTCCCTCCCACAGGGACCTCAGCATGAACAACATCAGCGAGCTGCAGCCCGGCGCCTTTCAGAACCTTCACTTCCTGGCAGAGCTGTGAGTACTTCGCCTAAGGTTTGGCCCCCTTTTGGCCAAAGACAGGTACTACAATAAATACTGAATAAACATCATTATGGAGGTGTTGAAGCAGCATGTTCCGCTAACCAGATTCTACTCACTAGCTATTTAGTTAGTTATTGAAACATCTGAGGTGACTTTTTAAGTGGGGCCCCAGAAATAGTAACTGCCCCTCGGTGTCTGTCAGCCCCTCCCTTCCTGTGCTCATAGGTTAGCTTTTAGCATCAGGATGCTAACACAGAGGCTAGCCTCTTGCCATAAGAAAAGTGAGCTTTTTGAATGGGAATGTGCACAGGATTATTCTCAGAAGCCGTCGGACCTTCACTGCCCTGTCTTGTGTAGCAAGGCTAAAGGTAGAGTACCAGGAGGCCCTTCGACTAGCAGGCCAGGATCACCAGCATTAGGAACATCAAAAATGCTTTGTACTGATCCAGAACCATATCAGTCACTTACATGTGGCCATTATCAGCCTAGATGCGGGGTTTTGTTACTCCATGGATAGATGTGCGGCAAGATGTGAATTCAAGCATAAGGGATCATAGTGTGGTTTATGACATTGCTGGGTGTACAGATATTTAGTCAAGACATTCATCCAAAGCAGTGTATCCATTTTACAATGCAGGATCAGCCAGCCCCTGGGGCATTTTCTGACCCTGGGATTTGAACCAGCAACCTTCCCCTCACAGTCACAGTGTTAACCTGTTGAACTGTACACCGCCCTCCCTGTTTTGAACCGTGCTTACAGTCATCATCAGACTTTCTCAAGATACAGAGAATCCTAACATCTAAATGGGGGTTTGAAACGCAGCAGGTAGACTGAGCGGCAAAGACCACACGAGGCAGTGATTGGCCGGAGCTGAGATGGGGAGGGACTTAATCATTTAGGGCCTCTGGGAAGTTGGGAGGGCTACCATAATTTGTTCAGGTAATGTCCATCTTAAATAAAAATGGGATTGTATTGTGTGTTCAGCAGGAAACACTGGGCCAGTCACTGTGACAGGTATACTGGGAATGATATACTGGGTCAGTCACTGACAGGTATACTGGGGAATGATGAATATCTCAGAGGAATTACAGACTTAGGAGCCTATGAGGGTCCTACCTCTATGTAGAGAGCTGAATTTATGGTAAAGTACAGTAGTGTCAGGAAGCAGGGTATTTATCGCGTCTTCTGACCATCAAACACCTGTTTACCTTGTACCTGCCCCCCCCCACACACACACACACACACACATCTGCGCCATGGGCTCACAAAACTGCCCTTGATTGTATTCCTCTGGGTGTGCAGGTGTTATTTCAGTCACCGCGAAAGGATACATTAGCGAGAGCATAATTTCTAAGACGTCAACGTCCTAAGTAGACATTTCAGCCAAGGCCTGTGATGTTCTGCATTGTCAAAATAATAAAGCAAATGGATAATTACAGAAAAATAAACCATGGACTGCTGTGTATATTAAGGTCATTGGAGGATCTGACCAAAGTGCCGGTTCTCCATCACTGCTGCATGGTGCAGTTCTGAAGCCTGATGATATGATTCTTTAACCATTTTAAAATTCTTTTTTTTTCTTAGTTTACATATCTTGATAAACAGACAGACAGACATTATTGATTGCAAGTGCAAGGGCAATAGAGATGATGCTGACCACATGACGAAGTTCTTGAGAAGCTTTGCATGATCTGTTTCCTGGAGTTAATTATTAGAGGAGTTTTGCATGTG
>JABFDZ020000042.1:13454495-13464682 GCA_019775955.2 Pollimyrus isidori
GACCACATGACGAAGTTCTTGAGAAGCTTTGCATGATCTGTTTCCTGGAGTTAATTATTAGAGGAGTTTTGCATGTGACCCAGCTCAGAATCTCTTGTGCTGAGGGTGAGCAGAAAGGGTGATGGGGTAGTTTGCTAAGTTGCATCTCTGATACATAGTTCTGAAGCCGCCCAAACTGTTCACTCGGTAGCCAGCCTGCTTGTCCTAGAGTTTGGGCCCCATGTGGATGGTGCTGCAAGCACTGCAGAACATGATCATGACCTTAATTCCCACTCTGGGGCTGGACACTGCAGAGCATGGAGATTAGTGCATCATCGATTGTCACATGTGCAAACTGCAGAGGGTCCAAGTGGCCCGTGAGTAAAGGTCTGGCAGCGCATCATTTATCCCAATCACTTTCGTAATAAGGGTCTCCGGATGGATGAACACTGACAGTCGGATAGTTTTACAAATTGATAGTGATAGTTTTAAAAATCGCTTGGATAAGCCACGTCAAATCACACTATGTGAAAATATTTACTTAGGAAACCTAATTAAATAACTCACCATGTGACATATACACGGATGTTTGAATTGATCTGGTACCAGCGCAAATTGACCGTGAAGAAGGAATTATCTGAAGAGACCATAGCGAAACAGCATGCAATCATCATTATTCATCCTTAATTTATTTACACATTTATATTTTTGTGAGCAAAAACCCACACAAGAACCGTACAGACCTTGTTAAGGAACCCCTGCCTACCACAGATTGTCGACTGCAGATGCATGTGACATGACTAGTATGTGGTAGCAAACATGGTCTTAACAAACATATTCCATTACATCCAAATACCAAAACAGTCTTTCTCAGCAACACACTGTGAAAATCAAAAAGAAGGATTACTGCATGTTTCCGGATCCAAACCCTGGAAGGTCGAACAGGACTGAGTGACGTAACGGAAAACTGGAACAGATATGTCGATGGGAGGGAAATGGCTAACTATTGTCAAAAAACACAAGAAGAAAGGGATTCCTTGAACAGTCCACATGGTTTCTGAACAGGCAGAAAAGATGGACATCTAAAAACTAAGACCCAAGACATAGACACCACAAAGAAATGAAAACAAGGCTTGACATTGTATTTGGCTGTGAGATGTGCATTTAGTCTGACTCGGAAATTTGTTCAGAGTCCACAAAACACAACGGAGTTTGCGGTAAAGCGGTAAAGCCTTTGATCGTAGATGACTATCAAGCCAATGTTGTGCAACCTCTGCTTCCCGCCGCAAAGAATCAGCTACCAAACAGACAGATCCCTCTGACATATCTTGACTGTAAGACAATGTATGAGACAGTGATGATTGTGATGAACGGTTTTCAAACTCGGATTTCTTGCAATTTGTGATCCGAACATCAATAGAATTATTTTACGGTGGATGGTCTCCCTTTGGTGGTCTGCCAGAGCAATTTCTGACAGAAGTACAGGTCAACCCTCCTGTGTTTGATGGGAAGGATGTCAAGGGGCATTGCACAGGGGCTCAAATTTGCTTTTATTTTTTGAACCCCCCCCCCCCCCCAAATGATTACAACCGTTAATGAGGAACCGCACTGCATTTTTACATCAAAAGAACATCGCAGAACAGGTCGGAACGTGAAAAAAACAGGTCCAATCGCATTTAATACAGTCCGTATGAGGAGCGGAAAGGAAAAATGGGCCTTTGTGAAATGCAGATGAAAAATTACAGGCTCCGCCGGAGGAGGAACAGCTGAGTAAATGAATAACAGAGACAAGGTGGCCAAGGAAGGTAAAATACAGTGCAGGGTAAACATTGATTTTCACAGAACGCTTCATTGATTCCTCAGGACCATCGCTGCCATGTTTTTTTTCCCCTGCATATTCAGATTCAAAGCTTTTTTTTTTGCTAAATCTATGACAACCCGAATGCAAACACAGGTAAACCGCAACGTTGAGTTTGCACTCTTTTGTACTCTTTTGACAGCATGTGAGTATTTTGTTTGGAAGGACATCAATGACTTTGATAAATCTGGACCCTGGTACTTAATGGATTTTGCAATATTTGGTGCATTATTCCTCTCTCTGACGAAAGGAGAATTATTTTTTCAAGGATCTTTATTTTCTGACTACAATTTTTCTGCAATCGATATCTGTTTTAATTGGTTAAACCAAAACCAAGTGCTATTATTTATGGAAAACAGCGACTTTGTTGTGGCATGATGCATATTTTAAAATACTTAATCAAGGGGTGATTTATTTGTCCTTATTCACAGTATGCTTGGCCTTCGAAAGAGGGGTCGATGCTGCCAGACCACACTCTGGGACACAGTTGCGGTCGTTCGCGGAAAACGAACTAGATGAGAAATGGAAGTGCTAGGAGGCTGCTGGTGCACCATGCAGCTCTGCTAAGCATCAGCATCAGAACTTTATGGAGGTTCATCTCAAGGTGGATGGATCTTCCTCCAAATTGTTAGCAATGAATGGAGGCAGATTCATTGTCCAGCATTTGTGGAGGATCTCACGTGTTTCCAAACCGCATTCCAACTTCCTGATTACTGTTTAGCTATTTTTAACCAATAAAAACTTCTTCAAATTCAGCTAAGATTCACTGCTCCACAAATCTCAAGCAGCAGATTCCCAACAATATTAATATTTAAATAAATAGATAATGTATCTATTAATTGATCAATTTCTGCAAGAACCTCATAGCTACCAAACCAATGATGACTTTTCTTTTTTAATTAATCTAGCAGGTAAAGAAACGGAGTCTGAGTGTTGACCTGTTTGACTGACCTGTAATTTGGAGGGTGTCTTTGGAAGGGTGATGTACTGTAGAGTGTCAGCCAAGGTGTGTGTGTGTGTGTGTGGGGGGGTGGGGTTGGTAACGATGAGATGTGCCGACTACATTGATCCCCCCCCAAGAATACCGCTTATCATAAAAGTTACAAGAATTGCCCAAAGTCCACATACATGAGCAAAGTTTCAATAATAAAATTGATATAATTTCTGAGGACACCCAAAATCCTGAATATGACAAGCAGTAGGAGAGCTGATCCTATTTGTAAAAAGTGTTATTGATTGGCTCCCTGAGAGCTCCTAGTAGGTGACATGTTGTTGGCCACCGGTGACCTTCCATGACCAGGCTTGTCCACCTTGGTGGTTACTTCTGCATGAATGCAAGGGCCATGGATTCTCTGAATGTGAAGGGTATGGAGGCCCTGCTTTAGATGGACAAACATCCACGATATCTCTAAGATCATCTATGATCATCTACAGTATGTATGTCCGATGATGGAAGACCAGCGTCTTTTGATGACCGGGTTCAGGACCGAGCTGGTGATTACATCTCTGAGGACGCAGGCCCACAGTCGGGGGGGGTGTTCAGCTACAATCACAGTATGCCGGCCCATCCATGAGAAGATAAACAAAAGCAGCTGAGATCTCGCTGCTGATTTGTTTTTCCAGCTCGATCTTCGCCTATTAGGGGCTGGAGATACTGGATAATGGGTAATGGGTGGTGAATTGGCTCATTTTAGAATGGTTACCTCTTTATTTGAAGGTCATTAATCAGCGGCAGTGACAGCTGGGTGGTCGGCCCTGTGTCTCGGTCTTACATAAATTACCGGCCCGTGTTTGTGTAACTGATACCGATTTATTTTGATGTGTGGGAAAAGCAAGGCTTTTCTGCACAAATGTAGCTTGGTTTGAACCATTACTTTAACAAGCTGTTTTTCATTGTCATCTTTAGGGGGCAGCGTGGAGCAATGTGTTTAGACACATTACCTGTGATCAGGTCACTATTTTGATCCCATGGTCAGAAGAGTGATTTTCTTGTTGGACTCTTGACCCTACATTCTCAATTGCGCATTGCTCTGGAGAAGTATTCAACAGTTCAAGCATCACTTCAACAAGTATCTGCTAAGTGAATTGTGCATTAACTGACCAGTGTCTTCTGCATGGAATCATACAGAACCATCCGGATCCCAACGCGTCCCTTAGAAATTCTGGCTCCCTTCATGGTGGCGTCTTCCATACTTTCCCTTTAAATTCCACAGAAAAGCAACCTGGAGCTCAGGGACATTGAATGCAGCAAGGTGCTCCTGGTCCATGATTAGTAGAAGCTGTTTCAGAAGATCAACAGTGTACCCTGAACCCAAATCCTACTCCCATGTAGTCTCCATTGTAGCTTCATGTGTTTTTGTGTAGGACCCATTTACCATTTCAGCAGTCAGTTTTATCAGTGTTGTATGTTTTATGAAAGCAGGGTTAGACAGACTCTGGAGCAGTTGGAGGTTAAGGGGCTTGCTCAAGAGCTTAATGGTGACAATCACACACCTCTCCAAAAATGCAAGCATGTTTCCACTCGGCCAAACCAGATGAGGAAAAGGTCCGACTTGCTTTAAATGTCTGCTCTGAATTGTCTGGAGCATAGCTTTTTATTACACCCCAAAAGCAGAGGAGAACTCTTTCGTCTCCTGTGAAGCCGTCTTGGATGAAAGAAGCTGGTTCCCCCATACTTTGATGTGTGACATTTTTATGTGCAAAGAGTGCTCCTTTGTACACCTTCAGCGTGACACTAATAAAGATGGTCTCCAGGTATAATGAATTGTTGCGAGACAGTTTCAAAGTTTCAGAAGTTCCTTTGAATTCCCTAACCCTCTGAACATCTTTTGCAATAAAGACAAAAATTATTGCTTTCACAATTCCAGCTCAAACCTCAGACAATGTTTTTTTTTCCTCCCCAGATTTAAATTTTTGCTTTTCACTTTTGATGCTGGTCATATTTTCTGTCTTCTCATTGATTTTCACCACACAGTTTGCATATAATATTTATGTATATAGTACGGTTAATGTATCATGAACAATACTTTCCTTTGATTTACAACAATACATCTAAGACCTTATTGGATATTTACAATTTTAAAACGTTACGTCAGCATCCTGATTGGTCTGTGGTGCACAAACATTTCAATTCTGACGCTTTATGAAGCAAATGTAATTTTTCAAAGCCAGTGCAACAAATAAATAACAAATTAGTCCAATCTTGAGCAGGATTGCAAAAACAAACTACAGCAGGTCACATAAAACCATAGGCTGTGCAGCTAATATTTGCAATTTTGGAGCGTTGAGATGTGGGTGTAAATCACGTTTGGGTGTAAAAAGATCGTTTCGATTTTTCAGTTAGCTGAACTGAAATGTAACAGGAATTAGGAAAGTGTGAACTGCAATGTGAGATGCTACCCTGGCAGTGTGTGTATGGTTATCTATACACCAACAAGGGTTATACTCATTATTCTTAAATATGTTGGCGTTTGCCTGCCGACGTCTGAATTCGTCGGGTCGCTGGCTGCCGCTCCTGGCAGGGCAGACGTCTCCACTTCCCGTTTAAGCTGGTGCTTTGTTTTTGTTTCTCCATGCCCTAATTCTTCAGCGTCGGTGTTTATTTGACTATGGGGGACTGCGAATGACTGACTCATACCTCCTGGGTACAGCTGGCAGTGCAGGACGACTGAGGGGACGGCAGCCATTTCACTGCTGGCGGAAGCAGCATAAACAGGAAAAAAGTAGTTGGGAGACACCAACACATATCACGTGAGAGGACACGGCCGGGGAGCGCTGGGTGCCCAGGGCTACCTGACCCATGTAAACATGCTTTTACCCAAACTACAGAAGGAGTGTGGCGTATTCCCTGTGATCCAGGGGTGTGGCTCTGCAGGTTAGGATGCTGTGATTGGATTGGTTGCCATTTTAAATCTCAGCAGAGTGATGTTACTGTTGGGCCCCTGATCAAGCACCTTATCATCCCAATTGCTCCAGGGCAGGCTGACCTTGCTTGCTAAAATCATCTGCTAGATAAACATAACATGCTTCAATGGCTGAGAACCAAAATGGCAGCAGACACCCTAAGAGGGATGTTGTCATGACGACATGGGTCTGTCCCGGTAACAGCCGTGATGATCAATGTGGCTGAGTACACATGGCTAGAAGATATACATCCATTTGAAGTTCCCCTGTACCTGATCAGAGGGAATTTCTTTAAAAATCAACCTGGGAGTTTCAGCCGAGGATCATGGGAAGAGCCGGAATTGCATCAACAGCTCATATGGAGCAAATTAGCACGACGCTCTCAGTGCCGACTGGCCACCTGCCAATCCCTCCTTGGTAATTTGTAACATGTCATGTCCAATGGGGTGGCCCACGGGGGATCGCATGGCTATGTGTCCAATGGGGCGACCCACGGGGGACCACATGGGCAGGTGTGCAATGGGGCAACCCACCAAGGATCACATGGCCACATGTCCAATCAGGTGGCCCGGGGCGGGTGGGGGGGGGTCACATGCGTCACAACTGAGGACTGGGCTGCCACAGAGAGAACTCACTACTTGTGAAGGTGTTTCAGTGGCCTGGATTTGGGATCAGATGTATTTTTTTCCACACGAGCATAGAAATGGCGTAGGAGGAGAAGAACATGAGTGGCAAAGAAACTTTTTTTTTCTGGTCTGGAACAGGAGTGGTGAAAGACTTTATCATATCTAACGCTGAAGTGTCCCCTCGAATGTCCGAGGTCTGCTCCAGAATGCCAGTATTGCAGAAACACTTCAGAACTACTTGGCTTTCCATTGGGAAAAAACAGTTGGGACCTGAAGAAGTGTGACGGTGACAATGACAGCTAGATTGCTAGCCTGTTTATGCCACTATGACACAGCACCCTGCTAGTGATCATGACGAGGCACCGGGCAGACATCAGCGGCTTGGCGGTACTGGGGAGACGGGGATCTCTCATCTTCTCTCAAGCCAGGAGGATGGCATGTGGTGGAAATGAATCCCAAGGCAAATGGGGAATGTCTCAGCCTAGTAACTGCTGCTGGTTACGGGAGCTCGCTGATGGATGCGATTCCCGATTTCTATCTCTGCACCCGCCCTCCCCTCCCACAATCGGTTATCTCCCCCCACCCCTTTTACGTCAGTAGTTCACGCAGGTTTGGGGTGATAAGAACCTTTCAGACTCCCTAGCCTTCTAAGCAGGAGAAGTCCTTCGCTCCAGAGAGGGACCGGAACATTCTATTTCAGCATTTGCTGAATAAACGCCGGCCAGTACCTTGTCTTTGTTAATTACTTTATCTTTTGTATTCTTTCACCCAGTAAGACAGCAAACATTTTTATTGTTTAAAATCATCAAATACTAACCCCAAGGTACAACAGAAAGCTCCCCTGCTGGGACTTGAACATTTTACTTACAGGCCCAACCCAGCTGCCTTTTTGACCTGCATTCTACATGTTCAGTCATCTTGTCTAAGATATCAGGCAAATGAATGCAGATAGCATGGGACATTTTTATGGAAAATATGTGTATCATATATCTGCAAACTAAATACGCTTACATGTCTATAAATCACTGAAGAAATAAATGTATCATTGAAGTATGAAATATTCAACAGTTCAAGCATCACTTCAACATGCCTAAGAAAACCAAACTACCGTCCTGTTTATAAGCTATAGAAAAATCTATATTTAAATAAATATTTAAAATATTAATTGAAGCCATTCAATTGACTGTAAAATAAATAGGAAGTCAGTTTTGAAGTGTCAGTAGTATTGACAATGAACTTTTCTGCAGTGTGAACCGCAAGTTGACGTATCTGCAGATTTTTGTAGTAAAACTTTTTTTTTCACGCCCTGTCATGTCTGTCTGTCTGTCTGTCAGCCAATCTGTAATCTTGTTTTTTTCAGCTGTCTGTCTGTCTCTTTGTATTTTGGTTTAGGCATTAGTATTATCATAGGTAGGGGCTAGGTGCAGAGTGGCTTTTCAATGGAAAATAAAAATGGGGGTGGGGGGGGGTTTGGATTAATGACATTTGGAAAAAATGCATGATGACATGCTCTTAGTTTATTGCAGTTTCATGGCCCACCTCCACCTTGCTCTGATTGGTGCTCCCAGTTACAGGGACAAATGAGAAGGTCTATAAAAGTGAAGTAGATTCCAATAGAATGTCCTGTGCCTGTTTTTAGCATAGACTAAAGAAATGTTTTGATAAATCTGAACAGACTCGGGCTGAAATCTGTGCAGCCCTGCCCAGGGGATATCAGTGATCCCTGTCATTACTGCTTAATTTAATGCCTGAGATCACAAAGCCAGGATCAGTGCAAGAGATCAAGTTGTTACAATCCAGCCCTGGGCCACTGTTTTGCTCACCAAGTTAAATGACCTTTAATTAAAGAAGTGTTGTAGGAGAACACTTGGTCATAACTTATCATGGCAATTTGAGCTACTATGTGGGCAGGGGGGGCGGTGGGGGACAGGGGCGTCCGGATATCTGCCTGACTGGGATAACATTCTCAATGAAAGGGCACAGCTGCTGTTTGTACAATCCGGCAGTCTGCAGGCACGTCCGCTATCAAAGGTGTCTCTCATATTTGTACCTTCAATTAGACCACAAGTAACACCCCCACTCAGCAGTTTGAACATTCAGCCAGAAAACTAGCTGTTTACATGAACAGTGACAGGATGACAGTTTGAACTGTTAACGGCAGGGGGCGCTTCCTTGTAAACACGTCCTCAGTAATAACCTGAGCTTTGGCGTGAGCGAAAACAGGTGACAGGAGAGGAAGTGAGGAGGACGGTGAAAGTTCCTTCTGCCGTGCTTCGGGCCTGCTTCTTATTCACAGTCTCTTGGGCACCCCGCTTCCTTTCGGCTCTGCCGTGAAGGTCACAGCACATTTTGATCAATAGTTAACGAACTGCAGAGAATTCAGGACACATCATAATGAGGTACGGAATCAGGAACCGGGCACCTGGGCAGTGTGGGGTAATTAAAAACCGTATCTTGTCTCATTGACATATTTCTGCCAGATGCCAGATTCCACCTTGGGCTGACTTTCAACAAAAAAAAGGCCACACTGTAAAAACTTCCATGCGCTGTCCGTTAATGAAAACCTGACCCGCCAAAACGAAAGAATACTAAAAGCAAAACCCTCTGCTAGGGCTCCTGGCCTTTTAGGGCACCGGAACATTGTGACCGGGATGTCTGGGTCATTTTGGGGATCCAGCTCAGGTTTTGCAGGTTTATTTCTACCTGCTCATGAATTCTTGGTTCATCTCCTCCATTGTCTTCTGCCATTCTTTCTTTCCCTTTTCCTTTCATCCCTGTTTCATGCACCATACTGTAAAAATGGTCATAACGCATTGCCACCCTGTAAAAATGATGTCATAATGCATTGCCACACAATGTTGTGCCTCAGGCCGACTGTGCTGTGAAAGGCACTGTATAAAAATAAACCGAACTGAATTATTCTGACACCACTGCCCCGGCAGACTCAGCGCCCCCACACCCTGGTATGGTCCGCCGACACAGTCACGGTGGGTAAACGGCAACATGAAATTCACACCCTGGCCCATGTCACAGATAAGCCCTCTTTATTCTCTGAGATGTTTTATCACTCCAAAATCTCCAATAAACCCAAGGCTGGGATTTGGGGTGGGGGGGGGACAGGGAGTCTGGAGTCACCCATCCCTATCTGATACTATCTGCCTAACCGATTATCTTTCTCTTTTTTCTTTATTTTTTTTTCTAAGAGAAAACATGTGTTGCAATCAACTGCTGTTTTTTGTACCTCGTTCCGCTCTCATTTTCCATGAGCTCAGTTATCCGGGTCGTTCTCAGCCCCAGATCTGGCCGACCCCGGCACTCCACTCTCCCGTCGCCCGCTTGTCCCCTGCAGATACGTCCACACCACTCTGCTTGTTTGGGTCACCATCTCCCCCAGAGTTGAAAACGAGCAGCGAAATATTCTCATAACTGGGGTCAGCCCCGAATCAGTGAGAAACGGTATATTTTAAAAGCACTGGAACAGAATCACTCTAAAAAATGCAGCTGGTCAGTCTCTCCTTTAACTCTGACGAACTTTCAGCATTAAGTTAATGTGACGCATTCCTGGGGTTCTTTGACAAATGAAACACTTTTTTTGGTACTGTTATTGTTGCCTTTTTTACTGATATTGAAAAGAGTAGGAGAAGCTTTAAGGAAGCACAATGCAAACATGGGTTTTCATTACCTACACACTATATATGTGTGTCATAAATACAACACACTATATATATTATATACTGTATGTGCTTTCATTACCTACACACTATATATGTGTGTCATAAATACAACACACTATATATATTATATACTGTATGTGCTTTCAT
>JABFDZ020000042.1:13464782-13476543 GCA_019775955.2 Pollimyrus isidori
TACCTACACACTATATATGTGTACTTTCATTAACTACACACCAGGCAAGTTGCGGTATTTTTCCAAAATTCCAGAATTAGAAACATGTTCTAATTTAATAATAATCAAATCCATTGTTCTTAGAATCATCCTACATGAGTTCCTTTACAACACAACCCTTAAGCGGCACAATACCATTTATTGGTTCTTTCTGACTTCGGAGGGTAAGGAACCGATTATCTCTGTCGTTTGTTGGTGAAGTTTACAGAACATCACTCTGCTCCCTTTGCTTCCACTTTGCTTTAATACATTGTACTCATGCACCGCATTTTTTTTACTGAATTCCAGAAACTGCATCTCCACACTCGATGGGACAATTTAAAAATGTTTAACGAGCTGATTAGCCTACGACCATATGGGGACATGGAATAGGCAGCTGCGCTCGATTACGGCAAAGCAGTTTCCTCTTAGGACACAATGCAGCAGATTTAGCTTTAGCTGAAGTCAGTTTCATCTTTATACGCATGTAAGGAACAGTGCTTCAGAAGGGAAATAAAAAAAAAACCAACAGCAGAAATCGAGAAAATGTTCATTGCGGTAGAGAAGACCCTTAAAGAGATGCTTCTGTACTGCTGATACCCTGAGGTTCTGGTTATTGTCCTAGCATATGTAGATACAAGAGGGAATATAGATTCCCCACAATGGAGCTTATCAAGATGCTCCCCACCCCCTGTTATGGATAAAATCATTCCACGACAAACAACCTCAAATTAAAAGAATGTATGATTAAGCTTTATGGTACTTTGGCTGCCAATGGTGCGATTAATGAAAGTAAGATGGCCGACACAGTGTGCCTTAATGCTAACCATTCCCAGAAGAATCAATTCAGAGTGTCTTCCCGAGGAAAAACGAGGGCCCAGGTTCTGTGCTACACTCACGGTTGTTGGAGCTGTGTCTCCCCTGTGAGCCGAAGCCTGACTGGGCTGACAAGCTCAGTGGCCGTCTTCATATCTCTCTGTTATTGGCTATTATTGTGTAGACATGATCACACGATTCACTTAAACTGAATCTGGTTTCAACACAAATGCACAAAGGTAAAACCTAGGAACCTATGTCAGGCTGTGATGTAGTCCATCTGCCTGTCCTTGATGGTTATTTACACACCTTAAAACAAGAAAAACGTCAAAAATCATTTCCGGCTGTTACTCCAAAGGATTTTACTGAGAATAATTTCTCTCTATTTTTTGTACTATAACCCACATCTGGTGCAAATATGGCTCTAATTAACACATTGAAAAAATATTTAAAAACTTTTATTATTGCCATTGTTACATTTTTTTATTTTCATTCCTGGCATATATTCCGCTTGCTTCAACACACCTTTGATACAGAATAGTGATTGAGTTAGGTTTTAGATGTTGCAAAAGCTGAACACACAAACATTATCTCAAACAGCTCTCTTTAATTTGTGGTCTTGATACGTTTTTGGAAAATCAAACCCATCATTAAAAAAAAAAAGGTGTTCTTGGTTTTTTTTACTCTTTGATATTGAAGCCCCAGCTTTTTAAGAATCTGATTCAACAACTTGAAACCTAGGAAAGATGAAAAGTGTAATGAAGAGGAAATTAAACATTTATCCCCATGGGATGCATCCCAGTGAGCGGCTTTTCATTTATGCAAGGACATATGAAATTCCCTGAGTCTTAAGTTTGTTTACGCATTTTTGGACAGGAAAAAATATTTAAGATTCATGAGTTTTCCCCACTTGTGTTATTGCTATAATCAAGATAATATTGAGTTAAGAGTACATTTAAAAGTCTTTGATGAAAATATCTACATAGACGCACAAAGTCTAAACTATAATGAACTGGGAAACAAAGTCTACCAGCAATGTGAGTCTAGTGACAGCCACAGGCTGTTGAAACCAAATTCACTATGCAACTTTCTTCATTTATGAATCTTCCCCCCTTGGCGCAATTTTAAAAATTATTGCATTCATGATGAGATATGATCCATTTAGCGAATAAATAAAACGTTCTGACAGGAAAGAGTACCTAACTTGTAATCTTGTAATTGAGTGTCCTGAAGAAGATTTACAGTTCAGTTTCCCTCTGCGGGTCCAAAATGACTCACTAGTTGGTCACAGTGGGAATGTGGTCCAGTTTGGTCAGTAGTTACTCTGGGCATTTTGGCAGTGACTGAGCAGCTTGGTCTCTGAGTGATTCATTCAACACCCATGTCAGAGCATCACTATCCCTCTCTCAAGGTAAATCATCAAACCGGCAGGGCTTGAGGGCCTGACACCTCGGAGGAGAGCTGTGCAATCAATCTCCGCCAAGGGTCTTCCTGGAAAAGAGAGCCGACCATCTGTGGTCTGGCATGGAGAAGTGGTCTCACACTCCATCCTTAAAGTGCAAGGGCTGATGGGTGCTGTGTTGCTCAGTGAGTTAGGCCTCAAAATTTGCGAGTCGAAGGTTGTTGGTTCAAATCCCATCCCTGCCAAATCTGTGTTGGACCTTTGAAGAAGGCTCTTAATGCAGGGTACATAATAAATGGCTGATTCTACACTGGAGTTGGTTTCAGATGCCAGTCTTCAGTCCCATCTCTGTGTATGTTACAAAGGAGAGTGAGAGAGGATATGCAAAAAACCATTATATCTGTATTCATAGTTCTCCAAATCAAGGTTTATTTCTTTTCAGGATGTGCCTGTTTTGGTAGTGTTGGATGCTGTTGTGTTACAACAGGCCTCAGATTGGGAGCTCAGTCATACTTTGGATGCTCAACTGATCCCTCAGAATGATTCACTCAGCTTATTGTTTGCACTCTATGCACATTTTTAATTAAACATTTATAATCAGATATCAAGCTTAAAGGGAATCTTTAAATCATAAAGCATTATGTCTTATATTTGAATGCCTGGGAAAATAAATGATTGAAAATTGAATCTGTGACATCAGTGAAAGAAGCATCGCACTGACCATTCTGTGCAATGTTTTATGATGGACTGGCGGGGGAGGGGTGTCAAAAAAAGAGACGTCTCATTTTTTGTATATGAGCCTTGGGTGGTCCTCACATCAATGGGTCCGGCCCCTGTTAAATCTGTGATTCCAGCACATTGGTCAGGACAGCATTTGGACAGCGCCAAAACCACAAATAGATACAAACGGTTTGTAGGTGATTTGTTTATTAAACAAACTGATTAGCAAAAACGGGCTGATTTCACAGCTGGGATGGAGTATGTTTTCTCAAAACTAGCCTTGACTCCGAATCCCACCAGGGCTCCTAGGAGGGAAATGACTCTAACGGCATGCCATGGTTTTGGAGCAATTTGGAAATCACACCAAGCTTGCACCATCAAGGTTCATCGCCATGAGTTTAGTTTCTGTGCTATGGAGGACTGACTGAAATCTCACACTATGCATCTACATTGAGCATCCAGCAAAGAAACCAGGGCTACTCCAAAAGCAAGCTGTTCCCTCTATCTTTAACAGTTTTGGCTTTTCAAGGAATTCATATTGCAGTCATAAAGTGTTCATGGATAACGTACATCTGTGAGATTCCAAGGAACACCAGGGTAAGTGGGGGTGAGTGTGTGGCTCAGCAGGTTGGAACTCTACACCTGTGAACAGATGGTCATTGGTTCAAGCCTCTAAATCTTCAGAGTGGTTTTGCCGTTGGCCACTTGAGCAAGACCCTTAACCCCAGTTCCTTTGGATAAAGGTGGCTGCTAAATAAATGCATTCTTTTAAAAACTCGATTGGAAATTCTTGGTGGAATTTATGAAACTTTACTTTCATCCGATGCTCTTCACAGAAAGTCACTCGCAATTTTTCATTCAAATGGGACAGAGTGAGTTGACAGCAAAGCTTGGAGGAGGTGGACTGGGATATCGCCAGCTTCTGAACAACCAGAACCACACCCCTCTCTACCATGATCTCGCCGGAGCCCCCCCCACTGTTAAAACCAAACCAGACCTTCTGCTAAAAACATCACTGTTGACCACAAACCATGGAACCTGACCACTTCTTCATATATCTCCACAGGCGACTGTCTGGAAATCACCTGAAGCAGATCCCTGGCACAGTTTTCTCAGGACTCTACAACCTGAAAGTTCTGTAAGTATCAAATTGTTATTGTTGGATAATTTTATCATCTAATGAATGGAAGACGTCAAATCTGATCCTGCACTGGGGAAGCTGGCCAGAGATTCAGGCAACAGCATCAGCTCCTTTTAAAGAATTTGACCTTGTGAACTCTGGGTCCCCATTATTGATCGTAATATCACTGTTGAGGTCAACTCATCTATTTAGCATTCCATCCATCCATTTTCCTAACCGCTTATCCTAGTGGGTCGCGGGTGGTCCGGAGCCTATCCCGGAAGCAACGGGCAAAAGGCAGGGAACAACCCTGGATGGGGGGCCAGCCCATCGCAGCTATTTAGCATTCTCTGAGGTTATTTTAGATTTACCAGTAAACTTCCTTCCCAAGTACTTGGACCATTACCTGTTACTGTGCAAATGTAACATGTAAGGTGTACTAGCAAAATGTATACAGATGTGTTCAAATAACATATACAATTACAAAATTACCCTACTTTTCAAATTTGGGGCCCCCACTGTCCTTTAAAAACTATTTTTACTAATTTAATTGTTGATGTAACTGTAAATTACACTTTCTAGGTTTGTAACATATTTAAGCACGCATGTGTATAAAGATACAGCCTCTGGCATACAGCAGTGTATTGCTGTCATTATTTAAAATGACCCTAAGTTGTGTTTTCCAGCCGTGTAACAATAAACTACTGTGTAAATCTAAGGCTGCTCCAGTTCAGCAGTAAAGGAAGCTGTTCCTCTTTAAAACTCCTCCGTGTGTCTGAATTAAAAGTAGGACAGCATGCTTACACCAGTGTCCTCAAGGAAGATCTACAAGTGTACTGTCACTCGCTGAAGGACAGGGCCCCCGCAGGTGAGGGTGAAGCAGCTTGCCCACGTCACACCACTGAAGCGTTTTTCTATAGTTGGAGAAGTACGTAGCGCTCAATAGCTGATTGTTGTGTAGCTCAGTGGGTTACGCCTCTATATGTGGAATCAGAAGGTTTCTGGTTCTAATCCCATGCTTGGCAGGCTAGCCATATCTCCTTTGGGCCCTTCACAAAGGTCCTTAATTCCCTTTGTGTGCTTTAAAGAAAAGAACAAGATGGAATATGAGAAAACTACTAGATTCCAATGTTCCGGCGCTTGTACTTGAGCAGATACAGTTTACTTTCATGAGTATGTTTGCTCTTAGTCACATTCTGTCTTAGGCCTTAAGGTGCATAAACACAACCCCGGTTTTCCCTGCTCACCTACCAGGTTGGGGGGGATGAGACTTAATTAACTGCTCCTGTGCTCCTCAGATCCAAACCAGCTAGGGGAAGTAGTGTCCTTTTAATCAAGCCCCAAACCGGATGTTCCCAGACGAGACCAAAGCTGTATGTAATGGGAATATCATCCACAATGTTAACAGCTTTTATTTGTGTGGGATAAGGGAGGAGGGAGCCTTTCGTCATGGGAGGTGTGATTAAGGATGGCAGGAGAAGCAACAGATGGAGCCGGAGTAAAAGAATGTGAGAACCTGGAGAACCCTTAACAGTTCTGGACCCTCAAGGTTGTTTTGCGCGGGGCGGCCATCTTGCCATTTTAGAGAGAGTTCCCCCTATTGGCCTCGACATCAAACGTGTGTTCAACAAATAACTTTCTTGCTGACTTTGGCGACACGGACAGGACCCCAGCCTAAGACCAGACCCCTGGAAAATGAATTAATATCCCGTTGCCAGAAGGTCGGACAAACAGCTGCCTGCTCGAATTACTCCTCTCCATCTTCGCTGTGTCCTGACAACACAATTTCCCCATTTTTTCCCCTCTTTTTATTTTTTTCTTCTCCATGGTCAAAAAGGTCCACAAGTCACTCTGACGGTCTGGCTCCATTGAGTCAAGACTCGGTGTGACACTGACTCAGCCTCTTGACCAAGAAATATAAATAACAAATAGGAACTGTACCATGAGATTCCTCAAAACTAGACCCCTTTGTCAAAACTAATTTTTCCATCCCTGGATCCAGACAGGATGTCCTTGGCACATATTTGTAAGATAATTCATCCTTTGAGGTCGAGCCCTTGTGTTCTGGGGTGACAACTCCCCCACCATAGCTGGAAGGGGGGCTGCTTCCGTGTGTCTTTCTTGATTGGCTGCGACGAAGCCGTCCGCTGTGTAATTCCTTCTGTCATCCTCCATTTCTTGCGGTGTGATTATTTACATTGTTCGGCAGGCCGCCCCTCATTGTGTCGGCTTCCCCTTTCCCCTTTTTTTCTGTGTGTGTGACATCAACAGCCCACCCAAAGAGTCCCCCCCCAGCCCCCACACCCGCATTCTCTCTGCCCCCTTTCTTCTCACATGGCCTGACTCTTCCTCTGTTTCTCTCATTTCCTTCTGAAACCGACTCCAGTCCGAGGGATGAAATGATATCTCACCCGCTGATTGAAGTCTGGAACAAAGTGTGAGCCCCCTTCATGTAAATAGCAAACTGTCTGTAAATCATTTCATTAAAGGAGGACAGCTCAATATTAATGTGAGGCCTCGAGCAGCCTGGTCCGGGACACCATGACTTCACCAGCCCCCGAACCCCCCCACTATCTTCACACACTTCAGCAACTTTATTCCATTTTTTTTTTATTTAGATACTTCTGACAAGGTCATTAGGCTTATGTATTGCAGTGAAGTTTAGAGAAACAAGGCACAGGTACTCAGTGCTTCTCAATAAAATTGCTAGAGGTTTATTTATTTGGTTGGTGCTTTTATACAAAGTAACATTTTTTTTTATATAGAAATCAGTCCTTGGAGAAGTGTACTCTGGGAGCCAAACTGCTCTATTGAGTTTGATATTAGACCCAACAACCTATCAAAGGCATAGTTCACCACTGAGATTTGTCATCAGATTAAGTCCAGAGAGTTAACCATTTCACCATGGGACCAACTGGCAATCAGCAGATTACAGTTAGCCATTGTTTGCCAAGCTTGTGTTCTGCATCTGATCTGCGCTGGTGTTTCTCTCCATTCTAGGATGCTACAAAATAACCATCTGGAGAGGCTGCATAGCGAGGTTCCATGGGATTTGCCCAACCTGCTGTCACTGTGAGTAGAAGCCCAGTCACTCGTCCCTCGGGCTACAGCTTCGGCTCTGCCGGCTCCGCTTTCAGCTCTGGGGTTTGCATGAAGCCTCAGAGGATTATGTTCTGCCTGAAGAGGGTGGGAGGGGCCGGAGTGCTTCTTGGGAAACAAAAATATGTTTAACGTGTATGAAATAATGTCACCATTAAGGGGAAGCATGCGACATGGAGCTCGGGAACCGAGGGCCCTGGCGGGAATTGAAGTTGATCAGCCGGCGTCCAGCCGCCGCAGCAAACAGCACGCAGCTGTCATACAGCGGTCTTAGCGATGCACTTACTGAATCGCGATAGATACAATAAACACAGGCGCCAGATCCGCTGCGGGCCCAGGACTTGCCCCTCGGGCCAGGAAACACTCAATCGGCGTGTCAGTGTGTAACCCCCCCCACGCAGCAAGGGACACCATATATCAATAAACAGAGGGTGGTGGGTAGGGGGAGGGGCCTTGGGAACAGAAGAACCTGAGTCACAAGCCTGGGAGCCAATAGATCATCCGGTACAGTGTCATAATCCTCATGCTCGTACGAGGGCGGTGGGGGTGTATCATGACTGCTAAGTTTACCTCTTACTGGATGGCAGGACAGAAATGAATGCAACAAAAGAAAAATCAAATAACACTCCCCACACATGAAAGCAAGCTGTCAGATGCTTGGGTAACACAATAACTTGTCTAGTACTCCGATATCAGATCTAATAATGCGGAGCATAGATACGATTGCCTGTTACTGTAATCCAGCGATGAGGTAACTCTTGGCAGGAGCCTCCAACAAAGCCAGCACCGGAAAACCGGGTTATTTATATGGGCTTATTAAGACCACTAAGACCTTTATTAAGCTCCTACCGCTGGGGAGGATCGGGTTTGCGATTTATGGTGAGCGGGCTGATGGTGAAACAGGTGTTACAAGGCCAGGGGAGTGGCAGCAACAGTGCTCCTTCTGAGCCCACCTCCGTCTCAGATGGTCCCAGATGTTGGGAGCATTTTGGGGAGAAACTGCGTATCCCCCCTGCCCCCCCCCGGTCGCTCATTCCCTCTTCCCGGCTCCATCTCTTCTCCATTGTGAAGTGAGTCCTGTATAGGCCCTCGGCTTCTAGACCTTCTTTCTTTGGGGCCAAAGTGTAACAGCTCCTCTGCTTGGCGCTCAACATGCTTATGGGGTCGTCCAGGATGAGCTTTGACCGAGCCGGACGTAGGACAGAGCCACGGGAAGGAGCGGGAAGTCGGCATCTGGAGGAGGCGAGCCGAGCAGCCGCTGTAGCGTGGCCACTTCCCCCCGGGCAGACGTCGGCAATGAGCTGTGAAAGGGGCCACATTCCGGCAGCTTCTCTTCCTTCCCCTGGCACTCCAGCTACCCCCCGCTCCAGTGACAGTGCAGCCTTTAGGCCCTACTCCCTAACCGCTACCCTGCCAAAGGTCCCGGCTAAGGATCCGGCCCCGTCGGTTTTCCGTTATTTGCCATCCCACATTCCGGGGATTACCCAAGTTTGCCTTGTTAATACACCGTAGACGTTAGCATCCACTGTGTCGTGCTTTTTATCCGCTATCCTATGAATGGACTCCCTGTAAAGCTGTCCGATGCGTTTGTTTACCTTCCGCAAGGATGTTTTCGTGACATCTGAGGCAGAACAAATTCAATTCGTCTGCCACCAACATAGTTTTCCACATGGAACAAAGGTTGCTGCTTCTCCTTTAACCACAGAGTAACAGCCAGACCTTCCCTGAAGCTCTGCTGAAATGGCCACGATCCAGGCAAGCTTACCTTGCCTTTAAACCAATAAATCGGGAACGGTAATTCATATTTAACGCAGCTAAGAAGTTTAAAGGCCGCCTTCGCTCACGGGATGTGTCATTTTGGGTAATGATAACCTGTAAATCCTAGAAGCACTTATAAAATGTAAAAAATCAGGGCATCTTCTGGCGCTTGATGAAAGGAGGGTTGGGGGGGAAGCCACTACACTGGAGCATTGTGGGAGGTGTGCATAGACATCTTGTTCCATCATACCGCGGTGAGATTTGTGCACGCTAACTATCACGCTAATTAGCACATCAAAGAGGCAATCAAAACTTTTACGCTTAAGAGAATACAGTCAGACTGGGGGTAAAGGAGATTGTGGTGATCAGCGATCCAGATGGCACTGAAATATCTTATCATTAGTGTAAATATTTCTGCACTTTACAAAATATTTGCAGTTTCACTTAATTTTTAAAATGCACCCCCCACTAGTGTATTCAGTTTAATTTTAAAAGGAAAATGAAAAATCTTTTGAGATCACGGGAATCATAATGAGAAGTCTCTGTCCTTAATGATGCGCGAACTCACTGTAGACCAATTCAGTTAGTCATGGTGAAATCTGGGAGAAATTATTCAGCCAAGCATTGATATCAATGGCTTGTGATGTCATTCCTATGCAGAAATCTACAGTTCATGAAATCACTTAAATCAGGATTTAAACAATAGACTGCAAGCAGTAATCCTTATAGAAATTTCAATGAAATCTTATTTTTTCTCTGCAATTTAATTTTGTTTTGTCAGGTTTATTTCCATGCATAACATGCATAAATATGCTTTGAATAAATTTTGAGTAACCTGACTAAGTTGATCTAGCACAAACAAAATTATTTAATTCCACAAAAAAAATGATGTGGTCATTTGGTCTGCATTCAGAATGTGTTTCTTTAAAAATGTACCAGCTAGCAGATGCTGTGTATAAATGCCATACGATTTTACTGTTGAGGAAGAACTCAACACTGTAATATGTTCTTGTAGTTTAAAACATTTCCTCTTATAGATTCTGTCAGTCCCCTTACTCAAGAGAGGAACCCGTCTGTGAGTCTATGCAAGTGTTCAAACTCAACCTTTCCCCTTCAGTGATACCGCTGGAAGTGAAGCTGTCAGCCTTTATTCATGGTTTTTGCTACAAAAGAGCACCTGGAACAAAACACCTCTAGCAGGTTTGGACCTGAAATCAACTTTTGCAGGAAACAAATGATTAACTGGAAGCATGAGTCTGAGCTTCATAGACCAGCACTGGGTGGGGAAGGCAAACTGTCAACTTTTAGAAACGGGATAAAAGACTACTTTGTTTCCTGGATTTAATTGGGTTGTAGTAAACGGGACACTATGCTTCAATACATACAATAGAAGATAAACTAAGGTGTACAGGTTGAAAGTATACAGAATGGACAGCCATCAGTGCAACAAGAAGCAGAAGCAAAAGTCTGTCTTCTTCGAAGAACTATGTTGTCTTATTTCTGTGGTCTTCGCGGTTCCTTCTGATTCTTAAAAAATAATAATCAAAGAAACAGAATCTAGCCCATGGGCTGATCCGCGGGGCCTTATACGCGCTGTAGCATTCCAAAAACTCCAATAAAAAAAGCCATTTCCCCACTCTCATTAAAGCCACCGCATCTCAAACAGAATTCCAGGCTTTAATGTAGATTCAAAGTATAGTTCATGTTTCCAGGGCACTTCAAAGATCACATGGAGGTGATCTAGCCCTGCTCCGACAGAATGCGACCGAGATACTGCTAAAAAGATAAAGATCCTGCTGCAGTTTGAACACACTTGGTTGAAAAACATTTTTTAAGACCGAAAAACTGTTTGTCAGGTCTGTGAAAGGGACAGAGATTTCTGTTGACAGACGACCGCTTTAGACTGAAAATAACAATATAGGCGGATAGTCCTTGGGAGCCTTTTAAGATAAGGTCTGTAAATTCTTTAGTCTTATGAAAGATACACATATTAATCTCGTCTGTTTCATCTGCTTGGGAAGACTCCCAAAAAAAGAAGAAAATCCTACAAGCGCCTCGAGTTCAACATGAGAAAAACAGTTGCTCTAAATACCTGGCAAACACCTGGGGGAGAGAGAGTGCTGTCAAAGCGACAGTTTTTTATTCATCGCCATTGAGCTGTAATTATGAGATGGGGGACTGATGTCGGAGCCGTGTGCCGAATGCTGTGTCTGATCATCGTCTGCTTTTTTTTTCTAACTCAGACGGCTTTTGCTGGAAGACCACCAGAACGTCTGATAAGCACATCGACATCTTTTGTCTTTTTTTTTTTCTTATTGTGTTTCGACAGTTTAAAGGTGCCGCACCATTGCTGTCGTAAGGCTGACGTGAATTTGAATGCATCTGCACTCTTTATACTGTCAAAAATCTGAGGGCAAGACAGGGAAACACATGTTCCTCAAAGATGGAGAAAGAATCCGCTGGGATCCTTCAGTTTTTCCGGATTTCTTTCCGAGCGTGTGCCCCCTTTCACCTCTGGAATGAGGCATACCAGGACCGAACGCACACCGTTGGCGACATATTGGCGCGGGTCACGCAGCTAAAAAAAAAGGGGGGGGGGGCATGTAGAGCACCTCAACCTTCCCACCATTCCCTGAGTGTTCATTGTGGGGGGCTGGGTAGGTGTTGGCAGAGGCAAAACATTTACATTCAGGGAACTTCATGTCGACAGATCTCGGAGCCGATGAAAGCGGTCTGGAGCAGAGCTGACATCACTTCAGAGCTATTTTATCTTACTTCTCATCTCTAATAAAAGCTGTCGCGCGTCGAATAAAGTTTCTCAACGAACT
>JABFDZ020000042.1:13476614-13491767 GCA_019775955.2 Pollimyrus isidori
ATATATCTTTCAGGGGGTCAAAGTCAGAAATGCGCTGAAAACTAATGTTTTTACGTACTTGTTCAGTGTGACAAGCTCATCCATTATGTGGAGTGCAGAGGGACAGAGGGATCTGAAGAGGGTCGGGGGGGCAGCCATATATCACCGCTGGGGGGTGATTGTGAGGCCTCAAGACACACAGGCCTGGCTGCATCGGGGAATGTCCGGCGGGTCGATAGCACACGTGCCGACCCAGGGGGGACCATTTGTCTCTGTCGTGGAACCATCAGAGTGTACAAACGCCACCACAAGCCACAAACAGGGCTTTGCAGTGACAGATAGCCCAACCTCTGTCCTGCTCCTCCAATTACATCCAGACGCTGCCATTCTCTTCAGCTTTCTCTTGGTTCTTTTTTCTCAATAAATGCAGAATATTCCACAGCTCCCAGAGGACTCCTACAGAGCCAAAGGCACACTGGTTTGCTTCTCCTGTGGGTTTCAATGTGGCAAAGGTGAAATAAATCAGCAGCTAAATCAGCAGCTCCTTCAAAACTGAAACCATGAAATTGCTGAAATTGCCTGTTGGTGCAGAATTATACAAAATCACAAGGGTGGGGAAGCCTTGCACCAGCAAGCGGCTGATGAAATGATAATAGCTATTGGTTTTTCATGAGGCCTTAATGTGGTTGGGACTATTGTGTCGTTTCTGTGGAGTGTGGTACTGCAGGGTGGAGAGATCTTTTCTCTTTCATGGTGTTCTTAAAGCGATCTTCCCTCAATCATCTGTAATTATATTTCACTTTCTTGGCAAGCTGCTCTTTTTCACTAGGTACTGGGTGGGAGGAACACCTGTACAGCTTGCCGGTGTGGCCCCGTGAAGCTCGTTGCCACACGCGCGTGCCTCAGCCCGCCCCAGGATAAGCATGTCCTGATAGTGTAAAGATAGGGCAATTAGCCTCGGAATAAATCACAGAGTGCCTCCCCCAGGACCCCCCTGGAACTGCAAGCTGTATAACGAGGACAGAGAACTGAAAAAAGTGGTATGCAGTGGGGGGGGGGCTTAATTGCGTAATTACTATAGTGCAAATACCCAAGAGACATCAATCCTTCCCACCACAACAGAGGTTTCTAAAGGAGATCTCACAGCAATGGTTGCCAGCTTTTCATGTTGTTTTCTTGCTTCCTAATACGAATTCCATGCGTGTAAAGAAAATGAAGGATAAAGAAAACAAAAATGCACATCAGCCAGGGACAGGACAGGAACCCACTACATTTCCCTCAAATTCATGGCCATTCTGTCTAGGACATTCTGAGCTGGGGTTTGCGAAGGGCAGAGGAGATTCAGAAAGATGATAGCCCAAGAAGTGTGTGTTGATTTATTTTAATTTAGGGTAGGTCAAGTGCTACAAAAACCTTATTTATTTATGGAGCTCATGCTATGTTCATCGCTCTTCCTGACACCTTTGAGGCCATATGGTTGTTGACTGCTTGGAGACGGCTGAGGAACATCTGGATAACGTTCTATTTACCGGTGCACTCCCTATCTGCATGCAGACGCCTGGATGCCAACCTGATCTCCGAGGTTCCTGAGAAGACCTTCTCGAGTCTGCGCTCGCTAAGGCACCTGTGGTTGGATGACAACGTGCTGACGGAGATTCCTGTGAGAGCCCTCAGCCGGCTGCCCTCCCTGCAGGCCATGACGCTGGCGCTCAACCGCATCACGCACCTCCCTGACGGCGCATTCCGGAACCTCTCCAGCCTGGTGGTGCTGTAGGTTCTCTTCTGTCAACATCTCAAAAAAATTTTCTCCCTAGGGAGCAGGTACTATCATAGTCAAGGACCCAGACTTGTTACATGACATGTTTAGCTCCATGGGGGGAGGGCCCACCACCCAATCACAAGCTTGGAGGGCCTCACCACCCAATCACAAGCTTGGAGGGCCTCACCACCCAATCACAAGCATGATCCCCATCAAGCCTCGTAAAATGCCAAAGTATCAAAATACATTTTTTGAAAGGAAGGGGAAAAAGCCAAAATACTTTTAAGATTATCTTGATCTTGACCAGGATAAGCAGTTAGATGCAAGGGTATAACTTTGGGTTAAGAATTGGGGGTTGAGGTCTCAACCTGTTTAGGGGGATCCAGGGATTTGTATTGGTCAGTTTAAATTATTGGGGGGTTACCACTAACAGATCAGCACCGATCCAGACCTATTTGACGGTTGGTACCTGTCCCAGTTTTCCAGGGATTGGTCTCTTTTTTGAGCAACTGCCTCAGAAAATTAGTATTCTTTCCTGGAATACAAATTCTCCCGTTGTTTTGTGAAAATATACTGTTATCCCTTTTTTAACAAGTGATAGTAGCCCAGCACAGTCCTGGCTATTTAAGAGTTACACTAAACAACAATGTAAGGCGCAACTGAGTGCCGGATTCTCAGCAGTTGAATGGTGAGCTGGCTGAACTTCCTAATACCATAAAATAACAATTCAAATAGTGCAAATGGTAAATGATGAGAAAAATTTAGTTGCGAGATGCCTCCACTGTGGAAATACAACACTTGCCTTGGGGGTAGTGGACAAGTGAATCTCAGAGAATGTAAAATATGCACTACTCTAGTGGTAAGTGCAAAGCTGGTCCTATAGAAAACAACCAACCAAAAAAAAAAAAAACGTCACCTCGCTCAGCCGTCGTTTCCTCTCCTCCGGCGCAAGATCCTCCACGCGCTCCTGCTTTCGCAGGCATTACACAGAGCTAATTCTCATTGGTAGATAAGGAAGTTCAATAAAAAATGTTTTAAAAGAACTAATAGATAAGTGGGGTCATTCGAACCCCAGAATGCTGGTAAATGGAGTTAATACAGCTTATAAAAAACAGTCCACGTCAAAGAATAAGCGATTTACAACATACTACTCAGAGGGGGCGAAAAGAGAAAACTTTATGATCTTTATGAAGGCAACAACCAAAGAGATTTTTAATTTAAAGAAACCTTCACAGATATATAAACATTTAGACTGTTTTGAAAGTTTGCTTAACACTGAAGGATAACGCTCATAATTGCACAGATAATGAGATGCTTTCATATTTAGTTTTTGCCAGTTAACTTAAACAATAGCTTAAATTTTATGTTAAATCTATTTGCACAGGGAATCGCACAACAGAACGTAGAACATATAATTCTATATTTAGTATATAGAATTAGAGGCAGCTGGGGAGAGGGAGGTCTGGGTGTCCCTCCTGAGGCTGCTACCCCCGCGACCCGAACCCCGGACAAGCGGAAGATGATGGATGGATGGATGGATGAATATTAAATTAAAAAGAACCTGTATCGGTACTGGCAGTTGTGTATCAGAAGTACAAAAGTACTGTAGGTTATTATCCGCTCAAAACATAATTTATATTAAATGTATTACATTGATATCTTTTGGTTTTTATAATCACAATGTAAGACCTTTACTTGATCTATAAATGGATATGAGTAAAAAAAGCAGAAATAATAAGTCTTCTCGTGTTTTTGTTTAGCCACCTTCATAACAACATGATCCAGAAGCTCGGGCAGACGTGCTTCGAAGGACTGCACAATCTAGAGACACTGTGAGTATTTATTTAGATTTTTTAAATATGAATTCCTGGAATGAAATCCAGCTATGCCGACCGGAGCCGGTGCACGGATCGCGGGCAGACCGCCATATGGAAACGCGGCAGTCTCCGTGCCTGGTATTCAGCATCGCGGGGTGGGATTGCGACGGTCTTCCAAGGAACTTTCCGGTTCTCCGGTGCTTTTACTCAGAGTCCTGGCAGCACATCAGACATGCTTCCTATGATGCCATATCTTCCGTGAGGGTTCGCGCAGCGTGTGCTTGGGTAATGAGCAGGAAACAGGCAGACGCGCGTCCAGATGCAGTCATACACGTGTACGCACACACACACACACACACACACACACACACACGCACACACACACACACACACACACACACGCACACACAGAATGCTGGCATTGTCAATAAAGGTGCGTTACCAACTACTCTCTAACTGCTGCTGACTTCAACAGAGGCTTTGCCCATATCTATTCATCTATATCTGTTTCAAGAGGTTTATCTTTATATCTTATGCGTAAATATATCACTGACAAAAATACAAACTGAAGTGAAGTGTTTAGGAACGGCTGTCAAATGCTGAGGCTTTTCAGAGGCAGTCTAGGAAAATATTACAGTCCGTGGAGGCTGAGCTGTAAGTAAGATGTGTACTACACTAGTTACAAAAACGGTAGAATTGTTTCAAAACCAAAACTGTTATACTCTGTGTGACACTTGTAAAAATTCAATTTACAAGAAAAAGCTTGCTCAGTTATAAATCGTTTTTTCAGTATGACATCCTGACATAGCTGCTGCGTAATATGACGTTTCATGTTAAAGCGCAATCCCCGCTTCTAATGGGTTATGCAGGTAGCACTGTCATTAAGGGCTTTATGGACGCTCCTCAGAAGGTTTCTGGTTCGCGTCCTGGGACTGCTTCCTTTCTGAATTTCTTGAACATAATTTTCCAGATGTGGCGAAATGATAATTTGCCTGAATGGAACTCTTAAGTATAACCTAAAACGTCCCAAAGTGCTCACCCTCAGATTGTGAAATTACTGTAAATTGCCTCCAGTGGCAGGGGAGCTGGGGTGGGGGAGCATGCAGATTAAGCTTCTCGATCATGGCTGAAATCCTGCAACACCGCCGGTACACTGTCAAGATGTACAAAAGAGTTAGAGTTTAAATGCTGAGCGAAATGGGCTCCGCGGAACAAGAGAAAGTTCTCTTAAAACAGCTGGATTGTGATGTCAGATCAGTATTGCGGGGAGGTGGGGGGGCACAGCTCGAGCCAGAGGCATGGTGGTCTGCTGGAAAGTGAGTGCTTGACACCTGCTTTTTAATGACCTACTGAAGTGTAAAAAATGATGTGGCCCCCGATTTTATGACCTGTTTCAGCTCGCTAGGATCTCACACCCAGCTTTTCACTTTATTTAAGGGCTATTACGAACACCCATCCGCTGTGTGGGCTAAAGCCATCCTCTTGGGGAGTTTTTTAAGGAATTTTCTGATGGTGGGAAAATTCAGGGCAACAGACATTGACGTGGAGATGAAACCATTGAAGGCTGTGCTATGGAATAATGTTCTACGAAAGAAAGAAGCACTTTGGGTCTTAAGCCACTCTCACACACTAAGTAAATTACCACCCAGTCCCCAGCAATCTGCATTATGGACAGCAGCACTCAAACTACAAATTTGCAGTGGGGCCCTATGGTTTGGACCCCTGCTGGCCACAAAGAGTCACTACACAAAATATTAAATGAAAGTTAATTTAGAAGACGCTATGATCTTCTAGCTTCTTCCACTAGCTATGTATTTAGTTTCTGGAACATCTGAGGAGGGTGGTGGGGCCTTAGAAATAACAACCTTGCCCCCAGAATATGGACCCAAAAGAAAGAGAGATTTTCAGTGAGAAATAGCAAAGGGTAACAATGACATAAAGAGAGGTGTTTTTACCCTTTCAATAATGGATGTACAATGGAAAAAAACCTGCAATTCCATCGCAGCCTCTAAGAGAGCACTGCCGATTCCGTTACTGTTTAACATCCGCTCTCGGTATCAAAGAGAAACAAGGTAGAGCCTTTTGCTTTGAAGTCAGGCCTTTCCACATGGAAATTAGATTCAGTATTTCCACAAGTGTTGGTTTTGCTTTTGTAACTTTTTGCTTTCCTGGGGTCAGCACTTCGAACCAGTCGCAGTCCTCATTAGAGAGAGGAGCAGTGATTTCAAGGTTCAAGTCTTGGCTCAAATGTGAGCAGCTGAATACAGAGTTAAGATAATACAATTAGGTTTTTTATTCAAAAAAAAAGAGAAAACAGTCAGAGTAGGAGGTCATGCCACGTATCTGATTACAGCGTCTATCCCTGAGGTAATTAAGGCAGAATGTCACGCTAATCCACAAGAGTGCGATCACTTACGCGTAAGGCAAGCCTCTTCTGCGGACCGGGTACCATCTGTGTCCGGCTGGTTCACCGAAAACGGGTGTGGGAGTGCCCGGGGATGCAGCTCAGAGCAGACGGGGCCATGGTGCAGGGCTCGCCTGGCTTCGTGTTGTTGTTGGGCCCGAATTCTTCTGGCATCCCGAGTGTGGGATCGCGCCCCCGATCCAAACAATGATGTCGCTGTAGGAAATGAAAAGCATTATCCGGCTGGGCTGTATCAAAGAAACATTTCAAAACACCAGCACAAAAAGGCTGATTGATGTTCTAAACAAATGGAGAGCAAAACCAGACATCTCTGCCTCGGAGGGCAAGCTCATTTACAGCCCTTCGTTTTTCCATTTTTTTCAAGTTTTGGTTAGTTAAAGCCATTCCTGTTTGACAAAACATGTTAAATAAGGCTGATAAACCTCCTTTACTTTTAATATGAGTCCTGTGGGTGCTTAATTGAGGCTAAAGTTTTATTTTATATTTATATTTATTATATATCTGAGATTCTAACGCTGAAGATGCCTAGATCTCAGATGGATATCAGTCTATGTTCAAAAACCTGCAGAGGATCCAGACATACCCAATTAGGAGGCACTAATAAACTAATTAGGCTTGAGTACCAGTTTTTAGCTCCCCCTATAGGCGGGAGGTCATACCTGGCCATGGTAATCTCCACCACACTACATCTTTATGAATTAAACATAATTGTTTAACCCCCTCACACGTGGGAAAGGAAGCCTTTATCGGAAGAGCAAATGTTTGACTGCACCTGGGCTCTTGGCCAAGGTCGGCGGCGCTTAATACCCGGACTCGTTTCAAAGGGGCTGGCACTGAGCCAGAAACATTCACAGATATATAAACATTTAGGCTGTTTTGAAAGTTTACGCTTAACACTGAAGGATAACGCTCATAATTGCACAGATAATGAGATGCTTTCAGAGCTTTGTTTTGATAGCCTGTGCCAAAGTCGTCACGGTGACAAGGAGACGTTCACCTGCCTTTCAACTGCACTCATTTGTTGGGCAAAACAAACTTGGTTATCAACAAAATCAATTACCCCACCTTCTCCCACTACTGCTAATTGCTAATTGATTCATTTAAACATAAACATTGTGAAAAGCAAGTATTTATGCACGGTATCCATAGTTTTTTTTTTGGCACAGGTCAATGGTGTGATGCAAGTTTCTTGCTAGGTTGCTGAATGTATGTATGAGAGATTTCTACTCAATAGTCGATCTGTTGATTCACGAAATGCGTATTTATTTTGCTGAGTGAAACTGTTTTTTTTTCTGTATCTATTCATGACAAGATATTTGGGTCTTTTACGTATAGTCATTTCAGTTTCAAAGTGTGAAATGCAAACATGACTAGCATGGGATGCCAGGTGGCTGGCATGCGGCAGGGAAGATTCCGCTTCCTGTCTGTGCTGTTATGTCTTTTAAGCTGCCCCAGACTGTACCCCTGACCTGAAACCCTCACACTCCTGTGTGCTCCGTCTCCCTCCCAGGGATCTGAACTACAACAACCTGCAGGAGTTCCCGGCTGCTATCAGGACGCTGGCCAAACTTCAGGAGCTGTGAGTGTTCCCACCCCGATAAAATCCGGTCATGCTTTTCAGCTGGACGCCAAAGAGTAGCTACCTCATGCTATGTGGAGTGCGTTTCCCTATCAAAGGTTTTCAAATGACTGATAGGGGCCTGGCGTTCTGCTGCTGGCAAATAGGACTAGAAACATTCACTCTAGAACCACATTTTACTAATCGGCAAACGGAACTGGCCACTATTAATGATGGTGGACGATCACCGAGGCTAGCTAGTCACTTTTCCCTCCTTTATTATCCATTTATTTAAATCATTTTTATTTCTGCGACTGCAAGGTGTTGGCACCTGAGCCAAGCCCTCCGTGTTCACACCTATCGCCCCTGGTAACGGGCGACCCGCAGGGTCTCCAGCGCTCTCTGGAGGTGATATAAAAGCCGGATGAGACACCATCTCTTTTTCATTAACCCCCCCCCCTTAAGGAGTAATGAAGTCGATTATGGTTTGTCACGCTAGACCATCATAGTAATCTGGATTCATACTGAATTCTATGAGATCCAGCCTGCTTCAAGTAACCAGATCCTGTTTTTCATTTATCACAGAAGCCCCATTCACCTACTGTTATCTTTCTTGACTCTTCAATGGCATTCATGAGTCCCGTGTGGGGTTTGGTGTTGGTGTGTCTGTTCAATGTGTCACGGTTTACTGTGACGCTGAGGCTGAAGCCTATCTCTGTCTGACAGGGGCTTCCACAACAATGATATCAGGTGCATCCCAGAGGGTGCCTTCGTGGGGAACCCGCTCTTGCAGACTATGTAGGCCACTCAAACTCTCCTGTTTTGGTGTTTGTATTTGTAGTGAATTATTTATTGTCCGTGCGCCTCTGTCTCTACATCAAGACAAAGGAGCTACCAATATATTTAACAATGTGTCATCATACCAAAATAACATGTGCATGGAGAAAATTTCTTGGAAGTTGGAAAGCAGTTCTCTGCATGTTCCTGAGAAGGTGCTCTACCTCCCCCCTCCCTCCAGCCATTTCTACGAAAATCCAATTCAGTTTGTGGGAAGATCGGCCTTCCAGTTCCTGCCCAAACTGCACACACTGTGAGTGTTTCCCATCCGGTTCTTCAGCATGAAATAAGGGTGACATATTTTAGCAGCCATCATATTTCATAAGGTCTAGCAGATGATTCTGGCTGAAGGTGTCATCTTTCTCTTGGTGCCAGTTCATCGTCAGATGAAAACCGAAATCTGATTTCAATACCCAGAATTTAGTCCAGATTTTCTTATTAAAAAATACATTTGACATATTTAGCAGATGCTTTCATCCAAAGTGACACATTTTTAAGAGGACAGGGTCAGCTAACTAGAGCAGTTGGGGGTAAAGGCCCTTGCATCAGTTGCCCAATGATGAGCGACTCTGCCAACGACGGGATTTAATCAGGCAACCATCTAACTCTAAGCATAGCATCTTAACGAGCTAAACCACACACTGCCCTCAAGTCACTGAAGTCTTCAAATCTCTTCCACTAAAAAAAAATAATCAGTTGAGATCTATAATAACCTCTCAATTAGCCAATAATAAAGCAGTGGTTCTCAAGTCCAGTCCTGGGGAGCCACTGTGATTGGCTGATTGAGAGGTCATCCCAAAAACCCGGACTGGCCCTCCATGGACCAGGGTCCATATCCCTGCTTTATAGGATTTCTGAAAGCATTAATAATCTGCTGAGAACATGAGTTCGCTGAAGGAGGGAAGGCAACTTGCAGGTATCTCAGCTGGTCTGGCGGGGCACAGAAGCCTTCAGCCACGTTCCGATTGCCCCTTTTGCGTTGTTTATGGCTAACGAGGTTCGTCCATCTCTTCCAGGTCCCTCAATGGAGCAACAGAAATCAGGGAATTCCCTGATCTCAAAGGAACCACCAGTCTGGAAATTTTGTACGTGCTTCCCTTCTCTCATATTTCCAGCTTCATTATTTTTAATAACCAGACGGATAAATAAGGATTCAGTTGTGTCCTGTCACTCATGTTAATCGGCATCATGATAATCACTGTAAAACAAAAACATACCATGTGAATCATACAATGTCGCTCTGTCTTCCCTAATGAACAGAGCTGAGTGTTTCATTCTCTTGCATTGGCAAGTTATCGCTGATGGAAAAATGTGTCTAACCGCAACTGACAAGTTTGAACATCACAGAGGTCTTGCTAGTGGAAAAAAGGTCCTCTGTAAACACTCCTTTATCCTGGGGGCAAAAATTGGGGCATATGAGATAGACAATGGGGGTGAGGGGGAAAGGAAGCCCCATCTGTGCCATTTTTTTGTGGCGTCTATGCAGTCCCTGGCTGTCTCTCATTTCTGCACTGGGGCGGGATTCTCAGTGGTTTCACCCGATACCCGCTCACATCCTCCTTCTCCTGCAGGACTCTGACCAGGGCAGGCCTCACGTCCTTGCCCCAGGGACTGTGCCAGCAGCTACCCAGCCTAAGAGTGCTGTGAGTATGCCCCTTACTCCCCCGACGCCATCACCACCCCAGTCACCTCCACCAAAGCAAAATATGAGAGCACTCATTATGCCATGATTACCTATTGTGAAAATGTTGGAATTAGTAAATATGCCAATGCAGGGATTCGTCATTGTGTCGCTATCGGGATTGATCTGTATGTTAATGTTGGGCTTAGTAATTATACTGATGTTTGGATTAGTTATTGGGTCATTGTTGGGATTTCTTATTGTGTTAATAATGGGATTAGCCATTGGCCCAGTGTCGATACGTGTATTGCTCCTTAGCACATTGCTAGGATTACTCATTCGGTCATCATTAAGATGTTGTGTAGCTTGCAGTCGTTAGAGTCACAATTTGTTCTCTGGTCCTGATGTGTTCATCATATCATCTTATTACATCCATCCATTCATCATCAAACAAGTTCTCCAGTACTAGTCCATGGGGGGGGGGGGGTTGGAGCCTATCCCAGGCTGCATAGGCCCTCGTGCAGGGGAACTCCCTGGATGGGATGCCAGTTGTTCTTCATAATGGAAAACCGTTAAATAGACCAAGCTAGAGCAGAGACACATACATTTTCATAACTGCAGTTATGGGCTATCCACCAAAAAAATAGCTCACTGTGGCGCATATAAATCAAGCGAGCCATTTGGACGAACATATCCACATGTGGCTGGGAGTCAAAGTCTATGGCGTAAGGTTTGATGTGCAGCATGGTTCGGGAAGTGCGTACTTCTTTATCTAGAACAGAAAGTTAAACATCAAGCTGAAAAATGAACTTCCTCTCATGATGTTTCAACAGGGAACTGTCGTATAACCAGATAGAGGAGCTGCCCAGCTTTCATCACTGTCAGCACCTGCAGGAAATGTACGTGTGGTGATCTCTAACACTTCCACGCCACTGCTACGCTCACCTGTGAATGTTTCCTCTGCATTTAATTTCCTGAAGCATTTTCAACAGAGAGTTTATTGCCATAATCAAAGCAAACAGGAGGCAGCACTATAACATGAATATCTTCCACCGCATATCCTTCCAGCCCCCATGAAACAGAAATACAAAGATGCTAAAAACAGAATACAATTAAACAGTAAATCAATAAGACAATAAATGAGAATTTTTATGCAAGTTCTGTTTTACTCCATTTAACACAGAAGCCCTGTTCACTTACTGTTATCTTTCGCGACTCTTCATGAGTCCCGTATGGGGCTTTACTCCCAATGAATGACACTAAACACAAAGGACCTCGTGCACATCGTGCTTTTCCCCGTGGTATAATACCCACTACTGCCGTTCCATCTTGTGACTATTCCCGCTGGTGGTCAGAAGGAGTCACACCAATGGCTGTTTTGAATTTCCATAGCGGTCTCCAGCACAACCTGATACAGGAAATCGAAGCCGGAACGTTCCACCAGCTTGCCTCCCTGCGCTCCATGTGAGTAGCCCCCACCTCCCAGCTCCATCTGCCTCCCCCTGCCCCATCTTCTAAAAGATAATTAAGAAAATGTGTGGTGAGGTGATGGTGATTCACCCCCCCCCCCCTTAAAAATCTCATGCCCCTTTCACGGCTCTGCTCAACATCATTTGACAGTGACCACGTCAGCCAGTGTTACACACAGGAATCAACATGCCCAAAGGTTGCGGTCCTGCTGTGTTGATCTCACACCTTAGTGTACAGAATGACCTGCACGGCCAAACTGGAGCAGCGTTTAATGTACTCTTCCTCCTTGGCGTGGACCAGTGGCCTCCAACTCTAATATGAGCTCTTCCCTCAAGGGGGCCATCTGAGCTATTTTTGAGCCGAATGAGAAACGAGAGAGAGCAAAAAAAATACGTAACATCTCTATTCTGTAGCCCAGTCGATGCTGATCACTTAAACAGAAGATTGCAAAGCTGAAAATTAAAGATCGAACAGCAGGCCTAATTTAAAAATGAGTTATAAATATGTAATGGGCTGTGTGACACTGGATCCGGCCACAAGCCAGGAGTTTGAGACCTCTGCCATAGAGGAAAATGCTGAAGACATTGCAGCTGAGCGAGTATATCGGTGACTAGCCAGCAACTTGCCTGATTCCTGTTGTCCCGATTCGCCCCTTGCAGAGACCTCAGCTGGAACCGCATAGCGAACATTCATGAAGCCGCCTTCGTCTCCTTACAGTCCTTGGTGAAACTGTGAGTCCGCCTCCCGCCCTGATCCCTCATACCGCATTAGATTAAGATTGCCTACACAGAGATCCAGCTTCATTAGTGCATGTGGTTCAGTTGTGTGACCGTGAAGATGCTTTGCTTGGCGCCGATTACAGTAATTTTAGCCGTAATTATGAAAAACCCAGCTGTGAAATAAATGGTAGAGAAGCAAATGTGAACGTGAAGTGCAAATTAAGTTTACTGTATTACTTCAGTAATGCAGAATAATTAAGGATTTACGAGCACCTAATCAAAAACATAACCCCTGTAATCATAAAGATCCACTTATTAGTACCTATAACATTCAAACGGCATGGCATACAATTTAACACACAATTCAAGTATAATTGACCTCTCCTACATTAGGACTCCGTTGCCTAACTTTTTGGCCACAGTCTTTGGGCCTTTGTCACATTGCTACCATTACTGAGAAATCTACAGTCGTGTATTCTTCATGAGATCATCAGCATGATTGGAATCATCTGTTTGTCTGTCTGTAGGGACCTATCTGAGAACCTCCTGAGCTTGCTACCTCTGGAGGGCCTGGCCAGTTTGACCCACCTCAAATTGAGGGGCAACAAAGCTCTGTCTGGCTCTTTCAGAGAGGAGGACTTCCCCAAGATGAGGTAGGCTTTCCTTCTACAGCACCATCAACTCTACAGCTTAGACTTTGGAGATGGAAGGCAACCTTGTATCCGTTATTAGATTCACCTCGTGACAGACACAGGTACAATCATGTCACTTCAGAGAAATGCTGGATGACAGTATTATGATCCATGTTCATACCTCTCAATGTAATGTGCCTTCAAATAAAATCTGTTTTAGCAACTATGCGTGCACAAATCAACACAAAACAAACACCACCTTTACCTACGAAATGCTTTGGCGTTGTTCTTAATAATTGCAGCAGGTCGAAGTTTGTGTCAATACTCCTTGCAGGCACAGAAGAAGATTGTACCGACCTGTTGTAGGCAACTGCTTAAAAAAGAGACTCTTGATAAATACCGAAGCTTCACAGCGATTCAAACGATGCCCAAGGCAATGGACGCTCTCCAGTCGTGGAGGGGCCCAACCTTCAAGGGAAGACAGAGCGACGATTGTTCATAATGGAGAATCGGTTAATAATGGAAAGGATGCAGGAGACATTTAATGGTGTTTCAGATCCCAGCACTTAAGTAAAAGAGGCAGTGACTAAAGCTTGTGTTTGAGTAGGATTATTTTGTCATTTTACCTTGTTAAGAAGATGTCTACAAGCATTCCATTGCTGCTGGAAACATATGCCTGTGGCACTGCAGCCGCTTTGCAAAGAAAAAGCTGGTGTAGTTCTGCGGGTGACAGGCCCTTCATCCATCCGCTCATCTTCCAACCACTCATCCTGATCCAGGTCACTGGTGTTGACATGCTGTAGCAAAACAAGGGCGGTTATTCTAGCCTTCAAGCAAATTTTGCTCCAAAATAGAATATTTCGTGCAAAAAACCCCTAACATTTACAGCAGGGACCTCCGAAGTCCTTAGATTTAAGCCCCACATTGTCATTTTACTGGCATTGTCAAAGTCTCAGTCATCTTCCAGACAGCCCACAAGTTCTTCTGAGCGAGCACGTCATAAGGGCCCCGCTTGATGTTTCATCAGGGTCATCGAGATGCCATACGCTTACCAGTGCTGTGTCTACGGCGTCTGCAACGGCAACTACAAGGCTGGCAGCCTCTGGGAAGCCGAGAAGCTGCAAAGCCAGGAGGAAGACCTACAGAAGAGGAACATAGGCCTATTTCCGCTTCACCCCGACACTAACTGTAAGGCCTGGTGTGAGTGTTGCTGCTTGAGTGAAGCCAGGCAGGAGTGCAGAATCACATAAAAAAAAATCACATAAAAAATAGCTACCTCTCAGATATATGAATATGCAGGACGGGTAAAGCAGATTTGTGAGATGTCTGTTTTTTCACTTTGCAGTTTTATTTATATGTTACGAACCCCTGTCACCCCACGCTTATTTTTAATCTGCCTGACATTGTTTATGTCTCACTAAATTCATTATCATGTGCCTGTAACTTCAGCCAGACCATAATGCAGACGTGTGTCCAGGTAGGACATGGCACTGGAATAACGTTTTTGGTTGCTGTTAGCATAGCTTATGTTCGAAAGCACTCTGTCACAAACCCGAGGCAGGCACTCTCTCTGTTTCTGACTCCAACGTCTGCATCCAGTGCTGTTAAAACATGTTTCTTCCTTCACCAACTCCTGACAGATTAAATATGCAGCAACATTTTTCTTAAAATATGTCCCTCCCAAAAAACCCTTTCAAATTGTATACTTGAAAGGAGCCTACAGTAATTACACTCGTTTGATACAATCACAGCAGTCTGAAGGCGCTTTTCCGATCAAACAAGAGATTAAAAACAAAGGATAAATTAAGCACACACCGAAAGAGTGATGTAATGTTGTCAGACATTAATTAAAGTGATTTATGTGGCCATCACAAATAAATCTGCAGGTTTAGCAATACTTTATAAAACGATGATCTGTTTATTTCATTTCGCTGAAAATTCCAAACATAGAACAGAATAATTCTTGTGCCTAAAGAAACTCCATCTACAAAATACAGGACAAAAAGCAATGCAGTACAGGAGGAAGAACAGTGCAATACAGGACAGACAGCAGTGCAATATAGGACAAACACTAGTGCAGTACAGGAGGAACAGTAGTGCAGTACAGGAGGAACAGCAGTGCAGTACAGGAGGAACAGCAGTGCAGTACAGGACAGACAGCAGTGCAATATAGGACAGACAGCAGTGCAGTACAGGAGGAACAGCAGTGCAGTACAGGAGGAACAGCAGTGCAGTACAGGACAGACAGCAGTGCAATATAGGACAGACAGCAGTGCAATATAGGACAAACACTAGTGCAGTACAGGAGGAACAGCAGTGCAGTACAGGAGGAACAG
>JABFDZ020000042.1:13491867-13508557 GCA_019775955.2 Pollimyrus isidori
AACAGCAGTGCAGTACAGGAGGAACAGCAGTGCAGTACAGGAGGAACAGCAGTGCAGTACAGGACTGATAGCGGTGTAGTACAGGACAGAAAAGACAAATCAGTGGAATTTAAGAATGAGTAAATAAATAAGCAACATAATGGCAATAAGGATGTGCAAATAGACAACTTCATAGTAGGTAATACTGATTAAGGACGGACGTGGAGCAACAATGCAGTGGGGAGACAGATTCAAGTTGTTCAGAGACCTCGTAGCTTGGAAAGAGCACATTAAAAGCAGTAATATTTACTTATAAGCAGAGGCAACCGTTATCGCTCTTCGTCATTATGAGAGGACTATCTGGATCTAAACAATGCTGTATGTAGCCATGATAACCTGAGATGCTAAATTATCGATTTAGCAGAACGTCATAAATCTCAAGTAACAGGAGGGAACATGAGGAAAAACAGAGAGATATGATTGACTAGCCACACAAAAAAGAAAGCCTTTCCCCTGGTTATTGCTGTGTGCTTTCCGTGTAATCTGTCATGGAGGATTTAACGAAAACACATGAGTGCAGTTTCTTTGGTATGTTTCTGAGAAGCAGAAACTCCGATTGCAGGCAGTTGAGCCAAATGTCTTTATTTATGATGTATGTTACTCTACTTTCATGCCAAACCCCACAAGTTATGATGACAGGCTTATTATTGAGACACAAAAAAGGTGATTTATTTATTTGTTTTACACTTTTCTGACAAAAAATGGTACCTCTTGACAACAAAAATAACCATGACTATATTTTGTGTTGCCACAAAAACTCTACAACACAATATACAATTATTGGTATAACTAACGAGGCAATTATGGTTAGCTTTCTACCTAATTTTATACCACGTAAAATGGTCAACTGACCTTTATGTTCAAGTATTTGATGGAGAGTCATGACCTTCTGTTCCAGATGATCTCGATATGGAAGAGTTCCAGCTGGAAGCTGAAGACTCCAAACTCCAGGCCAGCATTCAGTGTACACCCACTCCAGGTAAATCGCATCGGCAGATGCACAAAGGTCGTAGTCCATGGTCTATTAGGAGCAGTTATTTCACAACTTTCTTTGCACTGATGCCAGTTTCCATTTGATTACCATTGCAGGTCCCTTCAAGCCATGTGAATATATGATTGACAGCTGGGTGGTCAGGCTGGGGGTGTGGGCAATCACTGTGGTCTCCCTGGTGGGCAATAGCTTGCTCATCGTCACTGTTTTTACCTCGCCGAGCTACCTGTCCCCGGTCAAGTTTGTCATTGGTGCCATTGGGGGAGCCAACCTGCTGATGGGGCTCTGCATGGGCACCCTGGCCCTAGTGGATGCCCTCACCTTCGGGCAGTTTGCCAAGTATGGCGCCCGCTGGGAGACAGGCCCGGGATGCCAGGCAACCGGCTTCCTCTCAGTCTTTGCCTCTGAGGCATCCATCCTCTTTCTCACGCTGGCGGCAGTGCAGTGCAGCGTGTCGGTGTCCTGTGTCCGTGCCTACAGGAAGTCACCGTCCTTTGGCAGTGTCAAGGTGGCTGCCCTCTGTTGCGTGGCGCTCTCCCTCATGGTGGGGGCCCTGCCACTTTTCTGGGTTGGGGAGTACGGCTCCTCGCCCCTCTGCCTGCCATCCCCCTTGCCGGAAGGTCAACCCTCAACCTTGGGCTACATGGTGGCCTTGATCATGATGAACACGCTCTGCTTCCTGGTCATCACCGGTACCTACATCAAGCTCTACTGGGACCTCATGAAGGGCGAGTTTGATAGCATCTGGGACTGCGCCATGATCAAGCATGTGGCCTGGCTCATCTTCACCAACTGCCTGCTCTACTGCCCTGTGGCCTTCCTCACCTTCTCCTCCCTGCTGGGCCTCTTTCGCATTGGCGAGGAGGCCATCAAGTCAGTTCTCCTGGTCTTGCTGCCTCTCCCTGCTAGCCTCAACCCCCTCATCTACCTGCTTTTCAACCCGCATTTCAAGGAAGATCTCCGTCTGCTCTGGAGAAGGTCTCGGCCTGGCCGGGAAGAGACCCTGGACTTCTTCGCTTCTGAGGAGACGGAGAAAAGCTCGTATGACTCCACGCAGGCCCTGGTGTCCTTCTCCGAGGTGGACGTGCTGTACGACAGCACAGTCCAGCCCACGCTGGAGCCTTTACACTACACGGCCACCTCATCACCAATCCCTCTCATCCCCTGCCAACAACAAGGCCCCAAGAAGGAAAACGGGACTACATCTCACCCCGGCACGCGGCCCCAGCATGAGGAGCCTGAGCGGAATAGCGCACTCTTCCCATCTAAAACCCACCATTCGCCCCGCTTTTCCTTTCACTCCTGAACAACTGACTGTTCACGAAACACAGAACTGTAATGGGAAACAGGTCCTACTACAAAGCAGGCCTCTCAGCATTGAAAACAATGGACCAATTGAATTTCAAACAGTGGAACAACATCCACGAGGTGGTGACAGTGAGCATTCAGATGACAGCTGTCAAGAAGCTCAGTTGTTTCTTTTTGTGTTTGTATATAAATACATAAATACAGAGACCTCATCATCATACACTTTGTAAAGTCAATTAAACTGCATTTATGGGCTTACTTTGACAGACATGAAACCGGGGTGTTATTTTGAAAGGCTGAAGGACAAACATCCAGTTAATGTACCTATTACCTCTGAAAACCGATATTCACAAGGGCGTTTTTAGTCCCCACAGAAAAACTCCTAGTGGTCTTCAGCTCCATGAACAGCCATTCTTATTAAACCAGAAATGGTTGTATCTGATTTTTCTTTTACCAGCCGATTATAAAATTCTGTACGAAACCTGATCGCAGCCGACCTAGTGTTAAAAAAAAATTGCCCCCCAAGCACCATGCAAAAATAGACCATTTTCAAAGAAACGCATTCAGACATAACTGTTATGCCTCCCTGTTTGGCTTCAGCTATGTTCTTTGATGCCTTTGATGTCGGATAGCAAGCCATCACTTGTTACATCGCTCCTGGTCTGTAAAGAACTAAGACACGTCTAAGGTATTTCAGATCATTTATATCCAGACCTTCACTTTCTTATAGCAAATGAAAACAGTTCATAGCTTTGTTTATTTAACAGCGTTAAGTAAATATTCATTTGAGTGGCATCATCGACATGGACCAGGCTGAATGTCAACCCAGAAGTGATTTGCAGCTGTGAAGATGTTTTACATTACATTTAATTTATTTAGCAGACACATCACTCTTAAGACAACATACAACTAAAGGTCAGACAGTCCCTGGAGCAAGGGGTTTAAGTGCCTCGCTTAAGTGCCCAATTGGCAAAAATCACTAGGCCAAAATCAAGATTTGAGCACACAGTACCCTAACCCAAGCCACACACTACTGATCCCTACATAAAAATTTTGAAAGAAGACTGTGTGGGGCTAAAGGCCATTTAGCTGTTGATGTATCACTTACTGTCCTTAGAAAAATAAGGACCAATCAAATTTCAGACAGTGGAACAGCATCCACAAGGTGGTGTCAGTGAGCTGCTGTTAACCCATAAATACAGCCAGGAAAAAACTGTCAAAGGGAGGTGGGGGGTAGGTGGTAAAATCTGCCAAACGGGTGGGCCAGGCTTGCACTGGCAAAATGTCATGCTGGCTAATGTTACCACCACCCTCTAGCCCCAGTCAGCAAACAGATTTCCAGGACAATGCACATCAGGAGGCTGCTGTCTGTTTCCGGGAGACTCCCAGTACTTCACTGAGAAGTGGGGTGTTTGCATTGTTTTTCAGTGTCGAATGCAGTCCAGCAAAAAAAATACGAGTGCGACGTCTGCGCACTAAAGCTAGTGACCCAATGGTACGGAGTGATACAGCTTGATTGATTCAGCAGTGTTAACGAGATGGTCTGATTGTCGCGTTTGACAAGGAATCTCAATCGACCTGTAATAAAAGATAGACCTGCAGATTGCGATCAAATGATTGGTAACCACTGTACTACACAACATTAACTTAACATGTCAATGATAGCATTTTCTATCATTTTCTAAATTGTATTTAATCAGAAAATAAGAAAGAAACTTAAAAGAAAAAATACTCGAGGTATTTGTTGCCCACGTGTGATAGCCGACTCCTTCAAAAGCCCGGGTTTGTAAAGTAGGCTAGCTATTGTACTTACAGAGTAACTACCTCTGAAATAGCATGCTAATATTCCTCTGTATCCCAATATGTTTTCCTATTATATTCAAATATATAATTTTATATTGAAAAATAAAGCTTTTAGATGTACAAAGCAGATTTACTATTTTGGATGTATATATTTTCAAACCTCTGTAAACAATGAAATGTATGATCAAATAAAATTATTAATTTTATTAAAAACAGCTGTTGTCTTTGCGATGGATCTTCCTGGGTCATTCTCTCTGATATTCTTAGAAAAAAAAGACAAACATAATTCCACCTACAAAGGTTTTAGGATCACTCATAGCATCAAGACTAAACTATATTTACCTAGAGAACAGCACTTTGAACCTGGAGTAAGGCCCACAAGTCAAACTAATAGTTTTCTCAAAACATTAACTCCTACACAGATTAAAAGGCATGCGTTTACGGTACATAAAGAATGAGTAACGTTTATCTCTGTGAAAACACCTGCTGGAGAGCAGATACATCAATATCATGGACATTAAAACCACCTGCCTAATAAAGTGTAAGTCCCTTTCGTGCTGCAGAATCAGCTCTGAACCATCGAGGCATGGATTCCACAAGACCTCTGAAGGTGTCCCTTGGTCTCTGGCACTAAAACGTTAGCAACAGAGCCTTTAAGTCCTGTACCATGTGGGGTGGGACCTCCACGGATTGGACCTGTTTGTCAGCACATCCCACAAATGCTCCATTGGATCAAGATCTGGGGGATTTGGAAGCCAAGTCACCACCTTCAACTCTTTTTCATGTTCCTCAAACCATTCCTGAACAATTTTTGCAAAGTGGCAAGGCACATTACCCTGCTGAAAGAGCCCAGTGCCACCAGGGAGTACCGTTGGACATGAAGGGATGCCTGCAACAATGTTTCGGTTGGGGTACATGTCAAAGTAACATCCATAGGAATACTGTGACCCAAGGCTTCCCAGCAAAGCATTGCCCAGATCACACTTCCTCCGCCGACTTCCCCTCTACCCATAGTGCACCCTGGTGGCATCTCTTCCCCAGGTAAACCATAAACTCACCTAGTGATTCACATGATGTAAAAGCAACTCATCATACAAGGGCAGTGGACACGGGTCAGCAGCTAAACAGTAAGATATGATGACTCTGCCTTAGCAAGCATGAACTTTTTTAGCAATTTGTGCTACAGCAGCTCTCCCAGTTGGCCTTCCTTGGACTACTTTTGGTCGGCATTGGCCACTGTATACCAGTAACACACCACACCACACCATAACCACGGGGAAGAATTTACTGATAAAGTTTGCCGACCAGGGGGAGGAAAAAACCAGTACAAAAATAGGACCAATTGAGTACTTCGGTGTCTGATGGATGACAGCATTTTACTCGTTTGATACGGCATGGTGCCATAAGATACTGGACTGCTGGATAGAAACCCCTGTATGAGCATTCTATTTACACACACAAACACAGACAGACAGGCTCCACTGTGTAAAGGAGGTCTTTTGCAAAGTTAACACATAAGCATGCCACTCCCTCCAATCATGTATTGGTAGTAAGGGGTCCAGGTTCTTGTCTGCATTCATTTGCTGTTCAGATGATCAAGACTGAACAACATCAGCACAGAAACAATGTTTAGAGTAGACAATGGATTAAAACTCAGTTGTCACAATCACGTCTATGTGCAGAGTACCACAGTATATATGGAAAATATGGAGGTGTATCGGCTCTCACTGATCAGGAGGTTGTTGGTTCAAGTCCCATGGCTGATAGGGATTTCACCGCTGGTTCCTTGAGTAAAGTCCCTAACACACCAAGGACACGGCTTGACCCTGCTCTCAGACCCTCACTTGTACGTTGTTTTGGACAAAAGCTCCTGTCCTGTATTGTAACATCCTGAGAGGGTCTTGTTCAGCCCACGTCACCCCATCAATCAAAAGAAACTGGATGTCCAAAAAACAAGCATGGAAATATCCTGAATAGCAGAACATTTCCAGGTTACGAGGAAGAAAACTGACCCCCTGATGTGTAAATATAAAATTTATTATCGCTCAATATCGACAGTAGTACATACATATAAACAAACAAACAATACAGGAAAAACAGAAATGTAAAACTATAGGCTGGTCTTCACCTTCTTCTGTGGGTCTTCTGAACCAAGCATCTCCCTCTTGCGAGACACCCTGCTCTCTGCATCTGGTTGATCCACCTCCTTCACACCCTTTGAACACAACTGAATTAGTATCCATCTGAACCTTTCAAATTTACAAAGGGGGATGGAGGTGTCGCCCAGGAACTGCTTATCAAAGCTCCTGTCCACCCTGTCACTAACAACTCACCCATGTTCAAAATGCCGACTTCACACAGACTTTGTGCTTTTACTTTCCGTTCACATTTGCTATCCTTAGCCACTCTGTTACAATTTGTGGGACTGGCAAAACCAAGCAAGTAATAACTTGCATATCCTTACTGTTAGAGTTATAAATTGCAAGGCAGTCTACATCAATATTTCTTCCTAGATATTAATCAAGTGCTCACAAAGACACACCCCCACTCTGTGGTTTGGGACACCGCTCTTCAATTAGTGATTTAATCAAAAACGTTAGTAAGTAAATGTTTTTTTCTGAACACATAGTTGGCCAATTTGTTGCAATAGTTTGGAAACATCTAAATCTTTCCTTTGTCTATACTTTTCCAGACTTGGGAAAAAAACACAACATTCCATAAAAAAATCCATATTTTTTCCCTATTGCATAAGAACCATGATTAAAGTGGTGCAAATTATAGGCAAATTCACTCAAGTTAATATTGCAAACAGGGTGTGATCCCTTAATGGATGTTATATGAATAATACTTTCCATTTATCACCCCGTAAGATTAAGATCCATGTCTCATACTTCCACAAAAACCACCTCAAATGAACGTAAAAACTTTTGCAATACTTGCCACCAGCTGTTCTGCTACTCCCACAAAAATGATCTATGACCAGCTCTTGGCTGTTGTTCAGAGTGGCCCTACGCATACTGAGAATCCCCCCCACCAAAACATGTTTGTCATCAGTCGCTGCTCTTTAAAAAAAGAAACTAAACGACCCTGAAGGTAGCATTCAAAAAGCTACAATGAAATGAATCCATTAAACCACTGAGCAGCTGAAGAATAACACATGAAATATGCAAACTGCAAGCCTTAATGCACACAGGAAACAAGTAGCCTTTAAGATCTGCAACATTTCCAGATGACCTCAAATAGCAGAAGAAACCAAAGACCCACCAGATTCTGCTGCATGGCATGCTTCAAAGTCCACTTCTTGGCCTTCTCCAGGAACACCTGCCTGCTGTACTTGTATTCTGCAGACTGAGGAAATGGTCAAGAGCTTCAGCCATGACATCATACGAGCTTCACTGCAAGATCAGATGCTAACAGCAGTTTACTAAACCCTGCTGGCTTCTTAAAAATACAGCCCATCCCACCCAAAAGTTTGTCTGCTACTGGCAGTTTTCAAATCACAGATGCTATGGCCATGAATTGCATAAAGGTCTCAGCCAACATATCGAGAAATGTAATTTCCATACATCAACGTGAGTCCAATTGCCATCATCTGTCAAGTCAGCCAAAGAAAACCCCACGCATCACATGAAGCTGGACGTGATCACCTGCCCATACTCACAATGTCAGCCATGAGGGGGTCATCCGGGTTGGGTTCAGCCATGAGCAGCTGGATGGAAGTCAGCACGGTGGAGATGTTCAGGGATGGTCTCCATGCTCCCTGTCATGAACAAATGCCATATAGTAATCAATACTTCATTTAACCAACTAACCTAGCCACTGATTCCTGTTCTCAATGCCCAGAAACACACAAACAAGTCCATGTCGAGCCAAGAATCTAATAGCATTAGGAGCATGTTACTTATTTTGTAATCATCATCTTAAGAACATTAAGGAGCTTTGTGTGGTGTGTGAGCCAGAAACAGGGCCTATCAATATTAAATGGTTAGACAGCACTAGTCGAGACCTTGAAAAGCTCAGGGGGTCAGGTGATGTACTTTTACTTAAAGTAATCGGGTAATGCACTGCTCAGAGAGGAAAGAGACCATTTTTAGCAAAAAAAAAAGAAAAAAAAAAAAACAGTTGAGGAACTTTGATACCTTTGGCGGTAACTTAAGAGCATCAAGGCAGATGCGTCCACCATTGTCGATATTAGGGTGGTAGATTGGAGTCAGAAAACGGATTTTGGGAGGTTCAAAAGGATACCTAAGAAAACAAACCATGAGACATTTTCAAAAACACTCAGAGTGTCATTGTTTGCAGAATAAAAACAGAGCTGTTTTTGAAGTAGGTAGTTATTAAACCAGGTTGCTACTCACCGTTCTGGGACCTTGATCTCAAGTACAAACACACCACCCTCATACGGAGTGTTCACCCCTCCCACTATTTCTGCAATTATAAAAATGAATCCATCAGCACACTAAACGGGCATTCAGCAGCTACCATCAGGCAGTGAATGATCAAGATGCTGTTATTTTTCTAACAAAGTAAGACTTAAAGTAGATAAGTAGTTAAAGTAGAATATGAAGACAGGGGACATTAATGTCACCTGCAGCATGTACAAGACTGGGTGTCAAAGGAATGTTTGGGTCACAGTTTAGCAGTAGGTGCGATATATCCATACAGCTGTTAGTATCTATCATTACTCATTTTTCAATACACTACCATGTCTGGGTCAGGATTTCCACAATACAAGCTCCTGACATACGGATTTACTAGTAGCTGCAAGTGTACCCACAGGAGAATGCTGTCAGCATATTGTTTTTAATTAATGAGCAACAGGAATGTAGTTTTCTCCCACAGAGAATAGTTCTATAGCCCACATTTAAGGATGATTATTCAGAATTACAAGTCACAGCCAGAATCGGCATGTACCGTATTATACCACTTGATGGCATTGTTTGCCGTTCCAAACAGAACAAATAGCATTCCACAGAATTGCATAGAACAGAATCAAATAGAATACAACAGAATAGCAAACTTTTGCCATTGTGTGTGAAAACAAGCCTCAGTAGAAACAGTGTAGAGTGGCAGTAAAAGCCCACAAAGAGCGTGGACAGTTGCAACACTGCAGATTTCGCCAATCAGAAACAAGCTAGAGTTATGACACTCACACTGCAAATGCTCAGTAATACCCTCTAGCTTTCTGCAAGATTGCAGCCAGTTTTGAGCATCTCTTATGGGGGAATCAAAAAGCAAGGTAAGAAAGTAATTTTTTTATGATCAAACCTTTTCTTATAGTGTATAAACTGTTTTCATGAGGTATTGTAAAGTTGTATCATTTGATTCTATAGTTTCTTAGCTTTTAACAGGCTTAGCTACCATGCTTCAAAGCTAATGTGGTCAGCTAGTATAGCTAGTTTAAGAATGGCTGGCCATGTGGGGTCATTTGCAACATTTGGTTGCAAATGTCCCTCATGACAACAATAATTAAAATTAGATCAAATATATATAAAAAGTGGCTTTATTGACTTGATAATGAATACATTTCAATAGTCAGATGTTCCTCCTGAATATCAATAACTTGCTCTTTGAAAAAATCAGACTCTGCTCCAATATTTTCCCAATTATGTTTTTTTCCCCAGTATGACACTAGACAAGACGACAGATAGGGCTGTCCCTCTACCCATTCTCAAGTTAGCTGCAGAGACAATGCAGAAAGAGGGCACAACAGTGAGGTCTGTCACAAAAGTGTTTGATATCTGCCACACAATACTCTACTGTTTCATTAAAAAGGTAGAGAGATTAGGTTCAGGAGAGGAGCTCAGGACAGGCTACTGGACTTCCAGGAGGGTTTTTTCGGACCTCCAGGAAAATATCCTAGCAGATTATATAAAGACTGCTGTGGACTTATGTAAGCAAGAAAAATGTTAGAAAAAGTATAGATGTATGTGGAAATGTGGTCTGTGTTTGAGTAAGATCTAGAAGAAGGAATATTGTGAGGGAGCGTTTATTCAAGTATGAGACAGTGAAATAAAGAGAAATTGGGTGGATAAATGACATTCATTTTAAAATTCTCATTTCCATTTATGTTTTGTTTCTCAGGTTCACTGACTGGCATTCCTGCTTACTGTTCATTATAAATGCAAATTCCCTAACACTTGGAATGAGTGCTCCTTGGCTGGCCGTGACTGGTTTATGGGATTCATGAAGACAATCAAGTCTTTCGATAAGACGCCCTCAAGCAACCAGCCTGTCAAGGAACATCAACTTCAATAGACACAATGTCCCCATATTTTTGATAACCTTGAGAAGGTCCTTGACAAGCACAAATTTGAGTGTTATGTTAAGCCTGTTACTTTGTAATAGTACTAAAACTGTTCAAATTAACTGTTGTTTCAATACTGTTTGAGCAAATTAAAAACGCCATTCAAAAAAAAGTGAATAATGTTTGTCAAGAGTGATTTTTTAGTACATTTTAATAAGTGTTGCAACTGCCCCTCAGGACTGTTGCAACAATCACCCTATGTGCGAATGGTTGCAACGTTTCTCTCTCTCTGTTGGGGAGCAACATAAATTTAAATACAATGTAAATACATTCATTTCTAATCTTCTCATGTTATTGCAATGTATTACAACAAATTGAACTCAAACTGAACTCTTATTGCAGGAAACTGCACGTGTCAGGAAACAGGGCAAAACTGGTGTTTCCTGCCCCATGTTTCCTTCACTCAGTTCCGCAGGTGACAAGTAATTAAGTAACACCCATATGTGTAACCTCATCTGAAGCAAGACTCTGGTATAAATAGGGGATATAAGTAGTTCACTCCGCAGAAGGTGGCTACCCTTGCAAGTAAAATCTGTGTGTGTCTCATTTCAAGGTGAACAGACAACTCAGAGCTGAATCCACCCAACACGCTCCATTAAAATGTTATTTACTTTAATGTTATAATATTTACACGTTGTAGCAGTATGGGTTGATAGGTGCCAGATGTGGATTTAATGTATTAAAATTTTGTCTATTGCAAATGGTCTCTGAGATACTGAAGGAAATGAAAAAAGGGGAGCAACTGTCCCCGCTCTCCCCTACTTCCCCACTGCAGACATTTCGTTCTGCTTATTCTGCTTGATAATTATACCACTGAAATGTCATCACATGATATCTTTATAGATATTGCCGCACAAGTATATGAGCACAGAATCAGACTCAATACCAATACTAGTATCATGCATCATGCTACTTGCATACGTCAGACCAGCTCTCTGTTTAGCCCAAGGCCAGCCCATACTATCCATACAGCTCAGGCAGCTCGTTTATTAGCATTAGTTTGTTGGAGAAAAAATGTATATTTAATGATATCTAAAGGTCAAATAAAGCCAATTCAGAATTTGTACAATATTTTATAACCCGTTGCAAAATGCCAAGCCATAATGACACTATTGACAGCTTCACAGATGTTACCTGCAAAAATGTGTAGAAAGGAAAAAGGGAGACCGGTGTTTGTGAAGGGGGGGGTGGGGGAAGGGACTGACAAATTATGTTGTACAGCTGTTTCTAGCACCATTTTGCACTTTACCTAACTGCATTTAGTTATTAAACAGCTAATCTGCACGTCAGGTATTAATTTCTGCAATTTACAAAATCGCTGCGAATCAAGTTCACAAGCATTAAATTGTATAGCGAAAACCAGGTCGCTCACCGGCTTTGAGCTCGCCCACGTCGTGCTCCGTCTGCCAGCAAGACACCCCAGGCGGCGGCTCTGCGCCCAGCAACTGCAGCTCCCGCTTCAGACGGCTGATCCGCTGCATTTTGGCACCCGTCTGCCGGGAAAACAGGAGGCGTGAAGCGGCTCGGTGCGGCAGCATGACGGCGGCCCAGTTCGCATTCCAGCCAAAGGCCAACCCGTTACCATACATAAGGCTCATGCAGCTCGTTTAACACGTTACGCGAAACACTTACCTGACCACGTCAGTCAATGTACTGTTGCTAATGGTTTACAGAGAAAATACAAAAGAGACAGACATAGGTATGGAATACGGTTTGATTTTCCCTCGTCTTCGAATGTGGACAATCGCGGCATCGAGCGCTTCTGCTGAAATGATTTCTGGGTGTTGTAGTCATTTCCCCATTAATTTATAGGTTCGATATAAATGTAAAAACTACAATTACCCGTGATGCATGCGCGCTTTATTATGCATTGTTTAGGCATTATAGCCGATTTTCAAGCAATCGATCTTGCAAACTTTTGATTTGCTTTCTGAGTAACATTCAGTTGGACAACGGCACTGAAACAGATTCTGGTTAAACACAGCAAATAAACTTTAATGGTAATATAGACTCCAAAGATGCTTTGCATAGTGGAAACTGTTGGAGTTGTACTCCGCCAGGTCCGTTGATGAGAAGAGATTCACAGCTGAGACGAGGAGTAGTTGCAAGCAACGGGTTTATTCTGTAATAGGTTGCAAGCTGTCTGACATACATTCAGCATGTACAGGAAGAGGCTCAACCATATGTATCGGCTCTGTCCTTCTTATAGCCCTTTTGGGCATCTCCCCCCTCTCTCGGTACCTTCCATCTATGTGGTAACCACATGTTTAACGTTTGCCCTAGTTAGTCAGTTAGTACTTGTACTTGTGGGAGGCTAAGGATAAGTACAGGCCGCTTACGGTGTCTGTCTGCTCCCTCTATTGGTCTTGATTGGATCACCCACCCATGCCGCCGCAAGTACGTTCTTGTTTCTATTTAGTTAGAGCCTTATAGAATTATTCCCTCAATTTCCCCCTTTTGATCTCCACCAGGAGATCACCCTGATTATGCTGATTAGTAATATTTTTCCTTATGTATGAAATTTTCCATTGCTCCTTTTGATCTCCACTAGGAGATCACCCTATTAGCATGGGAGGTGTAGTTCAAATCTGTCCAGAGAACCATTGTCCATCCCTGGCTCGACCGGCAGGAGAGGCATCCTCTGCACATAGGCGTCATACCGCTTCTCTATCCTAGTAGTGATAGAGACAAACTGACAGTGCGTGCAGACTGGGAATACAACACCATCCGCAAGTAACCAAAATAGCAGAAAAAGTAGCAATGGATAATAAAAGCGAGCTCATTAAACCTTTCCACTGTCCAAACACTGAGGTCACGTACAGCATACGTCCCCAAACATCGCACAGCATATCCAGCACAAGGCGATTTACGTAGGGCCTAATTGCTCTGCCCGGCCTGCCACTGCATCCCTAATCAGGTTGGACAGGCGCAGAATGTTATAGTGTACATAGTTAATCCGATCCACATTTTTATTGGGAGTGATGGTAAATATGGCCGCTACCATAGGAATCTTCTCAAATCCTGCAGCAACCTGGTCAGCCAATTGGAACTCATCCGGCACTCCTCTCGAGATCCCTATTGTGTCGATGTAGGTGGGGGAATATACTGTGGGGTCAAAGTTTGGCGCCTTACATCTGCATCTACTCCGCCTGCGGCTTCGCCATCCCCCCATCAGACTCCTGTCTGGTGTGAGAGTAGTGACCTCAGGCGTATCACAACGTTCTCCTATCAGGATTACGGGTGCCATTAGTCTCACCATGGGGCATATACCTTGGCCACTAAGCGGCGTCCTAACGAGCAACTATACCAGCCACAATACCAGTAGAGGCCCAATGCCCTATATAGTTGTGACTGGGAATGTCCCCGATGTGGGGACCTGTTATCTATGGGCGGAAAAAGAGATGCCAAGGTGGTGCAGTTCACTGGTGTGGCCTCTGTGGTCATCGCCAACATGCAGGCATAGACCCAGGCGTCTGAGGGGTGCAATGGGTTGGTTCTGTATAGATCTGGGGTCTGGCCGAAGCACAGGCCCCTCAGCTCTCCATCTGTTGTTCTAGGGAATTCTGCGTGACCCAAGCGCGCCAGAGGTTGCCATCCTTGTATCCTGTGGCTAGTTCTAAAAGGTCTAGGGGTTTCAGTCTAGTATAATCTACCTGAGGGACTCTCGTATCATTGGTGAATTGAAACGGGGCGGTTGCTTGAATCAGAGTGGGCCCCCTAGTGGGCTGTGGGGCAGTGTTAGGGCGGTCAATGAATTGGATACTTACTACGCCCCAGGGGTCCTCAATGGACTGGTTCATTCCCAATGTGATATTCAAATCATGTCCCTCACCCGGGGAGTGGTCATACTTCCCTAGAGACTACGCCAGCAGATTCAAACTGGATTTTCCAGTGTGCCCTTCTCTGGAGAAGGTGATGTTATTCCACCAGCCTCTCGCGGACCTTGGGTCATAGGGCTCCCAGGGTCCGGTGTCTCAGCCACTCTCCCCCTGATGCGACATGCTACTGTACATTATGCAGAGTATTATAGCAGAGCCATATGTCATATCCCCGATATCACCGATGCACTCTGGTGCTGACAATCTGTCACGTCACATAGGTAAAACAGGGACCTGGTGGGGGTGCCTCTTATGTACTGGAGTCGCAGAGGCGCCTCTCCCCGGTAGCCCACACAGTTGGTAGCTCCTGTTTGGACAGTGGGAAGCAGTATTATCATAACCATAATCATCAACACTTTAACCTTTTAAGCCTCACACATAACACACTTATTTCCCTCACATTCCCCTTTTTATCCTGGCCTCCATCCTGGTCCTGATGATCTGCGACAGATGAGGTGCTGATTTCTTCAATGAGCAGGGGTAGACTACCCTGCTGATCTGCTCAGGTCAAAGTATTATTCTGCTCTTCTGTTGAGACCTGAGCCTCCTGGCTCTGTTTAGAGAATTCTGCAACGGGAACTTGCAACCCATCATAATATGCCCTAGGATTTCACTCCCCTTTTTTGTCGGGGGTTCAGGTTAACCCTTTCTGGGGTCCTGGGAACTGCCTGCCTGTCTGGAGTTCAAAGGGGGGTGAATCCGGTCCCCTGGTTTTATGGAACACCTCACTGACATCAGTGCCAGTGGTAAAATGTCAACACAATTTTGGTCTGTGCACAGATTTTGCCAATTTTAGTTTTATTGTTTGGTTTATTCGCTCCCCTTTTCCTTGGGACTGCATATGATACACAGTCCTGAATGCATGCTTCTGTCCCAGCACTTTCTCAGCCTTCTGAAGGTCCTCGTTCTTAAAATGGGACCCATTGTCTGATCGAATCCTATTGGGAAACCCTTGTCGTGGTATATATTGATTGATGAAAAACTTTATCATCGACGCCCCATCCTCCTCCTTTGAGGGCCATGCTTCCTGCCACCCTGAAAATGTGTCCACACACATCAACACCTATCCAAACGCTCTCCCTGGAATGACCATGTCTGTGTAACCCTGCTCTCAGCCATTGGCTGAGTTCCACATGCACTGCGCCTGCAGCTTATGTTGAGTCTGAGTATTTGGTAACTTCTTTTCCTTCTGCTTATATTAGGGCCTCGATAACCGCTATCACCTTGGTTCTCTGGGCTGACTGGGCTCCTTCCAGTCTTTCTGCCCCCAGTGGAGCCTCAGCGTAGCTACCATAAGACCTCCTGAATCAAAACCAATCAATCAAATCAATCATTGGTATGTCAGCACTGAATTCCCCCAAATTCAGTGCAGAGAGAAAGTCTTTAGAATCTGAATCAGGTTTATTGGCCAAGTGTGTGTGTGTGTGTGTGTGTGTGTGACACACGAAAGGAATTTGTTTCCAGCAGTTGGTGTCTCTCCAGTACACTGCATGCAATTACAATAGAACAAAATGGTACAGATTAAATACAATACAAAGTACATCTTATTTACAGACAGAACAATGTACATAAAGTGTGAACAACATAGAAGGTACAAAGTGATTTGTTCTGCTGTCCTGTTTGGTTGCTGTTCCAAACCAGACTGTGATGGGGAGCACATGACAGATTTGATTAATGCCAAGTAGAACTGGATCAGCAGCAGGCTACCTGTGGGAGACTGTACTTCTTAAGGTTTCACAGGAGGTATCCTCTATCTACATCAAGCAGCGGTGACTGTGGACTGTGATGGCTTCATGGTTAGGGACAAGCACTTGTAATTGAAAGATTGCTGGTTTGAATCTCAGACCAGCAAGGCACTGCTACCTGGGTGTTGAATTAGCTGCCCGCTACTGTGTCACATTGTCACACATGGGTTAAATGTTGAAGACACATTTTGTTGTGGTGTGTCTTAAATGACAATTAATCACTACATTTTAATTCCCCGATGTGCCTTTTTGAGGATGGAGGAGATGTTGCTCTCCCTCTTCGGTGCCCTCATTTATCAACCGTTCTTCATCCTACGACTGAAACTTAGAATGTTCGTAAATACAAAAAATAAAAAATAAAATCCAGATTTATCAAACGTCCAGAGGCCAGTTCTTGATAAATCCCACATGTTACTTACTCAGGTGCTCGTACCTGTTCATAGATATTTGCATTCATTAACGCCCTCAATTGAACATATTTGGTAGCACCATCCATCCATCCATCCAACCATTTTCCAAACCGCTTATCCTATTGGGTTGCGGGGGGTCTGGAGCCTATCCCAGAAGCAACGGGCACAAGGCAGGGAACAACCCTGGATGGGGGGCCAGCCCATCGCAG
>JABFDZ020000042.1:13542118-13567801 GCA_019775955.2 Pollimyrus isidori
GGTATCGGCCGATATAGCTTCTAGTGATCGGAGATCGGTGATCGGCCTCAAAAATCCTGATCGGAGCACCCCTAGTTGAAACGCTCTTCCTGGTTATGTTCATAAAAAAATGCATTTTGACATTTTATTTTTTCAGGCACTGTGTAAAAATATATGGTAACACTTCAATTGAGGTACAAATAATGTAGTAGTGCACTCCTACTAATGTATTAGTTAACAAGGAACTAAGTGATAGTTATGTACTGGTCGAATGTTTGCTCATTCTTAATCAGTCTTAATGGTCTATGTACAATGTTGGAGAAGTTACTCACAAAAGTAATCCATTAAAGACAGAGGTGGAAAGTTCAGGTCCAGAAAGTACAAATCCAAACCAAGGTTTTGTTTCAACCAACCAGGCCAGGATAAAACAAAACTTGCGAGTTTTTGAGAGTAACTTTCCCACCTGTCTATGTATCCCACGCAGTTACTATATCAGTTCATGATTAGTAACTGAGTTGCTAAGTTGCTTGTGTCCCGTCAAGTAAAGTGTTACCACACATATTAGGTTGGAATGTCAGGTTTTATTTTGTGTGTTTATTATCAGTCAGAAAATATAAAGCCTTCTAGGATCCAACACTTTTAATGCACGCCAATATACAAGTTCCTCAACAACATATTTATCTACCCATCTTGCAACTGCTGATCCTGCGTTCATAAGGTACAATGGAAAACATTACTCACTTACTATCATGCAGAAAAACATCTCGACATCTACGAATGCCATCAAAACATATAGCATGAAAACAACACCGTGAGTTAACGATACGTCCATACGTCTGGTATGTCAGCGATGTGGCATTTTCACCAGGACTCCTATTTCCGTATAATTTTTTTGTCCTCAAAACATGATTCAGATCTTTAAAAGTTCTTATATATGAAAAATACAGAGTGTCTCTGCATTCAAATGTTTTCCAATCGCTTGCATATGCAGCGGATAACGCAAGCAGAACTGTACTGTGATATAACTCTAACATTGATACAACCAAATATGAGAAAATAAAAGTATAGGCTACACTTATAGGTAATACACTTTGCATCCAGACAGAAAAACTTCACGTAAAAGTCACTTTATTTCTTGCCATTGAAATCAAGCGAGATTCTGAGATAAGATGTACGTCTTCAAACCTTTTTCCGTGTTTAGTGTAGCAATCATTCTTGTGAGGGGTGTCCCTGCCGGCTCCTGCCCGGTTAATGGCGATGTGACCGCCGGCTCGCTTAGGAAGTCACATCGGCCGCTGTGTCACTTCCACGTACGTCACCCGCGGCGGCTTTTTATTTAAACCGCTTTACTAAACGCAATCTACCCATTTTGAATTTACTATTATTTTACTATTATAAATTAGCTTTCGAAATAACAATAATATTATATGCGACTGCCGTGAACTACAACGTGCAATTTGTTTTACTAAACTAAAGTAAAACTTTAAGTTACGGATACTTTAGTGTTTAGTATCTGTAAATATTAAAATAAAGGACGCTCTCGCAACAACTCAGCACCGCCTCCTTTATTCCAAGTGCTAAAAGATCGGGATAAAACATATAAGAGCGGGATCTATATACTCACCCTCCGCTATGGCTGTGCGATCCCGCCGCTGTCCGCGGACCACCGTGAGTTATGCTAAAACTGCGCTGCTGCTCACGGCGAGTCGGCTTTACCCGGCGGGGAGTGTTCGGGGCGGGATCCCTGCCAAGGGCCCTGCAGGTGATCCACCAGACAAGGTGAAAAACAAGCCTCTAGGCATAAAGGGGCGGTGATTAGATCATATGAGATTTAAATATTATTATGACTATAGCGTCGTGTACAGCCCCTCTTATCCTGTAATCTTTAGTCATATTTACATGTAATTTATTTATTTATATTCAAAGCGACTAACACAGCAGCAGCAGCAACAACGATAATAATAATAATAATAATAATAATAATAATAATAATAATAATAATATACTTTCAATAGATAGATAGTATTATCTAAAATACTATTGAAGTTTGCGTAGCATACAGCTTTTTCCCTTTCTTTTACAAGGAGACGAGGAATTCATCTGTTTGCAAATGGGGGATGGTGTGTGTTTGGAAGGGGAAAGTCCCGGCACTATAATGTGTTTTTACACCTGCAGACAGCATGTGAGAGCAACAAAGGACCGAGGAGTGACGTAAGGCGTATGAGAGAAGTCACGCTTTGCTGAGCTCTTTGAGCGGCTCTCCGTAGGGGGCAGTTAAAGTGACACCCCCGCATACCGATGGCCGACCAGAGCCCATCCCACAGCCGCCTTATCTACCCGGGCAGCCAGCCACAAACCATCGATACTCCAGCACTCGACAACAGGCTGGCAGACACTTAGGCCTACCCGCTTTCAGATTCGCGTTCATGGGAATAATTGCAATCCCCAATCCTCAGCACGCATCGGGTTCAGCGGGTTACCCACTCCTCTCGGCAGAGGGACAATTAAGCGAGCGTCCCAGTCGAGTGCAGATACTGTACGTTCACAGCGGTTAGAAGCGGAATCCGTATTTAACCACAATTAGTTCTGACTAATAATTCATAGCATATGTACACAATCGGGGTAAGGGAAACTCCTTTATGCTATATATAGTTTGGCTAATAAATTATCTTACGTTAAAAAATCCAAAAGAGAATTTTAGCTCAGACATTTAATAATTAAACGAACGTTGATATTTATTTACACGTATAACCCCGTATTGGATACCTACTTATGGATAGATTTGTTTGGAGGAAAATGTGTTTATAGCCTATTTAGTATTTCTGTAAATCGAAAACGCTACAAATTCTTCTGGATTGATTTTCATCCAGGTAATACAAGTGGGTGCAGTGTTAGCGGCCACGAAGAAGCATCATAGGCAAAAGACAACATGAAAAAATATAACGATTTGCTGACTCATGCGGAGATAATTAGCGTCGTTCTATAACTGCAGGACCACGACTCTTTTGAACATCGTTTTTTTAAATTAGACTTTTACGTAATAGATTCTTACTGTATTTAATTAATAAAATAGGCCGATGCATGTTTTGTGTATTTATGGCGTAAACTGCACAAGACAAAAATCCAATTAATACGCATGCTTGCATTTATAGAAAATAAAATCCGTGTAAAAGTTGACTCGCGCTGTCCAAACACGTGTAGGTCAAGGGTCGAATGTATTTAATTTATAGCATATAGCTATCAGTAGCATTAAAACTTTAACATACATTTATGCATGAGGACCAGATGCGCACGAGCCTTATTCGCAAAATCTGTTCCACCTTAAAAAATAATGCGTGTTAATCTTCCACATTCACGGCAATTTATCTTGTCAGTGTCAAAATGTATGTTCTAATATGCCGTACGTGTGATAAAACAGCCATTACCCTTACTATATATATCAAGAGTTTAAAGATATTTTACTGTAGAATTTTTTAAATAATGCCCTCTGAAAAAGGTAGTTTTTCCATTAAGACCTATTGAAAAGCTTATAACACGCCGGATTCACACCAATTTATCTTGTCAATGTCAAAACACGTATATTCGAAAGTTAAATACCCTCTGATACACCAACTATCACTCTTACTATACCCAGATGTTGAAAATATTTTACTGAAGGATTTAAAAAATATTGCCTTCAGAAACTGATATTTTTTCACGCATGTTACGCATGCAGCGGGTCTTAACGGGAAAATTACAATACCAGATGGTATATTGTATACGATTACATCGATAAAACGAAATAGTTCTGAATGTTAGAGAACAAAATAGATTGCAAAGCTGCAGAAAGTGATATTTGGAGAGATATGCGTCTGTAGGCCTACTATACGTACGTGTGTTGCTCTTGGAGATAATATTGTGACGCCCAAACAACCCAGACTCTAGAGGGGCTTGCAAGAAATGAGGCAGCATCTTCAAAACACCGGGCCGTCCATTATCAGCCCTTAAAAGGCTTAAAAGGCAACAACGACAATGACAATCACTGCCCCGCATACAAATAACCCTAGGACTCAAAAGACAGGCATCTACGGGGAGATTACAAACTACATTAGCCTATATGTTGTACACATGGTAAGAGTTACACATTGCAAAGAGAAACGCGAGGATGAGGTAAGCATTATACGCACACACAGATAAGATCTCACGCGACAATCGGATGCATGGCAAATCTGTTTACAACAACAACAGACAATATAGCTGTTTACACTTACGTGGAATGGAAATTTGGGTTTGAAAATGCATTTCAGATATTTAGATAAGCTTAGTGGAACATTATAATAATAATACAACACTCAGAAGGTTGCAGCATGTGCGTTGCGTGACATAGCTACGATGGATGTCTCATATAAATGATGACACTTTAGACTGTTTAGAGGACTTGAAGCGTGATGCTGAAACGCATGTGCCGATGCCAACAAAGGAGCGTAAGTTGGCAGCAGCAGTGCGGGGAAGGAGGGGTCAGCTGGCAGAAGAGCTGAATCGCCTGTAGCCTGGTAAGGATTCTAAGTTGCGAGATGTAGAGTAAGAACAGTCCTATTGCCTTTTGTTTGAAGGTTTTTAAACGCTTAAAAATTGTACACAATTGTGTTTAGTTTGAACTAAGTTTGCACTTATATTTATATTTTTTGAACTGCAGACCCAAAATAAAAAAACACACAAGCATAAGTCCCCGTTCTCAGTCGCTGTGCTCGTTCAGCAGTGAGCTTCTGTTTTCCCCGCCTTCTGGCATCATTATGCATGATCTGGTGATGCTAGAAAACGAGGACACACTCGTCGCTACCTCATCCCACGCCTGCTTCACCTCGAAGGGCTTAGGTGTAATATACTGGTGCTCCTGTAGATGATGTGGTCGTACATTTTCACCTCGCGCACGAGCGCGTACTGTTTCCTAGCTTGCGGGGCAAACACATGCCAATGTGATAGGAATCCGCTTTAGATAATGTGCACCTGCCTTTTAAATTGAGGTTATGCAGATTAATTCATTGCGTATTACGCCCAAAACACAACTATGTAATAGTTAGGACAGCTAGGAGAACTTTTTTGCGCCTTGACCTGGTGCAAAGTCTGCTTTTTCCATAGTCAAAATAGCTAAATGGATTTCATGGACACGCCCATAAATGTGAGTTGCGCTTCACGCTTTGCGTTAGATATGCATGTTCTTCAGAGAGGAAGCCTTTGTGTAAACTCTGAAAATTATTACCAAAGAAAATTGTACTTGAACCTGGTACCACCCACTGAATATACTGCTGAGATTTGATGCACGGTAGACATGCTCAAGGGCTGTTAACTATTGTTCAGAAGACTAAGAGAACATGAATTGCAGACACACTTTGACTCAGTCAGTGTTTAACATAAAAACTTAGCAGTAGTAAGATGCTAACAGGCTGTTTGCAATTCCCCCAATATTCCTGAATCAGGCTAATCACCGCTATGATCTAACTGAGAGTATATCCTTAAGCCCAGTGTGGAGTTTGAAGGAATCCTTCTATTTAATTTACAATTAACTTTCAACCCGGTGCTGGGTGCCCTACATGTGACTACAGCTAGTCTAGTTCAGTTCCCAAACCTCTCCTCTGGGGCCCGTCAGCCATTCCATGTATTCATTAAAATTCACCACCGGCCCAGTTAATTAATTAACTTAATTAGATAAATAACTTGCCTGATCACGGTTGCTGAAAGTACTGGGGTAGAAGTTTTGAAAGGTCTAAGGTGACACACTTATAATATCATAGTTTTACACCAAATGAAAATCATGTAAAAATTATTATTTTCATTGAGTGCCAGAGACTTTTGCACAGTACTGTATAATGTAATGTATAATGTAACATACTGTGTGTGTGTGTGTGTTTGTATAGACCTTTATGGAGACAACATCAGTGATATAAACTGTACACTGTACAGTGATGTTGATGTGGTGAATGGTGGGGCTGGCAGACAAGTCAAGAAGCTTGGTCTTTGAGAGGTTCAGCTGGAGGTGATGGTCCCTTATCTAAACTCTGATGTCAGCTAGGCATGCAGATATCTGAGCCAAGATTGTGGTGTTCTCTGGAGGAAATGTCAGGTACAGGTGTTTGTCATCAGTATATCAGTGGTAGGAGAAGTCATGTGACCAGATGACTGCACTTAATGAGGTGCTACACAGTGAGAAGGAAAATGTTCCGAGAACTGAGCCTTGAGGCACACAACTCAACCCATATCATCCCAATCACTGTGAATGAGAGAAGCTGGACAGGAGGCTCTATGGCTTAAGCTTCAGTTCCTGTAATTGGAAAGTTGCTGGTTTGAATCGGTTGCTCAACAGACTAGCCAAATCTTTGTTGGGCCCATGAGTACGGTTCTTACCCCCTGAAAAATGCTCCAGGGGTCCTGAATAGACAGCGGACCAAACGCTCAGACCCCAGAGTTGCCTCTCACCACTATATGATGGGTATGTGAACAAAAACACATGTTTCAATATGCCTGTGCAAATGACACATAAAGCCTCAATTCAAGAAAGGAAGTGAAGATATGAAGAGAAAAAGACCAGACATATCATATAATGAAACTGAAAGGTGAGCATCAATGCTTTAGAGATTCTCACAAATTTGCACATATTCTACTATAAATAAAGACAGAAATATAGAGTTCATTAGTAAAGATTGTTAATTTATTTCAAACTTGGTCGGGGGCCGTGGCTAAGCCAGAAGTTGTTAAAGACAAACTTTATAAAGTCGGCCACCTTCCCCTGTTTGAAAGACCACCAACCACTACTGAAAGCCATATTGCTACAGCCTGTTACTATAGAGTGCAACTCTAGCGATTTTGGTTTGTCACCATCTAATACTAAGTTACCGTCTAAAGCACCACAACACTGATCAAATTAGCCAGTATTACTGCTGCAACTTGCAATCAAGTGACCTGCACTGCAAGTGCACACATTGGTGCTGTGCTTTCCAATACATTATGTGCGCGAGTAGCCGCTAATGCAGAAGAACAGAATTTTGCCTTTGTTTTTATAACGTCAAATACAGGTATTTCACCATGTTAAGGGGAGGCTGGGATTGTTTCGTGGATTTTAATGTCCCACAGTCACTCACTGCACTCTTCTCTCTCAGCAGTGCACAGACTGGTATGTTGCAAACAGATTTGACCATACGTCAGCGTTTCTCGTAAACAGCAGTGTGGCTGCTTTGTGTTCTACTGCCCCCTGCAGTCAACATATGTAAGGTACACACAAACCATATCTGAGGATGCCTGTGAGGGGTATTAGACTACGGTGTGCATATTAGTTTGTCTGCACATAGCAGACACATCTTTAAGCATTAAATGTATAAAAGAGTAAAGTTTACAATGCACATTTCAGCCCATGTTTGCTTGGTGCCTTTCAGTATCCAGCTTGGTTTTATAGATTTATGGTTTGCAGATGGTTAGCGCCGTCACTTCACTCCTCTGGGACCTGGGTTCGAGTCTCCACCGAGGTTCCCTGTGTGTGGAGTTTGCATGTTCTCCCCGTGTCCTCCTGGGGGTTTCGTCTGGGTTTTCTGGTTTCCCCCCCGCAGTCCTAAAACATGTGCACTGCAGTGAGTATTTATTGAATATTGTTTTCTGCATCGTAAAATTTTGCTGCAGATTTTTTTAGTGTACAATCAGGGTACGAGTCTCCAGGTCTTTGTTAATTTATTTTTAAGAAAAAAGAGCAGGAAACCCTAGTTGTTGTCTTACCATAGAAAGACAATTTTGTTGAAAACTTCTGCCTTTGTTATGAGAAACATCACAAGATTTGAAAGAACCCTCAGTAGAATATTATGTTTAATTGTCTTATTTTAGAGCTTTACCCTTACTAGTATAACAAGGTGGTAGATTGTTCAGGTCCAGAAAGTATAAATCCAGTTGAGTATGAATACTCACAGAATACTTAACTGGTTGACTGAAACAAAATCTAGAGTTTTATTTTCTGGACTTGAACTATTCATTATCCACCAATGGTAAAAAGAAATTGTGATTTAAAAACAGCAGGCCTTAGAAGCTGCAGTAGCACAGAGACACCACAAGGGGGCATCATAAACTAAAGAAGAATGGCCTGTCACATGATCCCTGCCAGACAGCCAGGGAAACCTCCTGCTGTAGGTTTCTAATGTACATAGTGTGTCGTATTGCATTTTCTCACCTTACCTCACCCGCAGTCGTACTGGGTGATATTTCTATAGCGAGCCAAAGGGCCCACCTACCCTCACACACCATCCATCCAAGGGGAAACTGCAGACTGAATTTCGAGCACACACACAGAGCTCATGCGGATCAATATCCCATAATACTACGTAATCACACCCTATGGAATTACACATTGTATTTTTCTCACCGCGGCAGTTTTTAAAATAACAACTGGGCTGTGGATGCAAGGCCCGCATGTCAGAAGATGGGATTGGGGGGGCTCAGTGCAGGACGATGGGCCCGAGACTGAATAGTATAATTTGTGGATGGGGTTGAGGAAGAGCCACACTGCTGGATCTTGTGCAGGTGGCTCACTTTTTCCCCCATCTCAAATATAAATGCCTGTGTAGCCTCCCCCAAGATCTGGAGCTGTGCTCGGGGTCACACCTTCCCCACCGAAGCTGATATGAAGCCGGGCGCGGCTGCTGGGTTGCCGTGGCCTTTAGGCGGAGCATATTCCAAATGGCAGGCAGCGTGGCTCGTCTCGGGAGCTCCGTTTGGGAGCTCGGTCAGCGTCTCCTTCAGGTTTTAACTCTGCTTCTCTCCCTGCTTCCTGTCTGGATCATCAAGATGTCAAATGACTGGAAAAACAGTGACCTGCAGCTGGACCCCACTGCATTGTATCACACACTGATAATATTCAGCTTCTGCAGTTTATCAATCTTTGTTTTATTATTTTGTGGTCCATTTCCATCCCACTGCACTTATTTAGTACTTGTTGTTTACTCATTCATATTGCACTGCTGTCTGACCAGTATAGCCTGTGCAGCCTGCATGACTACTGCCTCCACTTCCACCAACTACCCTCCTGCATGCCTGCCATTGGCTCATGCGATGCCTCTCCTTCCTTTCCTGCTGCTATGCCACTGTGGATCCTGCCATCAATGCACCCCATGCCAGCACCGGTCTGCCCCTGCATAGAGACTGAAATTTCAACCCCTGTATTAGCTTAGTTTTACCATCTTCTTTTGTTTAACTATTCTGGAGGATGGGCTCCCCCTTTGGGTCTGGTTCCTCCCAAGGTTTCTTCCTCCTAGGGAGTTTTTCCTTGCCGCCGTCGCCTTTGGCTTACTCATCGGGGGGTCTTTGCGTGGCAGAAATGTAAAGCGCATTGAGACAATGTAATGTTGTGATAATGCGCTATATAAATAAAATTGCATTGCATTGCATATAGCACTGCTGTTTGACCTGTATTGCACTGCTGTTTGACCTGTATTGCACTGCTGTTTGACCTGTATTGCACTGCTGTTTGACCTGTATTGCACTGCTGTCTGACCTGTATTGCACTGCTGTCTCTCCTATACTTTGTATACCTGTGTGTGTGTGTGTGTGTGTTCCCTCCACTGCAATTGTGGCACAAGAATTTCACTATATTCCACCCACATACACGTGATAATAAAACTTGATCCCTATGTGGGTATTTGCCCTTTTTCTTGAATGACCTTTTTGCGGTAAACAATCTATGTGAAACGTTTTCTGAATGCCGATTACAGTCGTAATGCCGTGTATCAGTGTCTAAACATGGATTCCTGTACCTTAATATTAAGCCATGGTCAGATGGTGTGACTGTCCTTCGTATCATTCTCAGCATCTCAGCCTTCCACTGGAGTCCGTCATGTTCTTCTTTTCAGAGGCCAGTCAGTGGCTGTCGCCCCCTTTTGGATTATCTAGGGCACGTCAGCAGACGTTGCCTTTCTTGGAGGAGTAAGTTGTATCATTAGATGGACAGAATAGAATAGTGATCCTTCATTAATCGCCATGGGGAAACTCTTTGTTCCATCTTGCTCTCCACGAGACAAAAAAGGTTCACAGTGGGGGTTAAGAACCTCGCTCAAGGATCCATGAACAGATATCGACTTTGCTTAGCTACACACCACCCCCAAAATCAATCAATCAATCAATCTATCTATCTATCTATCTATCTATCTATCTATCTATCTATCTATCTACCTTCACAGAAGATGCTGCAGTATTTCTTCATAATGATTTGAAAGCCCTTCATCTCCAAACATAGGCCAGGATGAACGTGTCTGCTGCCGCATTCAGTGTGCTTGAAAGCCTAACCTCAATTTCTTCATGCCAGTAAGTGGGTCACAGTTCAAAGCCTCAGCTCACAAGTCTGGCAAGATGAATTGCAATGCTGACAGGCATACCATCCGCCTCTCCAGTGGCAGGCACAACAGAACTTCTCAAAGCTGAATTTTTTGACTGTGAAAACATTAATGTCTGACTTTTAAATCTGCAGCTGTTGGTGACTTACTGGCTGTGGAGAAATGTACCAGTATACAAGCATAAACAAGATTATATAAAATGAGATGCAAGTGAAAGTGAGATTCTGTTATATATCTATGGTGGTGGACATCAGGAGAGGAGAATTAAGATCCTATAGAAATTCAATGTTGTCACACCTAGAGAAGCGATATAGGTAGACAGTCCCAGGCAGTGCAGAATTGTGTTGTCTATATCAGAGATGCGCATGCAGATGCATTGTCATGATTTGTGTTCTACTGTGGATGACCAGCTACATACCAATCCATCCAAACAGCTTCACAACTTAATGCCTGGGTTGGACTGAACCATTGCGGAAGAAAGTGGGGGAGGTCTGTGTTTTGTTATAAACAGTACATACTGTAGTGCTCTGATGTGAAAGTTTTCTCGAATTACTGCTGCCCTGGTTTAGAAGACCAGGTGAATAATGGTTGCTTGTTCTTTTAGTCACCCTGCACATACACCTTTTTCATTCCTTTTTTTCTTTCATACCTTACAGAACCATCAGGGCCGGCAATAAAGCAGTTCAACGGCTGCTAGATATAAAATTTAACTGCACTGTAGATCAAACTAATGGGGTCTTGCACACTCACCAGCACTCACTGCTCCATGGTTCAGTTTTTGTGCAATTTTGTGCAGTTTGTTGTTCACTGTTATTTACTGTTCCTTTTGTCCTTATTATCTGACACTAATGCTGCTTACTGTTGTTCTTTATTCTAACGTTACCTGATGTTCAATAGCAGGCAGTAAGTAGATGTTTCATTGTAGTGAGAAAATTCAAAAATTAACTTGAAGAAGAGCAAACAGATTTTGTGAGATAATTTCACACAAGGATAATGTGAGAAATTACGATAAAACGATGTCAAATCTGTTTTTATTTTATGTAAAATAAGTAAAATTACATTTCCTCTTTATTGAGTGGGACCCTGACACTCTAACCCCATGGTGGATATGGAAATATATTAAGTAGATGTCGAGAATTACAAAATGTCTCATTTTGTAATACTATATAATATCACATGTCATCTCATCTCATCCTGTCTATTGATAAATAATATACTTTGTAGCTGTCACAGGCAATTTGAATTTGGTAGTAGACAGACTTTGCTACCAATCGCGCCCCTTCAGTAAGAGGACCCCCCCATCCCATGATTTGCCTTTTTGGCCAAAGCAGCTGTAGCTCAGGGCTGAACTTGCTGATCTGTACTAAGTTGCAGTTTCAGGTCAAACAATGCTTGTGTTCCTAATGGAACCTGCTAGGTTTCATGGAGACATAATGTCTCAACACCTTGTCACCTATAAAAAGGACTTCTGGGACTGGGAACCTAGAAATAAATGAAACATGAAACACTTGGTGTAGCATCGTCTTGCAAATAAATTAATATATTTACTCTAATACAATATAATGTAAATACTACTGTTGTCCACCACTGTTATCCTTAAATTGCTAAACAACTATATTGTAATCTTGTCCCAGTAATATTTGTATTTTTAAAGCACGTAGCAGGTCAGAAATTAAATTCAAAATAAACCTAAAGATACATAAATAAAGCCATTTGACCACAGTACCAGAAAAAATATTTTTTTTACATTTACTTAGTATTATATTTATGCATTTTGGGATTTAGAAAATTTATTTACCTCACATGTTTCTTCGGTAGGATCATATTCCACTCACATTTTACATGGATCATTTGACTGAAGGGATTTATGTTTAGTGCTTAATTCTGCACCATGGGAGAGCGACTACAGCCCTTCACCAGTTCAATCAAATCTGCAGCCAGACATGAAGCCAGTTTCTTGTCCACAACAATGTCTGCTTGTTTGACAGGAGATACCGAGTCACTTGCTTTAGGATGACTTGGATACGGCGCTGATATTTATTGTCCGTTTAACGTGATGGGTTGGGGTTAGGGTTAGGGTTAGAGGGCCTCATGAGGTTTGTACTGGTTTTAGAGTAAGGATTGTAAACGCACCTCTCGTCAGCTATGCCCCTTTCCTTCCTTCACTAACCGGAATATTCCATCGTTGTTTATTACGATTTTACTTATGCCTTTGTGGAGTAGTGGAGCTGAAGCCCAGCTGATGAGTTCCATCATGATTCTTGCCAAGTGTTAAAAGATGCATAGCAGGCATCCATCTTTAACGAGGTTGCTTTGACGGAAAGTTCCAGGCTAGGACCATACTGGATTCTTCTTTGTGAAGATGTGTTTGGGGTTGTCTGTAGAATTGGGGAGTGTTGATTGTTCTATCGTGATCTCATTTTTGAATCTCAGACCCCATTATAAACTTGTGTCAAGACATTGCAAATCTCATTAGCGTCCTGTTGAATATTGAATGTTTTCCCATTGTGCGTGACCATCAGACTGTATAGAATTCAGGCATTGTCCAGGTATCAAAACATCTCTGATAGATCACAAGCCATAAATCTCTGACTGGCAGACTGATAAAAGACTATGGAGAGAATCCGATATAAATGGTCAGGGTAATTCAAGGTAAGCTGTGTAATGAAGACTTTCTGTAGATTCAAGAATGTCCTTGTTGCATTTCTGAGGTGCGTCCTTCCAGGGGTGACCGGAGAAGATGAAGAGAAGCAAAGAATTTGTTCTGTGTCATATCTGAAGAACTTTAACTGGTCTATTCTAAGAGGAAAACTAACTCATAGTAATACCCTAGACATCACCCAACCTCCCAGTAGGAGAGCTTATTTTGAGACTAATGATTAGCTGATGGAGTGGATCAAACTGACCTCAGTTGAAGGACACCGCTAACTGAATATATGTGACTCATTCTAAGAGCGATGAAGTTTATTTGTGTTGGGAGATAGAAGAGTGAAGTATAAGGTCATTCCTTATGAGATGGAGAGAGTCAAAGCGGTAGGGTGCTCCATGCGCGGCCAACAGATGGACAAAATCGTTTTTGTTTGCCTGCCTGGATACATACTGTATGAATCAGAGACTGGGCTGAATCTCACATGATCAGATGCTGCTGGAGCTTGCTGCTGTTTTACCCAAAGACCCTCCTCACAGCTTAGCTGCCTCTGTGTGACCTGTAGGTGACTTCTAATGGAACATGACATTTACAAAATGTGCTCCTTGGAGCCAAACTGAGCTTGTATAGTGAATATTACTAGTGCAAGAGTGCTTTTTCTCAAAAGGTTAGTGGACAACCACCCAGTGAACTGTCACCCAGATTCCTGGAAACTTGGTCAATCAGCAGATTTTTACAATAATGTTCATTCAAAACTCTTCTATTGCACATTTAAATTAAACATCACCATTTACATGCGTATTATATGTGCATAAATTTTACTCGACTTATAAAACTCCTGTTAAAAAAAAATTATATAAAAATTCATTTATAAATAATAAAATTACATGGTTATCCACTTCATAGATAATTTGTACTTAAAAAATATATTTTTTCTTTTACAGGCTTTAATGTTGAAAATACATAATTAGTTTCTTATATGTTTCAATTAGTATTATGTTAATAAGGATTTTAAGTTCTTTTTGTTGACTTTCTCCAGGAATCTGTCAGGAGTCTGTCTGTAGTCAGCCCTGTGATTTTCCCTTGGCCTGCCACCTGCTACACCAGCATCGCTTTTTAGGGTCACGTCTGGCCCGGTCCAGCTCCGGTTCACGCTCCCCTTTCACTCTCAGATGCAGGAGGTGCACGCAGACAAGTGCCCGGCGCTGTTCCGCTGCCCTGTCGCGTCCGTCGTCTCCTTTGTTTCCCATGTTGACTCGCTCCCGGTCAGAGCACCTGCGGCTAGTGTTGCCCGGTCAACCGATCATGTCTCAGGGTCAAGCAGGATAGCGGGTCGGATTGTGGAACCAAATCGGCTCATTGATGCGTCTTCCCCCCACCATGAAGTGGTACGTTTACTGCTATGGCCCTCTGGACCATGATTCAGCAGTATTGGGGAGTAGGGGTACTCAATCTGCACATGGGGAGATGTATATACAACATGGGGTGGAGGTCACATCGTCCAGCGACGCCTCCCCTGAAGGTTTCTGTGGCTGAGGCACAGATTCCACCTCCTACCCCCACGGTGTCTCGGATGGGGAAACCGAGGACCACTTGTGTTACAGTGAAAGCAGAGACCTGTTACCGATAGTGGGGGGGGGCACCGTCTTACTTGGCTAACGAGAGAGCATGGAGTTTCCAGCTGCATCGGTATACCTCGCCTCACCCCCCCCTCACCTGATCAGTTTCCCACCTCCCCCCTCCCTCGCTCTGACCATACCCACTGCTGCTCTTATCTGCTTCTGGACAAAACCAGTATGGTTTACAATCTATACTTCAAGTAATTTTTAAACATGACCACAGTGCTAAAACAACACTGGGTAGTTATTGACTGACGTAAGTAATCTGTCCTTCAAACCTTTATGTAAACCTTCAAATTTTGTGCAACTTGTATCAAATAACATAAACCAGAAATGTGCTAATAACACTTATTAAAAATCACAAATCAATGAAAAAACAAAAAATACATTCACGAAGAGGAGTAATGTTTTGCATTAGTGCCTTCACAAAGTCTGTGTATCTGGGATATTTTTATATCTGCCTGTATTTAATGAGCTCCTCAGCACAAAAAAGTGGTACAGAATCAATGTCACCATCTAACTGGAAGCAGCTCTAAGTCCGAGACCATTGTATCAGTCATGCTGAGACCAAACACACGTATGGACCCACATCTCAGAATTCTGAGTGGACTTTGTTTAACCTTGCCCAGGATAAAAGGTTGGAGGAAAAGGTGGTTGGATGAGTTGGGGATTTACAGGATAGGATCAGAGAATCTGCGAGGGTGACCATATCAGCTACTGTACCACTCACTCCAAGTGAGTCATATTTAGTCTGACAAATGTTCTTCAGTGATGCAAGCATCCATGTTTTTTTCAAAGACTTAAAATTATTAATATCAAGTCCGTCAGAAGAAGAGGCTATTCAGCAAAGCATTAATCACAATGGAGTTTAATGTAACAGGAACTCAACCTAGACTAAGTAGATGCATTATATTCTCCATTAGGCAGCATTAAAGCATTAGGGACTGTTCAGTTAATCTAGATCAGTGCTGTTTTCTCCCTTTTCTCTCATAACACTATATTGTTACACACCTTACCATTATTATTTTATCTGCTCTCTTTATCCTTGCTTGACAAAGTATTATTCAAAGTGTTTTGCATTGCTTATCCACAGAGATCATTTGGCTTAGGTAGCTGGTTGATGAAGGAAACACCTGAGCCACATGGAAGAAGAAAAAAATCACAATTAATTCATAGAAATTGGACTTTGGCATTAGCTTTGTTCAGAGATGTGGTGCTTCCATGTCTGTTGATGGTGTTAGATGCCTCTGCACTGTCCTGAAAGGGCAGCTTGTCCTCCTGTTCTGTCTCCCGGTGGTAGAAGTAGTTGAAGTTGGAGACAATGACTGGTACAGGGAAGGCGAGAGTCAGCACTCCAGCAATTGCACACAGGGTCCCCACCAGCTTGCCCCACATGGTGATGGGACACATGTCTCCATAGCCCACCGTGGTCATAGTCACCACGGCCCACCAGAAGCCATCCGGGATGCTGCTAAACTGAGTGTTGGGCTCGTCAGCCTCGGCAAAGTAAATGGCGCTGGAGAAAAGAATGACCCCGATGAAAAGGAAAAACATGAGCAAGCCTAGCTCACGCAGGCTGGCCTTTATCGTCTGGCCTAAGATCTGCAGTCCTTTGGAGTGCCGGGACAACTTGAAAACTCGGAAGACTCTCACCAGGCGGATAATACGCAGGATGGCCAGAGACATGTTCTGGGTTGAGGTAGTATCCATGTTTGTCGATATGTCCATCACCAGGGTAACAAAGTAAGGGATTATGGAGATGATGTCTATGATGTTCATGATGTTGTTGAAAAAATCCTTCTTGCTGGGACAGGCAATGAAACGTATGCAGAGCTCGAAGAAAAACCAGACAATGCAAGCTGTTTCGATTAAGAAGAAGGGATCGGTGAGTGTGGAAGCTATGGTTTTGGGTACTATATTTGCAGGTAAGACTAAGGAATGACTTTTCTGTGAATGGTTGAAGAACTGGAAGGAAGTTGGAAAGATCACCGCATCATCTCGAAACTCTGGTAGTGTTTCCAGGCAAAAGACAATAATGGAGATGATGATGACAAAGATGGACACTATTGCTATGCCTCGGGCTGCATTGGAGCTTTCGGGGTACTCGAACAGAAGCCACAACTGCCGGTGGATTTCGCTGGATGGCAAAGGCACTTCCATCTCTTTGATGAAGCCCTCATCATGCCGGAACTGATCCATTGCCTCGCTACCTAATTCAAAGAAGATGATTTCATCTGAAAAAATCTCCAGGGGCACATTAGCTGGTCTTCTGATCTTGCCACCTGACTGGTAGTAGTAAAGAATTCCATCAAAGCTGGGTCGGTTGCGTTCAAAGAAGTACTCATTTCTCATGGGGTCAAAGTACCTTGTCCTTTTCCTGGGATTTCCTAGCAAAGTCTCTGGGAACTGGTCCAGTGTCTTAAGGCATGTCTCAAAACGCAGGCCAGCAATGTTTATGGTGACCTTCTGATTGCTATCATCTAGTGCTAACCTGTTCATGATCAGATCCTCGCTGTATTCTTTAGCCAGCTGGCCAAAGAGACGGTCACCTTCTGCCCCATCACTATTCAGCAGAAGCCTCCAGTTGGAGTTCAAGCTAGTGCAACTTGGGCGCCCCTTCCTAGTTGGTGACATTGGCTGCTGCAGTTTCTCTGGGTTAGCCGTTATGCTCCGGCGGGTTCTGTATGGCGACTGATGAGGGGTATGTGGTCGCTTGTGGCTTGGGCTGCACTGGGGCCCATCGTGCAACAAGGAAGTCTTCTTGGGCAGGGGTGATGGTGTTCCTTTCTCACCCATGTTGATCTTAACATCGTTTAAGGTTTCAAATTTGACCAATGCCACCTCCATCCCCCGCCCTCACCCTCCCTTGCGTCCTGCACCTGAGCTCTCCTAGCCCAGGATTAGGAAATCAGGTGAGGCCATGTGCCAGTGAGAAGGTGTGAAGGAAGCAATGAATAACCAGCAAATGTTCACGTGGCTGCTCTACATGAGTTTTGAAGAGGGATACAATCCTCTATGCTGGATCTGATCTTCTAACCTGCAAATGAAGGAGAAAAGTATCAGGATTTGTTTGTGGGAAGGAATAGAGTCACAGGGTTGATGAGCCCACAGCTAATATTAGTAAGATCAAGTCCCATGCACTAAAAAAAAAAAGAAATGCAGCCTCTGTCCTGAACTGCTGAACCATACATATAGTTTTGGCCTAATGTGAGTAAGAGGGAGCACTGCCTTGCTGAAGTCAGATATGAAGAAGCATCTATTTATGTAGAGATATGAGGCATATGTGTATGTGGCCTACAGGTCGCTCATTAAGAACATTAAGAGCAACAGGTAGGGGAGGCGGAGTTACATGTCAGCAGATGAGCACCAGATCATGAGAAACGGGCAGGAAAAATGTTTAAATGTCCGCAAACTGTACGGAAACGATGGGTGTGTTGAATAGGAGGAGCTGAGGTTTGCGGTTTCTTGTTGGCCACAATATACTAGAGGGGCTGGAAACTACAATCCTGTCCTCCCCAGCAGTCCTCAAAGAGTTGTTGAGAGTTCCTATATTAGCAACAAATAAGAACTTGTCCTCTGGGGCCCTCATCTTCCCTTTGGCCGTGACATATCGACTGCTGCTTTATTATCCTCTGTCCTTCAAGGTCAGCTGCTACCGTTAGACCCTCATCGTTTCCGGGGATTCAGTCCCAGCGTCGAGCTCCTCTCCCTTCTCCCTCTAACCACCCATAGAAGTGGGTCAGTTGATTCTGCTGAGTAAGCCTACTGTAGGTGTCCTCTGGTTGTCAGACGCTTGGAAAAACTCAGGCCCTGACTTCTAGAATGACCCTCTCTCTGGAAGTATAGGTGTAATATCCAAGTGAGTTAGAAGATAAGGTTACCATAAGGAACGTAAAGGATCCTTGGTAAATGAAGATGGAAGGTCTGCATAAAGCCAGGAGCCTTAACAGCCTTGTGGCCACTGCTTCCAGGAATGCTGGATTCACCCTGCATTAAAATAATTCGCAGCTATCCCATACCAAGGCCAAGGTGCTCCAACTGCTCCTATCTTTGTTTATTGCCTTTGTCTTTCAAGCACAGCTGTTACTTTCACAACCTAGAGCTCACAGGTAAGGCAATCACAGCATTTGGCACCTGTTCTTGCCCCACTAAGTGCCCCCAGCACTTGGCCCTAAAACCTGTCCTTCTCACACAGAGAGGTTTTCTGATGTAGCACAGTTACTATGTAATCACACAACAATGGTATTTATACACTTTGATTACCTCATCCGCATTTGCTTAATAAATCTATATTCTGGCACATTGCCTGCTTAAAACAGGTTTGCATGCCTGGATAATTTTTTTAATGACATCACCACGTGGATTTCATAACAGATGATGTACTTTCTTCACAGATGATGTGCTTTCTTCACAGATGATGTACTTTCTTCACAGATGATGTACTGATACAAGAAGAGGGCAGGAACTTCGCAGGATGATAGAAGGTAAGAAACTGGGAAGCCAAGAAATACCCAGAAAAGACAATGATAGGTTACAGAGTGAATGTAGATGCCAGCCTGCTGGATATCAGAAAATTCGATTGTGTGTGTGTGTGTGTTTGTGTGGATTATACTCATTTTACATTGTGGGGACCTACGTTGTGGGGAGCATTTTTCATAACCACAAAGATCTGTGAATATAATCAAAACGCTAAAAATGCCAAAGTCTTGATTTTTTTCTTGGTCACTTATGGTTAAGGTTAGGGTTGGGCAGAGGTTAAGGTTGTTATGTTGGGATTAAAATTTTCCACCTAGAAATGAATGGAGAGTCTCCACAGAGATATAATTACAAACCTGTGTGTGTGTGTGTGTGGGGGGGGTTTGCATAGACCACATTTGTGGACCAAAATGGTGCGGTAAAACTTGAAACTTCCTTACTTTTGGGGACATCTTTCCAGGTCCCCATTTAGATGACCTCAATTTTATTTGAAAACAAGTCTGTGAATGCAATCAAATAACTAAAAATGTGAAAAGTTGGTTACTTACAGTTAAATTTGGGGCTGGGTTAAGGGTGTCCTGAGTGGGACTAGGGATTTTCCCATAGAAATGAATGGATTGTCCCCATTTAGATAGGTACTGGCAGGGGAGTTTCTAGCTATCAAAAAATTCAGGGGTTAAGTTAAGTTTACCTGGGGCTTGAATTTTTTTCTAAGGATGATTGGAACCTGGGGCTAAGATACTTGAGGCTACAACCCCAAGTGTTTGTACCTACAGTAATGACGCTGATGGGTAATGAGTGTGTGTGTGTACAAATGGCTAAAAGATGTATCTAATCTTGGCTCCTGGGGACTGTGAGGTAAAATTGACGTACATGTTTAATTAAAGGCACAGGGGTAACTCATTAACTATCTCTGCTGGAGGAGATGGCGAGTCCCATGGAATCAGGGTGAAGCAGAGAGAGAAAATGGATGGAAAAGTGAGAGGTAGGACAAAGGGAGACCCACAGATATGAGAGGAAGGAAACAGATAGAGCAGAAGTCGATAGACTAAACATGGACTGAAGAGAGGGAATGAAATAGAATGATGGGACAATTGAGGGATAAAGCAGATGAAGAACAACAACGGGGCAGTTGAGTGGGGCAGATGAAGGAAGAGGATTGGGCAATGGGGGGCATATGGAAGAAGACAATAGGGCAGTTGTGGGAGGTAGATGGAGGAGGACAATAGGGTAACTTGGGGCAGATGAAGGAGGATGATAGGGCAGTTGGGACGTTAGGGCAAATGGAGAAAAATTATATGGTGATTTGGGAGCAGATGTGGGAGGACAAGAGGGCAATTGCGGGTTAGGTCAGATGGAGAAGGATAATATGGTAATTGTGGGGCAGATAGAGGAAGACAATTTGGCAATTGGGGGTAGATGGACGAGGAGGATAGGGCAGTTGGGGGGGCAGATGAAGGAGCACTATAGGGCAATTAGTCCTTAAGCACCCCCAGCCCCACCACACGTTCTTGATGTGCAGTAAAAAGCACAAACATACAGTACCAGTCTTTAACTGCAGAGACAAATAGCCCCCCCCCCAGGCTACAAGGTGACACTGTGATTTTTTTTTTTGCATGTACTGACGTGTGACCTCCTCTCAGCCCATTGGTGCCAAAAGGAGCAAGAAGGATGTTTGTGGCCACAGGCAAAATATCGATTTCAGCTTCCCGTGCTTTAATTACTGAGTTGCCATTGGTAAGTTTACCCTTCATGAAAGGATACTCATCCACATCAGGGTTATTTTTAATTAATGACGCGTTATTTGTTCATTTACACCTCGATGTTCCGTGCCTTCGCTCTGCCCTCTGGCAGTCATTCATCCTGGAACCCACTACTCAGCGATCAGCTACTAATATAGTGACACGCTCTATTTACAAGCATTTTCTGAAGTTTTGCTTTAATTTAATAATAGCTATGCACATGCATAAATACTGAAATGTATTCTTGCTTCCTCACAATTAAGTGTTTTCCAGACTCCCGGAAAAGCTTATTTGCAAGGATCACGATTCAGATTGTGCAGGTTGCAGGCAGTGAGGCCATGGACGTGAGCTGTAAATCATCCTGGAGGCAGAGGAGTGTGGTGAGGATTGAAGAAATGCGGCTCGGCTAAGAATCGCTTATGCAGGGTGAGATGAGTGGGTATGAAATGTTAGGCCCTTGTATTTAAGGGGTCTGTTCTGGAAGGTTAGTCTGAGTCTTTAAGGAGACATAGTGTAATGAGGAGAAAGTTAAGTCTGGGAAAGCCAGAAAAATTAAGTCATGCAGATATTTACCAGGTGACATGCTGAAGTCAATTCAGGAAATAACATCAGCCAAACTGATGGGATGCTAAACTTATGTTGTGTATAACCAAGCAGTATCATTGTGGTGTTGTATTGACCACTCTTATATCATGCACTTTCTTCCACACATGAATGTAATTTCTTTTTTCATTGAGCTAATTCCACCGCAAAACCTAAATGAATAGGTTCGATGCAAAATATACCATATTCAGACAACATAAACTAGTAAAGTAATAGAGACACCATTGGTCTCAAGGTGATTCCAAGATAATTAACTAGGAGATTCACTATGTCACAGCATTATGAAACTCAATGAAGTCTGAATATTTGAAGGCAACCTAAAAATTTCAGTTTCAAGCTATCAAATCAATCTATTCCCTGTTATCAATTTCTACATACACAAAAGTGCTCATTCACTATCTGATCACAATGTTAGAACATGATGTTTCACAGCACAGGTGGTGCTGGAATGTTAAATTATTCTTCCTGTAAACCACCGAAACTCCTTGGGCCAAAACTCCACCATCACCTGCCCCCCAGTTCTGCGATTGGTTGATTGGAATGGAGGTTACTAGAATATTTGCTCTTTATTACACAGAAAGAACTGAATACCAGGCCTTGGTGAGATTGTAGCCACTTGGATTTATCACACATAATTAAATGTACTTAATGTAATACACCCATGTTGTATTTTTTTGTATTACACTTGCTGTACTATGCATGTTATGAAACCTCTGTACTTGCTTTATATGTCTATTATTATTATTTGTCATTTATATTGTGGCTTGTTTGTAAATACTCAAATTGAGTAATAGCTATGTCAATGAAGAAACTTGCATTTATTTCATAAATAACTACTTGCACTCAGACTTATAGCCTCATCACTGAGCCCTTCTAAGGATCCATCCTTCCATCTACCCATCCATCCATTTTCTGTAACCAGTAGTTCTATTCTGGATCGGAGGTGGGGCCTGGAGCCTATGCCACAGGCTAAAGGCGCAGGGCAGGGAACAACCCAGGATGGGGTGCCAAACCATCACAGGGCGGGGAACAACCCAGGATGGGGTCCCAACCCATCCTTGCCCTCCTAAGAATCAAATCCTAGAACTACCCCTGTTTTATCAGTAATTTATACTTTCTAGTGCCTGGTAACTTTCCCTACAGCCCCACAATAAAGATTTTGTTGAAATGTTCATATGTCGAAAAGATGAAATCTTCAACAATAAATGCTCAAAACCACACCAAAAACTTCACTGACTGCTCCCAACATGGAAAGCATGGAGCTCTAAGGAAACGGCCACGATCATACACCTCCACCATGAGCTCAAATCGACACCACCGTCTCCGGAGGAACTCGGCACGTTCAACATCCCAAATCAGCTGTAGATGCAGGGCTGCCAAAGATGCCCATCCCATGCCAGGCGCCCATATGGTTCTAGCTGAACCTTCAGAAAGCCACATGCACACACCAGCTGACACGTATTACCTGTCCGTGTCCCAGCACTGTCACTGAGGGGGGAGTTTCCCCCAGGTAACATCCGAGTGTAGATCTTGACTGTCCCCCTACTTCTCCTGGGTCACAGTCAAGGGGATCACAGCAACCATGCTTCTATAAACGCCCCCATCAGGTAACCTAATGCTAGAGTGTAATCTGACCTGGGTTACAACACACACACACACACACACACACACACACACAAACACACACACACAGAGTCACATTTAGGTAGGTGGCACTACTCACCTTGGATCTGCTGCTGGACCAGATATTGAAGGATACTGTCAAGTATCTTATAGTACATCTTATACTGAATAGTTGTGTGTTGAGGAGGAAGACATCCAGGGAGTATGCAACTACTATCCTGTAGGACTCAGACCTTCGCCTTCCATTTCGGAAAATAGAGGTTCATGCAGTCATCTTGTGAGAACCTTTGGTTTCCAGAGAAATGGGCTCACATGTTCTGCCTCAGCAGAGAAGATGTAGCCTTGACAGCAAAGGTGGACTCCACCAACTTTTGGCAGCAATACCCTTTTATAGTGACCCCCCATTTAACACTAATGCCTCCGAGCTCAGTTGCATTGTAGTCACAACCCCCCAGAATCAGAAAACCAACGGCACTCTATTATACTCAACTCAAAGTATCTTTATTGACATCTTCAGCTGTGTGATCCATGGGTCAGATACTCAGATGGAAGCTACATTGTGTTAGTCATAATGCAAGAAATTATAAATAGAATATAAATACATTCCTCATTATTAAACATAATATATTGTGACATGGACCAGGATATAAGACTGAAAAGGACAGTTGTGTAAATGGGCAATGAAGCTGAACGTGTGTGTGGAAAGAGAAGAGGAGGGGCAACCAAAAATATGTGAGAACATTCTGGTGGAGAAGGGGGTGTGACACAGCCCCCTACGGGAGAGACTGGAAGGGCTCCAAGCTGGCGGGGATATTGAGGCTGGTGTGTGACATTAGCTGGTTCTCCAGGCACTTCATGACTAGAGAGGTCGTCACATACACATTCCAGTCCAGGTCTATGCATGGCTCTTTTTGCACCTGAGGATACAAGCTCAGTGTCAGGTCTGTGTGAGCGTACCCACGTGGTCCCAGGTGACAAGTCTGAGGCGCCCTGTGTGGGGGTACACAGCGCGCACTGTGTCCTAGTGCCCGTTCGGGGTCTCCAAGCACAGAACCTCTCAGGCTGATTAATCCCCGGGTAGCACCTCAGGCCTGTAAACTTAGAGGATCATTTCCACACATGAAGGCCAAAAGCCACACAGCCCAGACTCAATTAGAATAGCTGGACTCCATCCAGAGCATCGGTTAACCATTGGCAGTCCTTACGGGAAGCCAGAAGTGTGAGTGCAAGGATGTATAAGACAGTAATGATGGGGTATCATACAGAACATTCACTTCCACAGAACATTCATTCATTTACTGTATAGCCTGCTGTGCAGTACAACTTATTACTGTACAACGCACTGTGCAATGCTATTTATTAATGTACAATCCACAGTGCAATGCAATTTATTACTGTACAACCTAGCATACAAAATTATTTACCATTGTACAACCCTCTGTGCATTATCATACAACCTCCCATGCAATACTATTTATTACTGTACAATTCACCATGCAATACTATTTATTACTGTACAATCTATTGTGCAATACAATTTATGACTGTACAACCTGCTGTGCAATACTATTTGTCACTGTACAACTCACCATGCAATACTATTTATTATTGAACAACCCACTGTCCAATACTCTCTCTCATTGTATAACCTGCCATGCAATGCTATTTTTCACCGTATAACTCACCATACAACACTACTTATTACTGTACAGGTTGCCATGTAATACTATTTTTCATTGTACAACCCACCTTGCAATATTATTCTTCACTATACAACCCACCGTGCAATACTATTTATCATTGTACAACCTGCTGTCCAATGCTATTTATTGTACTATACAATATTATATATTATTGTACAAACCACTACAGTAGTATATAATACTACTTTGCACTGTCACTGTGTATTGTTGTTTATTATTTATTGTTACCATCAATATCTGTCTTTTTACTGTATGAAAATGTGTGCATATTGTTTTCTGCAAACTTTCAGTTTCATTCTGGATCAACTAAAATTTAATGTGATGTTTCTTTGCTTTTTAAAAATCTAAGCTCTAATTAACAGGCGTGCCCATGTGAATCACCTCAGGCAAAGGTTTTGCTTCTCTGACAGTTCACCTTAATTTTTATTGACAGTGACTCGTGAATTATTCTGCTAGCAGGCTGAATAATCTCCCACTTTCCACCTCACCTGCTGCATCACGTGTCACTTAGTCATCCAATCACGAGCTTAATAAATACACATCTCCCTGCAACATTTCTCTGAATTTCTTTTTTATATCCTTGGAGCAAAGACCAATGAACATCTGTGAATAAGCATATTTCTAGATTGTTCACATTCACTTCCAAATCAATCTTCAGAGAGTATTAGACAGCCAGCTGGGGGTGGTGTGCGGCTTCACTGGTTTAGGATACCATGCCTGTAATCGGAAGGTCACCAGGTCAAATCCTTAGTGATTGCACTGTTGGGCACTGAAGTCCCCAGGACCCCAGGAGTTTGACCCTGCTTTCTCAAGAAAGTGTGGTTTTGGATGAAGGTATCTGCTAAATGAATAAATATGTAGATGTAAAGGTGATGACAGACATAGAGGTGAAAGAAAGCTAGCAAACCAAACCTTCTATATCTTGCCATATGTATATGTGTTCATATATAT
>JABFDZ020000042.1:13596402-13609693 GCA_019775955.2 Pollimyrus isidori
CCCGCCCGTGGCCGCCCTCCCCCCCCCCGCCCCCGCCCCGCCCCGGCCCGCCGGCCCCCGCCCCGCCCCCCCCCCCCCCCCAACTGGCCCAAGGGAGCTCAGAGAAAGACAAGGAAAAAGTATGTATTCATATAAATGTAAATAAAATTACATTACACAAAATTACACCAAATGAAAAATAATTTAAAAAACCAAAACCATGTTCATCAAATTAAAATGGTCACTGCGTGCTATAGGCAGAATAGGCAGCTGTCGAGGGTCCCTGAATTATGTAAAATGATCATCAATTTTCTTGGGGGGGGGAGGCGTCCCAAGTAAACCTTTGGCTAGGGGCCCTAAAAAGGTAGATCAGCTCTGGCTAGAATCTGGGCTGACCTGCACACTCATCCCAGCAAAGAGTAAAGATGAGATTAGTAATGGTATGAAAGTAACGCCAGAAGAGCACGCTCAGTTAGCCATTACTGGGAACCCATCACTTTACTTGCTCTCACTTTTTGTTGCCATGGATTCCACTGCAGAGGAATCTCTGATGGCGGTGACGTCAATGGGAACCAGGAAACTCTGACTTGCACAGATGCCGTCTCCTCTCTCTCCGAGGGGAATTCTGGGATGTCAGCCATGAGCTCAAAAACCCGTGTGACACAGCACTCTATAAGGAAGCCTCGACGTGTCTGTGTGCCTCCCTCGGTGTGTGCGGAAATGCATGGACTATAGTGTGCCCATGAAATCGATAAGACAGCTGGCTCTGTGACACTGTGAGAGGTGGCCATCATTCGGTGGATAAAATCCATCTTCGGCTGCCTTCGTTTAAGTGCTGGTCTCAGAGAGCTTTTAATGTCAGTATGTCATTCGGTGCCATTGTGGTAAGCAAGCCAATGGCTCCTCTGTTACGTCGGCTGCATTAGTCACCAGTAGAGTGTGGCTGGGATACTCACTCACGCTGAAATCACAAACCACCCCCTATTACAACCACATAGCCACCCACACACACTAAACAGAGAAAACACAGGGTAAGCCATTCATCAGACTGGATAGGAGGGCCCGGCAGGGGATCGGAACACGTAAAACACTGAACATTAAGGAAAACATTCCTTTTAATAACCTTGTAGTTTTAGTGACTTGGGGGTAGAATGCCCCATTGAGTTCGGAACTCTGCTGGTTTGAATTCCCTCAACAGCAGAGTACTTACATGTATTGAGCAAGGTCCTAAACCCCTGAAAAATGCTCTGGGGTGCAGGATAAATGGTCAGACCCGGCGCTCAGACCCCAAGCTTCACTCTCACCTCTATATATGTGTGTGTGTGTGTGTGTGTGTGTCTTTAAAAAGCAGAGCATGATGAGATATGTAAAGACTAAAGGATTACTTTTGCAAATGTTGAGTTCTATCACTGATTTTTGTGGCTGTCACTTCAAGGTCTCTTTTATATATTATTAGCTTATTATTTGCAACCAAAGTACATTTCTTTTTTGAGAAAGCAGGGTCAGTCAGTCCCTGGAGCAGTTGGGGTTTAAGGGTCTTGCTCTAGTGAAACCACTTGGCTGACCCAGGGATTTAAACCAATGACCTTCTGACTACAGGCAAAGCAACCAAACCTGCTAAGCCACACTCAGCCCCCAAAGGAAAAAAATCCATGCTCCTTTGAGCTGGAATAAAACCAACAATCCCGTGATGTCCAGCCTTGTGCCTCTATAGTTATCCGCTCTACCGGAACATATGAAGAGTTTTGTTCACATTTGAGGACACCCCCCACCCCTGCAAAAAACACTGCACCCAATGTCCATCTAACACTCCAGCAAGGAGTCCTTTGGGGGGGGGGGGTCTCGACATGTGACCAGAGCTGCTCAAGGTAAACCATTAAACACACACCATTTTCACATAATGACTGTGTGCATGATCGACCAGACGAGGGCAGCAAAATGGAACTGAAAATCAAAATGGAACGCATTCAATGTCTTCGTATACAGTAGCTCATTCTGTGGAACATCAGACATTTATTCTGAGTATTTATGGCTTTAGTCTCTCTTTAGGGGAGGTTCTTTCCAAAAAATCCCCTCTGCGATCAATAAAGTTAACACCTTTCTGAATCTGACATGGCATGATAGGAAATCATACTTTGTATTTAAAGGCTGAGTATTCACATCTTAGCAACATGGGATGGAGTACAAGAAAAGGCCGTTCAATAATATATTATATTAGCTTATTGTACAATATTATCTTTTAAACAAGGAAATCACTATAGTAACTGGTGTACTGTATATGTTCACAAATGTGTAATCATAAAGAATTTGCTTTGAGTGAATCAGAAGGTTCATTGCTTCAGCTCGTAGCCATGCCATTAATTTGTGTGACGACAGAACGGAAACTTTTCACATTCTGCACCAGGATCAGCACCTTTACAGGAATCAATTGCCGGTCACTCCATGAAAGTGAGTCCATTCACCATCTACGTTCCCACCTCTGAATGATTCAGAATTTATTCAAAATGAGCACACAAAGTGACAATAGCAGGTGACATGGTTGTCGATAAGTCCCCACGAGCCCCCTGCTTGAAAGCCCATGTGGTGGTAGATGTCTGATATAAAAAGATAAATCTGGAAGTCACTTTGTACAAATGCTTTAAATAAACAAGGAAAGTGAAATGATCATTCCATATAAACCAATTGATTAAACGCCAAATGTGCTTGAGTCAACCTAAACAGATTTCAAGCATTGTAAATATACATGCCCAAACTTGATCTTGTGAGCAGACTTAATGTATAAAAATAAATATCAAGGCAGCAGAGCAACTTAGATTCCCAAGGTGAAACATATTTTGCTTTTATACAGTATACTTAGCAAAAATCATTTCTTCCATGAACTGTTGGCATTTGGATCTCAAATACACTGATAGCTATCGAGTTCCTCATATAGTCCTTGGCCAGAATTGCCCCCCTACCTGCATACTGAGCTTACTTTGGAAGAATAACCCCTGTGGTCTAATTCCTAGATGCCCAGATGTCCTTTCAGATCTGAGAAGTAGGAGAGTAATTTCCAAGGCCTCAGAATGTCCTGCAGAGTCTCCTGTGTGGTGAAGTACTCTAGGACATCAGGATCAGACATATCCTGTGTCTCCTTAACCCCTCTTCCTCACCCCCCCAAAAAAATTCTAAAACATTCTCCAGAAACAATGCTTCTCAATGCAGAGAAAACCAGACACTGCTCTTTGATGTTAAGCTGCACACATATGATGCTGACCAACAAGGCTGGTGACGTTTTCCATATCCTGTCTGCTCTATAGGCTACCCTGAGCCGTTTGACTCGGACATTTCCCCCTCAGGTGTAGTCCCATCACACCTCCGGCCAATGGAATGCAGGGGATGATGGAATAAAATGAGGCCAGGAATCAAGGAATCAGTGAATCTAGGCCATGGGTTGTTCTTAATGCATTGTTCTGAATCTGTTTATGTATTTACACTAAAGACAATACCACACTGGTAATACTGTGGTAGGGGGGCCGAACATGACCCCTGTTTCTGGTCACCGGTCACACGCAGATCAGTGACATACTGTAGGAGAACAAAGACAGGAAATGGTATTCATAGCTGGAGCATCTGTGGGACAACTTTGAAGGCCTCCTGGCCTGGCAGAAGGAACCATTGGAACTATTGCCTGTTTAGTGAGGAATGTTCTAGGAGAAGTCTGGCTATATCCATGGGCCACACAGACTCGGCACGACCCATGTTTGCTGGTCTGTTGGCGTGGACCTTGGTTTGGCATCTGTGTTCATGGGTCCACCTATGTTTGTTGAATGTGTTGAGTCTGTCCATTACTCTATGGAGGGCCAACCAGGGCTATGTTCATCAGTCAGGTCTTCACCAGTCGGTCTTGGCTTGAAGTTTCTCTTGGTGGGTCCAAGCGAGGTTGCCGGGATGAATGTTTGTGAAGGACCGTGGCTCAAGGTGCCTCTGCTTTGCGGAGTCAAGCAGTGCCTAACCAGTCCTTGTTCGAGAAAGGCCATACCCTGTGGAAGGGCAGGGGGTGGTGGCCGGTGAAACTGTAAAGACGCTCATCATTCAGGCCTGTAGAACCGAAGCAGACGATAATCAGATAAGGGGACATTGGTGAACAGTTGGAGGTAACTTGGTGGCTTCAGTTTAAACACCAGGCACTAGCAAGTTGCTGCAGAAAAACAATGTAGATTAACTCGTCATTGGGAAAAATAGGGCTTGGGGGACTAAGTAGTAAATAACGCCAAGCTAAATGAATTAAATAATGAAAACAGTAATACTGGTGGCCAATAATGTAATTATTTACATTTTAAATAACAAATAACAATACCATATTAATAAATTATCTTAAATATCTCCTATTATCAGTCTCAGGACAATTACCTAGTAATTGTTTTAACCCAACTTGCCGCACTTGCTGACTTGTCGACTTGTCGAGGTCAGAACAAATTTGTGATGTGATATCACACATTGTAGCAGGACTGAAAGTACAAGCTATAAGAAAGAATATTAAAATTGCAAGACATAGGTATGGTAGAAGCAGGTAGATTCATTCTTCAACCGTTTATTCAGAATCCTGCATGGACTTATTAAAACACGTCAACTTCCTACTTCCAGCAGATTCTAAATTACATTAATGTTTAATAGACAGATAATGTGTCGACATATTTAACAGTTTCTACGAAAATGATGTCGGGAACATAAGGAGGAGCATGGGGGAAATGGAGGGTTAAGGGCAACCCTTCAGATGCTGAGCTGAAAAGAAGCAGCCAGGCAGGCTGCCCAGACACCCCGAGAGGAAACATGCCGATCTGCGGAACGTCACCTCCTGACATGACAGGACTAACGAGGCCAGGAGGAGCATAAAAACCCCTGACATGCCATCCCTGAGCTGAATAAGGACCGTGTGCTTGCCGTTTGGCAATCTATAGCACGTTCCACAATCCTGCTTCCAAGGTGGTTACAAGATGGATGCATGCATGGATGGATGAATAGCTTGAAATTATATAAATTTACTTCAGTTATTCCTGTATATGATCCTGTTATTAAATTATTTCAAATCAATTTCAGAAGCAGATCCTGACCTTTTAAGTTTTAGCCCTTATGTTCATAATGTTCTCCCTTTCATGCCATGGGCCTCTTCCCTACAGACCCATGAGAAGCTCACCACCTCATCTCCATTTACCCACTATATCCTTTTCATACCCTTATTGTCTTCTTACACTCATTTGCAAAAACCCCAAGCTGTTTGCACTGAACATTTTGTTACTGGACTTTACTTGGTCTCCATCAACAGTACTCAATTTGTTTTCCCCAAAGTCCAAGTTTCATCATGGACGAAAAGCTAAACAACGGAGTGGGGATTCAGAATACAGTGGTATCTTGGTTCTCAAAATTAATCCATTCCGAACACCTGATCGAATCCTAAAAAGTTTGAGTTTTGATTGAATTTTTCCCATAAGAAATAATGGAAAACCAATTACACCTAAATATGTTTTTTTAGCATTTAAACACAAAATGTACAGAATAAAACAAGCATTTTTTTCCTAATGGCTTCCAAAACGATAAAGATCTTATCCCAACATTAACCCTGTTCTGCTCCGATCGTCCGCCCCTTCCACGTGCCACGCCCCTTCGTTAACCTCCTGTAAGATCCCCATGTGATCAGCTGTTTCTGGTTGTTGTCATTAGTCCTCTGTATTAAGTCCGTGTTTCAGTTTGTTTTCCCAGTCCGCTCATTGGGTACACCTGACTTCCTTACAGCGCTGACTTAAAGCAACACATTCTGATCCTGACGCAATGCATTACGGATAGATGCCTTACGACCTCTCACCCGGCTGCACGAACTGGAACCACCTCCGTGACGACACACCTTTGCCCTTATTGGCTGAAGAGTTTAGTTACACGCATGATGTTCCTATCCCAGGCAGTTCCGATGTGTAATCTGCCATTTCTCCAGAATATCATGTAAAGCAGTGAGAACTGGTTTGCAGTTAATTTACCAGGTAAAATAAAGTTTACGTAAATTACATAAATGGTCTAATGGTACACGTAAGTTAGTGATTTGTTTATTGTTAGTTACTATAATGCTGCAATGCTTTATTTGGTTAGTCGTCCATTCAAGTAAGAATTGTATTGCAGTATGACTCATTTCCTGGCGCGTACAATTTATATTTGGTCAGCGTTCACGGTTCGACTTCTGATATTCAGATCGACTTCTAGGTCAAACTGGTTTGTTCACCTTTCAAGAAATTTGAGTTCTACTGAATCCGAGAACCAAGGTACCACTGTACATCGTGTTTTGGATCGGATGCTTGTGTTTGGGTTAGCCGTTTGAGTCTCGCTATTTTATATTTGTACGTTATTTCAATTTTTTATTTTTTGTTTTCCACCATATGTTTAAATTTTAAATTTTGTTCATGGTGAATAACGATTTTGATTCTGATTTTGACCCAGAATTCTTGATTATTTTACCCAAATTCAGGTTAAGTACCTTGTGCAAACCTTCTACAACAGTTTCCTAATTGTTTCTTGAGCTTAGACCTGGGGGTATATAATAGGATGGCTCACCACTCTGTGTTGCAATCAGGTTCCTATCTTCTCTGTGGATCCATACTTGAATTCTGTTCTGGTAGTAATCATTGGAAATTCCTCCCGGGATTTATAAAGTTAATCTTAACTTGATATCTTTGGAGGGACTTCACACTCTGGTACCTGGTACCACCCGCAGAAAAGAACATCTATAAATTTAATAGACAGATCAGAATCATTAATTAGCTGATATCAAAACTTACTTCTTTTCTGCCAGGTTCTAACCGAATTTTATGATGTACCTTTTTATAGATTGTGCTTGTTCATTTACTCTCATTTTTACCTAGATGTTTTATTGTAATTTGGAAAAATGTGGTTGTTTTAGTTAAGAAAAGCTGTTTAACAGCCTCTTAGTAACCTTGAGGGCGTCCACACGTGATTCACAGAGGACTTACCACCCTCAAAATACCAGTCTGCAGGAGGCGGTTTTTGAATTTTTGGATTACTTTATTTTACTTTTTTTACCTTGTTTGATGCTGATGCTCAACAAAACAAATTAAAGCCAGAGATGGTGGTATAAACTGAGGGCCTTTGGCACTATGACAGGGCCATGGATCATGGGAAGAGAGCATTCAGAGAGAGGGTGGCCAGACGGGCGGATAGTCAAGAAAACAGTTCTGTCATCAGTGACGGTATTTGCCTCCACTCAAACCCAAGGCTGAGTCTGCTTTTTTACGCGAGTCTTCAATGACAAGAAAACTGATTGTTATTTCACATAATCCGGAGGCCCTAGGCAACAAGTTGTTCTGCCTATAGCTAGAGTCGGCCATGTTTCTGTCTGCAAAGATACATTTAACTTTTATGCATGGGCTTATTATTTTTACTGGTCAACATTGACTTACAACTGAGATCAGTTCCGACTGACTGGTCAATTTGGTCGTAAGTCGACCCTTTATTTTATATGCAAAAATTATTATATGCATAATATACAGTATAATATAATTCAATCATCCTGAAGTTGTCTTGTTCGGTGTCTCTTTAACATCTTCATCACCATTTTCTTTGCTCATTGCTATCGATAGTTGGGGCGGAAACTGTCATACACTCAGTTTATATATACAAATATATATATATATAAATGAACACACAGGCATATGAACATGACTTTGTGTTGGTTCCCTTGTGCCGATTGGGCCCTAGGCAGCTGCCCATTTTGCCTATGCCTAAATTCAACCCTGCTCAAATCATGCATTTGCTTGCCCCCGCCCCCCCCCCGCCTTTAGATGCCCCCTGTTGGCCACAAATACTCACTGCACTAAATATTAAATGAACATGTTCCTTATTTCAGAATGGTTGATGCCCGAAAATGCCCAGTCGAGAGGGGCCGCAGAAACTGCAAACTTGGCATGCCAGTCATACTCCAGGAGAAGCAAGGCTAAGGTCAGCGCTGGGAATATAAAGGTGACCTTGTCCCCTAAGGGCATGACAACATGGATTTGCTGACTCAGTGCCCAGTAGACCAGTGTCTACTAACCAAGTGCAAGGTTAGGGGTTGTGGAACTAGAGAATTATACATGGCTGGCCTTTTATGAGCTGAGACAGCAGCATAGTCATTAATGGCAGATTGTTCACATACTAAGAGGAAACAAACCATGCAATTTAGACCCTTGTGGGTCACATCTTGGTATGGTTATGTAAGACAAAATTAATGACACTGCTGTCCAAAGCAAAATATGCCACACAATCACTGCATTTCAGCACTAAGTTCTAAATGATATTTTCTCAAAGAGGGTACAAGGATCTCCCGAGACAACACGAAATGAACGGTGTGCAATGGTCTGAACCTGAACGCCTCTGTATAAAGCATTCGGTCACTAGAGGGGGCTAGACGTCTCATTTTATGACAGTACATGAAACCAATGTCATTTCAAGGTGGGGAAAAAGTAGAATATAATTTAATAACACATTACATTATCAAAAACTGGAGCAATTTTCTAATTTTAGGCCATTATAAAATTATTTTTTTTCCCCCAAATTCTCAGTCACGAGCAAGCAAACACGATTAATGTAACATTTTACAAAAAAAAAAAAAAAACACGTGCAAATGATCGAATCTGACTATTTTCGATATTGTTCTCTAAATTTTATTTAGTTTATGGCACTATGACTCCAAGAGTTGCAGAAAGTCATACTGCGGGGCAGGGAAGTATCAGAACCACGCCCTTTCAACTCACGTGGCCACACCCATAAATCTCACATATGTACTCATTTCATTCTTGGGCATTCCTGCAGATTACGATTTAAATAAATAATAATAATACACAACATGTAGTCATCAAAAATGTGCACGCGTCATCACAACAAAGTAGGCGTTTAGATGTTACGTGTAAAAGGATGGGGTGTAAACTGACTAGTCAAACCTAACCTTACAAACGGGAAACACTCAAAAATCGAGTTTGTATTTCATTGGCAATTAGCATAATAATTATAACTTAAAAGCTCATTTCTTCATGAAGAATTGCTCTAAGTTAACAAAAGGCTGCCAGCATGAATATTTAATGCTACATAGCACGCTGTCTGTGTGAGGGTAAACGTAATCTTGTCGAAGGTGAGAACGTAAACCTGATCATGGGTACATTACTCATATTCTGAGACAGAAAGCAAAAGTCTTTCGAGATGTCTGGATATCAATCTCATTGCCCACCTAAACTATTACGTTTAGATCCTAAATGTTACCGTAGGCAGAACCAAGCCACTTCCACGGCTCACGTCTCCAGAGATCAATATCATCTGTGCCGTGGAAGCTCTGTTTGCATCCAATTATATGCTTGGGAACTCAGAGAGCAAGCAATAATCACAGGGGTTTTGAAAGGCACTGTCCTACTTTTACATGTATGTCTGACTTGGTTCGATTTTCGCAAAAAAAAAAAAAAAGAAAAAAGGAGAATGACCTTTATTCTGCCGCCGTAATACAGACAGTATAAAAGCCCCGTATACCCACCTCGAGCGCTGGAAGGCGTGGAGACGCGTCCTGCGAACGCATGATATAAAGACAGATTTTTTATTTTCCTTTTGTCGGCACTTTCTCTTTTTTCTGGTACCTGTCATTTCAGTGTGTAACTGTCCATGACAATTTCATTAATCAGAGCAATTTCGCTTGGGCGACGTCCTGATCCCCGTGTACCAAAACTGACCAAGACGGACGTGTCCGCAGTTATGTGATTCATAATCACAATTTATTTTTTACGATAAATCTGTATGTTGTCACTCCTCCTTAAAGATATGACTAATGTCCAACAGTCACGCCTTTCTTGAATTTTCCCCCCTTTGAGTATTTACTCAGTTTACTTGCACACTTTTGTGATATCATTCCTGTACCAGAATTTCAAGACGAGTTAAGGTTGAATGTCTCGGGTCAGAACCATCTGGAAGGTTACTGTGGAAACAGACAAAGGTGCCATGGCAACATTAGAGAGGTTACCCAGGAAACCGTGGTCGCTATGGAGACAGTAATACTCTAGGCGGGATTAGCAGCATCCAGTGGAAGGCGTGTTTTTTCCGCAGGACCCTTTTTTGTCGCTGTCGTCCATCTCCGAAGGACGCTTAGTGCCCTTTTCCTTGCACCTGCAGCCAGGTTTGGATCCAGATGTAGCCACATTGACTAGGAAAATATCGACACATTGTCCTTAATTGAAAGTCAGGGGTGATCTGAGATTATATCGTTGCCGAGTACAACTCCTATCACGATGTATGAAAAAAAATCTTCCCTTTCCGTCTTAAATGGTAAAAAAATCCCTATTGCTGATTAAACGCAATGGATTATCTCTGATGGATCTGACACACGTGCCAGACCCAGCGTGTATATTACTACACCTCGCCTTTTTCCCCTCTTTAAAACAATTAGATTAATTTAAAATTACACGTGATCTTTATCTATATAAACATTATTCGAATGAGATTAGAATTGAAGATTTGTTTATGATCAACCACCTCGCGTTTTGTTCAGACTTTTCTCTTGCTAAAATGTTATTGATATAATTATTAAATACACTTCACTTACTTATAAGTTAATGTCCACGTAACGATTAGATTTAAAACACTACGCAAACACCACCTTGGCAGTTTCAAAAAAATTAATAAAACCAGAAACGCTGACAGGTATTGCGCTCAAATCAAAGGATAGCTGGGTATCAGTGTTGTGTTACAGAGCCCAGGACCTGACCCTATGTTTTATTAATGATCGTTATTTTTATAATTGTTATTTTCTCACGATTGAATGGAGTGAATCTGGCAGCTCATGGACTCGAAAGGACACATTTAAATGCCTATGGCGCTGCCTCCACACAAGACTTGCACTGACACGGCACGATTATTAGGAGAAGAAGGTGCAGTGACGGTATCTACACGGCTTTCTCTACTTTCTATACGTCAGTGAAAATCTTCTTGATGTTAACACAGTTCTGGTTGTTTTGTGCGCCGAAGTTCGGCTGCTTGAAGGTGCTGTTGATGCCCTCCTCGATCACCATGTACTCCGACTTGCTCAGCGAAGAGGTGCTACGCGTCTTCTTGAGCTCCTCGCTGGAGGACAGCGGTTGGCAGCTACCGACATGCAGATACTGCGCCTGCTCCTCACCCTCCGTCTCTCTGTGGTAGAAGTAGTTGAAGTTGGAGACGATGACCGGCACCGGAAGGGCAATGGTTAAGACCCCGGCGATGGCGCACAGGGAGCCCACGATTTTACCTCCTATGGTTACAGGGTGCATGTCCCCGTAGCCGACCGTGGTCATCGTGACCACGGCCCACCAGAAGGCATCCGGGATGCTATTGAAGCCTGAGTCCGGGTCGTCTGCCTCGGCAAAGTACACGGCGCTGGAGAAGAGGATGACCCCGATGAAGAGGAAGAAGATTAAGAGCCCCAGTTCCCTCATGCTGGCCTTTAGTGTCTGTCCCAGGATTTGCAGCCCTTTGGAGTGCCGGGACAGCTTGAAGATGCGAAAGACCCTCACTAACCTGATGACCCGGAGAATGGCTAAAGACATCGCCTGTTGCCCGTTGCCCTGCCTCTCCGCCAACTCCGTGCCCAGCGTGATGAAATATGGGATAATCGCTACGATGTCGATGATGTTCATAATGTTTTTGGAGAACGTGGCTTTGCTGGGGCAGGCAAAGAAGCGCACCAGCAGTTCGAAGGAAAACCAGATGATGCACAGCGTTTCCACTACGAAGAACGGGTCCGAGAAGGGACTCCCGAGATAAGGCGCCGTACCGTTTATAATGGGGGCCACGGTGGTCGTGTCTTTATCGTCCCGGAATTCGGGCAAAGTTTCCAGGCAAAAGATCACGATGGAGATGAGAATCACCAGCACCGAGACAATAGCGATGCCCCTCGCCGGACCCGAGCTTTCGGGGTATTCAAAGAGGAGCCAGACCTGGCGCTGAAATTCATTGCTGGGCAAGGGGCGCTCCTCCTCTTTGATGAAGCCCTCGTCCTCGCGAAACTTCTCCATGGCCTCCTCTCCGAGCTCGTAAAAGCGGATCTCCTCGGAGAAGATGTCAATGGGCACGTTGACGGGTCTCCGGATACGACCTCCGGACTGGTAGTAGTACAGGATTGCATCGAAGCTGGGTCGGTTCCTGTCGAAAAAGTACTCGTTCCTGAGGGGGTCGAAGTAGCGCATCCTCTTCTTAGGGTCCCCCAGCAGGGTTTCGGGGAACTGGGACAGAGTTTTGAGCTGCGTCTCAAATCGCAGCCCGGAGATGTTGATCACCACACGCTCGCAGCACTCGTGGTCGGGCTCGTAGCGGTCTATGGAGTGGTGCCCAGGCAGAGCTGCCGTCTCCTCCAGCATGTTATCACAAGCCACTACGGTCATGGTGTCCTGGTCGTTCTCGGTGAAGCCGTGATTGACGACGTTGTTGCCTCGGTGCTTGGCAGACGAAGGCGGAGGCGAGTGAAGAAGGCTGAGGTGGTCGTCCATACAGGTGCTTGGATGGAGGGGCAGGTGGAGCCGCGCCTCCTCCAACTAGCGCCAGTCAGCCACAGCCGCCACCGCCGCCGCCGCCGCTGAGCCGTCCTCTGTCCTCTGCCGTGCCTCTGTTTCCTCTGTCTGGTGCTCTTGCACACGAAGGCATATGAACATGCCTGCTCCCTCCCACGGCGCGCCGATTCCGGGAGCACTCCCGCCTGTCGCCCAATTGAAGCTCAAACCAACATAAACACTGAGCGCAGACGCGCGTCACCGTCGCGCCCACCATTTAGGCGCGCCCCCTTTAAACAGGCAAGGATAACTGTTGAATAAAAAGGTTTGCAATACTCCAAATTGTGCTTAGTGCCACATAAAGTTCATTTATATCCTGTGCCATTATCGACGGTTAAACGACTGGAATTAATTTGTCTTCTTCCTTTAAACACATAAGACAGCTATCTTAATTTCGGTGTTTTTGGTGCCGTGGAAGTGACTTGGTTCTGCCTAGGGTAAAAGAGAAGAAACACGGCATTAATAATTTTGGTTTCCTTTTGCCTTCACCAGTGATCGTCGCGTGTCGGTGCGTCATCGGACTTGTTTATTTTACACTTTTGATGTTTCAATCGTGCTTATAAAAATCTCAACTAAGAAAAGCATGGAGCTTGAGTGCTACCAGTAACTGTCCGTGTCGATTTCCGTCACGCACACGCACACGCACACACACACACATGAAATATAAAGACGTGTCATCTCACAGAAGGGAGGTGGCGTGGGGGGGGGGGGGGGGGGGGGGGGGGGGGGGGGGG
>JABFDZ020000042.1:13614737-13628478 GCA_019775955.2 Pollimyrus isidori
CCACCCTCATCACCACCCCCACCCCAAATCAACACCATCAATCAATGCCAATACCCCCCCGTATGATATGACCACCCCAGGCAGAAGTTGCTTTCACTGTAAATATGGCTGACGACCCTTGACCTGAACCATCAAAATGAGGTTTAGAACAGTAATATAAAGAAAAGCGTGCAAATCATTTCTGAAATTCTCTGCACCAAAGAAAATGACCCCCCCCCCCCCACCAACAACTGCATTTTTTTTAGCAGAAATCGTTACTCCGGTCCACTCGCTTGGACTGACCGGGATTGTGATCTGAATAAGCCACGGCCGGATGGAGCTCGTTACCACGCTCGCTGACGACGCCCGCCCCCCACCCCTCTCCCCTGTAATTAGGTTTAGTCACCAAGGAAATGGGAACATCTGTCCTGGCCTCCACTGCAGGCAAAACAAACAGGCTGCACCCAGCGTGCATGGCGGTGATGGACGTCGGGCACCATCTACGACGAAACACCTGCATTTAATTTTTCATGCCATAACTCTACTTTGATTAAAGATTCAACATCCAAGCCTTTATCATTATATGTACAGCAATCAGTAACGCTATACATTGATAATCTTACTCTGCTTGTCATATCACTGTTAATTATTATTTAGTTAATTATTATTATGAGATAGAATAAATCCTCTTTGACGCAGCAAATATGCAGAAACTAGGATGAACATGTTTACTGCACAATGCAGTGTGATTTTTTTTTTTTGTTGGATGGGGGACATGAGAAGGACCATAATTCACACAGAGGCTGCACTCTGGGGACCAGTCAGCTTCCAGGTGGTGCTGGTGTCCCAGTGTCCCCGCTTCCATATACATCTCTGATCAATAACACCTATTCTTCTCAGATGGTTGGAAATCATGTCGTGTATCTTTGCCTGTGATACAACCGCAGCTCCCATTGTGGGATTGGGAATGGGACACTTGGCTGTAAAGCCCAAAAGCTTGACGGTTAGACCTCACAGTCGACTAAGTGCGGATGATCCGCTTCGCAGCATCACTGACACTCTGATCACATCACCTCATCATTTCTGCACTGAATGTGGGCTTTGTTTACGTTTCACAAGCACCGGACAACTTCATCGTGACCTCGGAGAAGCAAATTTGAGCCCAGCTGTGATTCTCAGTCTGACTTCGGAGTACGTCTGAGATTTAATAGAAGCTATTGAATGGGAAAATGCCTGTGAAAGAGTCTTTTATGCATTATAGATGGAGCTGTACAACAAGAATAACTGCAGGGATGAAAAGCAGGCTTTTGAAAGTCAAGGTTTTCCTTCGGGAACTTTAGCCATCAGTCAGTACACACACACACACACACACACACACACACACAGATACACACATAGGTACCACTGTTACACATCTTCAGCAATATGTAAACACCAAAGAAGATGTAAAAATAGCATGCGTCATTATTAGGGGAAGAGGAATAAGAATTTATTTCAATTGAAAGAAAGAAGATACTAAAATATATATATAGCAGTTGACCGCGCATGCTTGAACAGAAAAATACTTTAGATATTTTGGGTATAGTATAATATAGTATGGATGGTCTGTAGAACTCCTTTAAAAAGTCTCTTTCAGGCCACCATTTTGTAGGTAAAGATCCTATTTACGATTTCAGGTTTAGCAAATTAAATATTAAATGTTGTTTAAAGAGCATCTTCCAAAAAAAAAAGTGCATATCATCATGTGTAAAATATTTGTAAGGCTTCATCAGCTGGTACCGGGGGCTGCATGTGGGAGACTGCAGGAACAGACGAGTCGAACCCGTGCCGGAATCCCCAAAGAGCCCTGAGGCTGAGGCCCCCAAGCCGGCGTGTGGCAAGTGCCCGGGCTTCTCCTCAACCCTGTCCAGGAAGGCTCTAGCATGGAAGCGGTGGAGGAGGGAAATCCACCTGCAGCTGTCACAGTTATAAATGGTGCTATGATCTGCTCATCCTCTCTGTCCCGGAAGCCTGCCTCTCCAGTGCAGTATGTTACGCTCCTGAAGCACAGAGGCATCATACAGATACACTATAGAGGGTCTGCTTATTATTCAGCCGAGTTACACTGATCAGAGCGGTCTTTGTTTTGAGTGATTTCGAGGAAATTTTACAGACTCCCTTATAAAGCCCAAAATAACACATCTTACCTCATGGTTATAATAATAATAATAATGACTGATGCTTCATTAATCCTTGTGGGGAAATTATCTTTATGCCTCCCTTAACTTGCTCTTTGCAGAGTAAGTTCTTGGTGGAGGACAGCTACCAAGGGTGGTGCCCTGGGAGCTGGGGGTTAAGGGCCTTGCTCAAGGACTCACAGACATACTGAGGAGGGATTTGAACTAGCAACCTTCTGATTGCAGGCACACAGATCTAGCCCATTGAGCCACACACCACCCCCCAGAGTGGAACATTCAGTACCAGTCAGACTTGCATAAAGTATGTTTGTATACTATAACATTTGTTCTATATTCAGAGCTGTGGTTCTCTTGGTACTCTGTGTATTTCTTATTAATGCACCGTAGATGTTTTTTTTTTGTATCCAGTGAAACAGTTATAAATTACCAGTCTTTGTAGGACCAAAAATGATGGGTGAAAATGGATCACTGCTTCTTTAATGATAAGATGTTTTGCAAATATTTATTAACTGGATATGAAATCAAACTACAAGCAATTGTCACTATAAAATTCCCCAGGCCTCTGTCTGTACCATACTGTACTGTACTATACTATACTATGCTGTACTATACTAAGTTATGGTGTGTTATACTGTACTATGCTTTGCTGTGCTGTGCGGTGCCACATCATACCATACCATACCATACCATACCATACCATACCATACCATACCATACCATGCCATACCATGCCAATGTCCATGGCCAAAAACACTAGCTTTGACAAATCATGTCCAGCCATAAGTCGTCATTACCTTGACAAGCGTTACAAAACTGTGCAGCTTCATAGGTGGAACAATTCAGGCTGTCTTTGTTTGCAGTAAATATGAGGGTTTTTTTGCAAGAAACAGAAGAATAGGAAATGAACAAATTTAATTAAGCATTAATATTAAATATATTAAACAGCTCAGTGTTTGCCAATTGCACTACCCACCAATGTTTCAAAGACAGGAGGACGTGTAAGAGATGGGTGGTTCCTGTCCTCTGTCTGAGGAGCCCACGTCAGAGGGCCAGCAAAGCTGGCTTTGCAGAAAGAGATGAATAAAACAGCACAGAAATTTAAGAGTGAGAAGCTCAGGTATTATATAACTTGACTTAATGCTGTTTACACGTTTCACTGGCATTTAAATGACCTGCAAAGGATCCTTCCTGACTGAGACATGCAATGACATTAAATAATCGAATTAAAGGTTGACAGCGGTAATATGTAATTAAGCACAAATATAATTGCATGACTCTCATTGGCTAACTGCTAGCTATTGACCATCACATAAGGGTTTTTTCATAGTCATTATCACTTTTGGTTGCTACAGCTGCTGGGCACAATGGTGGCCAATATCACTGACCACGTTCGGAGAACATAGCTTTGTGAAGGATGGCCCTGCTTCTCTAGCTGTTGGGGCTCCAGGGTAAATCTTGCTGAAGATAGATGTCTAGGGTCATAGCCACCCCCTCCCCCACACGAAGACACAAACATTGATGCTATTCATTCTCTTTATTTTAATTCTTCATTAGAGTTCTAAATTTCTCCTTAGTGGACTTAAACAGGATGTTTCAATTTAGTGAAATCATCATGAAACTGGCAGGCCGCACTTGGATTACAGAGCAGGTGGGTGTGGCCTTAGATTTCAGATTTTATTCAAGTTAGGAGGGGGCAGACCCCTTATGGGTCCAAAGGGGCTGCTCAGCAAACACTGCAGATTGCTGTCTTCTATTGTCAGAGGAAGTCATGTAAAAAAACTAATAACATTGTTCTGTTATATGCTGGTTCAGGAACATGACACGGAACAACCTTGTCCTAGTTTAGGCAGTACAGTGATTTTCGGAGCCCCCCCCAAGAAACGATTCCACTATGGGGGTTGCTCTTCCCTGTAAGGTAATCAGAAACAGATCACACTAACCAGGGGAACTGAAGGCCTTCCTGTTGCTCTGCTATTCCGACCACAGTTTCTGTCCTGGTGTCCACTGCCAATCGCTGACAGGGCGAGGAATGTTCTAGAATCACGAGTCCTTGATATGACAAACCAGCTCAATCACCTACCTTATCAGCAGCTACTCAGGGAATGTTGTGCTCTGGATTAGTGAGCGAAAATAGGAGAGCTCATCACCCTATTAGGAGCAAAGATGTTAGAGATGTATACTTGTAGGAAAATGGGTGGGGCTAAAAGTCTTAATGAGCATTTGGCATAAGATGCAGATGAAGGTTGGGGTGGGGGGCGAGAGGGTTAATGAGATGCCAGCCCCAGATTCATGTCCACCACACAGCCACAGCCCTAAACTCTCAGAGGAGAAGGTAGGAGTGAATTCCAATTTAGAGCAAAAAAAAAATAAATCATTGCTAACCATCACACAAATTCGAATAAACACCCACAAATTCACAGATGCACACGCCGGGCTGTGTAAGCGTACACATGTATACGTGCACATGCCTGCCCTAGAGAACCCATACTAATACCCAAACACGCCCACACGCACGTAAAGGCAGAAACCGGCTCTCCTGATCCTCCCACGCGCTGTAATAGACGGAGCCCCCCCACAGAGCCGGTAACCACGGCTGGGATTTTCCCCGCTCCGCCGCCTGGCACGTCGTGTCTCTGGAACAGACACATCTCTCCAGACAGATGGATCTGCCTATTAGCAGGCAGGACCCAGGCCCCACTCCCGCTAACCTCTCCCTCTCTTCATCAGGCATTGCAGGATTCCCTCTCTCCAGCTCAGCTCGCCCACGGCAGAGATGACAGTCGCTCTTTGGCGTCACCTGCTCCGTCAGACATGGGGCTGAGCTTCTGCATGGCCCTGTCTTCTCTGCGGGATGCAGAATTAACCCCAAGAAGACCCCTGTTTTTTGTCTTTTGTAGAAAAACGCTATATAAATGCAGTCCAATTACCATTTGTCTGTTTCCCTAATAAATATAACATTTTTTTCTCATTGGTCTGTCCGTAATATACCAAATATTAAACTGAAATATAAGAACAAATTCTTTTGACGTAATATTTATTTGATTGTAAAGTGGAAACATTTTGGGATTCTGATGCCTTTTGAGCATATTTTGAAATAGAAAAATGGAAGCATGTCATTCAGATCTGACCCCCCCAGTTAAAAATGGCGACTCTCCTGGTGAAGCAGCAGGCTGTGTTTTTGCCTGATGACTCCAGGGCTGCTGGGTGGAGCCTCAATGTTCTCTAAGGTCTGTCTTGTGTGTCCTGAGTGTGTGGTACTGCGTGTGAATCTGAAACCTAAAGAATGAAGATTTTGTTAAACCATCTAATTTTTATCATTTCCTGAAATGCATGTATTTTTTTTTACCAGTTGCTGGACAAAAAGTATCCAAACAAACATTCATAGTTGAGAATATGTCAAACACTTCGTATTTATGAAAAATTAAACCTCTATTATACTAAAAACACGATCTAGAAAAAAAATGAATGATCTTTCAAAATATACCTCATAGAAAGTTTATTTGTTAGTGAGAGACTTGAAACTGTGTTTGTAATTGAAATTTGACACACTTTACTAATTCAGCTGATAAACTAATCTCTAATGTGATGCACATCCAGAATAGATAGATTTGTCAGAAAAACATCAGCAATCGGTATTAAGGGTGACCCACACATTAGCTAATGGGAAAGGGTCAAGATGAGTGTGGGTTTAATCAGCAGGCCAGAGGGACACAAGCTAATTGTATTCCATCCAGAAGGCTCCCTGTAATCAGTGACTAGCAGGAGGCAGTGATGTCATTGGTGATACCCCATCTCTGCCTCTGTGTCATTGGTGATACCCCATCTCTGCCTCTGTGTCATTGGTGATACCCCATCTCTGCCTCTGTGTCATTGGTCCGCATCCTCATCCCTTTTTTCTGTTTGTAAATGAAGTTTCATATTTTTTGCTGTCACGTGTGTTCAGAGGAACACCATAAAATTCTCATGCCGCAGGGGAGAGTTGCATGGAGGACAATAAGACAGCGAACAGTGGAATATTAATTTATATTAGACATCATTCAACTTTATTGTCATTGTGCTGAGTTCAGGTACAAAACCAATGAAAGACAGTAGGATGTAACAAGGGGCAAATAAAACACCATGCAATTAAAGAAAATGTGTAAAGCTATTTGCATAATAGCTCTGAAAAAATGCAATTGAACATTAGAACATATGCAAATTAAGAAAAGCACAATAAAATAAACGAACAGGGATTTCTTCTGAACTCCAAAAACTTGTTGGATAGCTAGAAAATACCACCTCAGTTCCCAAACCAACTCACTTAAATAATTAACTTAATTAGTAAACTAATTAGTTAAATAATGAGGCATTGATTAGCCATACAAGGTGTGGTAGGGCTGAATCAACAAAATATGTGGCTGTGTTGGATGGCTGCTGCAAACAATGTGGTGAGGTTTTGAAATGATTAAGTGTGCAGGACAGACTGCAGTGCAGTACAGGACAGTCACAAGTGCAGTACAGGACAGACTGCAGTGCAGTACAGACCAGTCAGAAGTGCAGTACAGGACAGACTGCAGTGTAGTACAGGACAGTCACAAGTGCAGTACAGGACAGACTGCAGTGTAGTACAGGACAGTCAGAAGTGCAGTACAGGACAGACTGCAGTGTAGTACAGGACAGTCAGAAGTGCAGTACAGGACAGACTGCAGTGCAGTACAGGACAGTCAGAAGTGCAGTACAGGACAGACTGCAGTGCAGTACAGAACAGTCAGAAGTGCAGTACAGGACAGACTGCAGTGCAGTACAGGACAGTCAGAAGTGCAGTACAGGAGGGAAGGCATCAAAGAACAGAACAGACAGCAATAAATCGACCAGTGTATTGTAAAATAAATAAGGAGGACTATAAAAATAAAGTGCAGAAGCTGCAAATTAACAGTGTGCAGCAGAATGCAGTGGGGGGCAGGTACAGGTCACTGGTTGCTCAGTGATAGGTACTGATACATCGGTAGGTAGCACTTTCTAGAGGAAATCCGCTTGCAGATTCACTTTTGCAGCCACCTCCATTCCAAAAGTAGTCACTTCCTGTCTGAGATCCAGCGTCCACTTGGGGCCGTCCTCAGCTATAGCCAAGGCCCAGGCAAACCAAAAAGTCCCTCCCCACCTCGGGAATATCAGAAAGTTGAGTTAAATCGGCATCATCCATGTGTCTGTGCTCATGTTAGCCTGGGCCCCTCAGGTAATACGTGAATCCGCTCCCAACTTCAGCATCGCTCCTTTTAGTGGTGATGTTTCACGTGTGATCTTCGTGCAACGATACCTTACTAATCCCCAGGAAGGGCCTCAGCCTTTCCTGAATGAAGCCCCACAGCAATCTTTGTTCATCCCCCCTTTAAAGATATCTGTGTCACCAGATCAAATGCACATACTAGATGCACACTAAGCTTCCAGCGAGAGGAGGTTTTACTCTAAAAAGAACAATAAGAGATATTAATTATTTACTATTACTATTGTGACACTGAGCAGGCTGAGATAGATAGATAGATACTTTATTAATCTCAAAGGAAATTGCAGGTTTACAGTTGCACAACACACATTTACACAGTAATAACCTGCACCAATAAATAAACAGTAAACAGTAAATATTGCACAAAATGCCATAGCAAGTAAATAATATTACAAGAGGGTTGTATAGTGCATGAGTGAATGTTCTGGAAATGTACCTCCTCAGTTTAGGTGTGTTCTTCAGTCCTCGTTTAGTATAGGAAGCCCTATGCTTCACCGTACAGATGATTCTTTGTTTACAACTGGAGGTCTCCTTTCCCGGGGTCTCTCTCTGCTCTGCGCCCCCTCGCTGATGTTTCAGGGAGTCCCTATTTAGTAAGTAGGTCAAAGCACCTTTCACAGCAGCCGCGATCGCGGAGAGACCCATTTAACTCTTTCCTCTGTGTTCAGGCTGCCCAAGCCTCCCTTCCCCTCCCCGGTCACTCTGTCTCACCCCCAACTCACCCGCACAGGTAGACACTGCTTCTCCAACCCATTTTTATAATACAGATGCATAACAAGCATGCACTGCCTCCTGAGAATACAGGGACAGCCAGTGGCTAAAGCAGTCGGAGGTTAAGGGTCTTGCTCAAAGTCCCAATGGTAAAACCGCTGGACCAGCTCTGGGATTTAAACCAGCAAGCAACTGATCCCAGGTACAGGCTCTCACGCCCCGGAGCCACACACCACTTCACCCAACGTTATTGCAGTGTGAGCGGAATGGTATGTTTTGCAGGCTGGGAGGGCTGTCCTTCTCCGTGTCACACACTTCATCTGTTTATCGGTTTATCAGTCCATAACAACTTTGTTCATCCTGCTATGAACTGTAATTAGACAGAAGAGCTCATGAAATATTCACAATTAAATTTGAAGGATAGTGCTGAACTCCTTGTATGAATAATACAACATGCACACATACTATCATTGGATATGCTGAGCTGAACAGGAGATGTCTCAGTAACTATGTTTTAAGAGTATTGCATGCTCATAGTATGATCAGTTTATGCATCATAAATTGGGAAATGGTGAAGGTTTGTGTTGTGGATGGGTGACCACAGACTGCCTGTAGACCTACATGCCTTAATGTGTTAGAACGATTTCTGTGTGGCTTCACTGGTTAGTGGTGTAAAACTACATGAACACACATACATAGGCTTTGGAAAATACCTAGTAAATGACAAACACAAATGATATATGAGCAATAATGCAATTTTTTGTATGCTATACATACCCTGGTCACTTTATTAGATGCACATAGCTAGTACCAGGTAGGACCCACTTTAATGGGGATGTTTAGCTAATACCAGGTAGGACCCACTTAATAAGGAGCACGTAGCTAGTACCTGGTAGGACCCACTTAATAAGGAGCACGTAGCTAGTACCTGGTAGGACCCACTTAATTAAGGACACCTAGCTTTCACAATATTACATTGTCTCAAAAAGCTTTACGTGGTTCCTGCCCAAAGCCCTCAGTGTGCAACCCAGAGGGGAGAGAGAGGCAAGGAAAAACTCCCTAGAAGGAAGAAACCTTGGGGGGGAAGCAGACTCAAAGGGAGAGCCCATCCTCCAGGGGCCGGCAGAGGAAGCCCAATATAACACAGTCCCAGTTTATACAGTACAGTATTGGTATAAATGCGAAAGGTTCAGTGGAATTAAGAATGCTGATGGTGGCATGGAGGGGTGGTGTGGTCCAGCTGTAAACAGGAGAGGACGGTAGATGTGTAGTCTGGGTGGGTAAGGGGGGGACTGCTCGCATTCAGGAACTGCTATTTCTGCAATTTGCGGTCTTTCTGTTAGTCTTAACAAGTCTGGCCATTCTCCCCTGACCTCTCTCTTTAATTAGATGTTTTCAGCCACAGATCTATCCCTGAATGCATGTTTTTGTTCTTCACCCTGTTCCGTGTGAGCTCCAGACGCTGTCGAGTGTGAAAATCCCAGGTGGCTGGCTCTCGCTGGAACTACCATATCTGACACAGACAGTGGCACCACATTCAGAATTGCTTAAAGCTCACATCTTAGCCTTTACCAGACAGTAAGTGCCCATCCCCCCGACCGGCTCTGTCTGTGTGCTCTACTGTATGTATCGATGAACATCACTGGCTCTTTGCATTTATAAGCAGGGATACCCAATAAACTGGTCATACACTGTATTTTAAGATGGACAGACTGTAACAGCCTTAGCTGGGATAAGATTAAGATTTAGATTAAAATTGGGTTATTTAATACGGTCGGTCTTCAGGATTGGTCTAAAAGCTGATATCTGGGATGCCTGGGAGACTGAATTAACATCAAAACAGAATGCATTACAGTCATAGTTCATCAGATGAGCTGGGAGCTGACCTGCTATAGCTCTTAAAAAGTGAGAATTATTATGTTTTTAGTCTGACCTGAATGCCACTGAGAAGTATGCAGACCCTGGGTAATGCGATCATATTTCCAAATTTGTTAATAAATGTTAATAAATGTCTGGTAGACTAGGCTAGATCCAGCATAGGCAGACTACGCAGCTGCCTGTGGCCCGATCTGCCTAGATAAAGTAAAGAAAATATATGTATATTATATTCATAAATATAATGAAGAAATGTGTAATTACATCAAATTATTTAATTACATTAAATTAAAAAGAACTAAAATACATAAGTAAATCCATATACAGAACATCATTTTAAAATGTTTATATGCAGGCAGTAATTAACACGGCCGGCTATTACTACAGCATAGGCAGCCTACGGCCCTCGAAGTCCTTCCACTAAGTGATTATCAGTTTTTGAAAGGGGAGCCTCCCAAGCAGAACTGTGCCTAGGGGCCCAGAAAAGGTCGATCCGGCCCTGCCGGTAGGACAGTGGCACAAAGTACTTCCCTGTGAATGTCAGCCGTAAGGGCAGAGCGTCCCGTCCTTCTGTAAACTGGCATGTGTACATATTTCCACGTTCGATCGCCTTTGATCGCAGCATTTCCACTGAGATGTGCTGATGTGCGGCTGGCTCGGGCCTCGGTGCCTGTGTTCGCTGGTTCTGTGGGCAGCAGTATAGTCAGGTCACCATTGGGCCCTTGATTAAGGCCCTTAAACCCCAGAAAAATGCTCCAGAGGTTTAGGGCAAATGGCCTGACCCTGTGTTCAGACCCCAGTCTTCACTCTCACCTCCATATGGGCCCCAATGTACTTCTGCATATACAGTTTCATTATTCTTATTACTAAATTGCAAGTGCAGAAAAGGCCATTTGAAGTGAAACACTTGCCTCAATTAGGAGTGACTTTGATGAAGCTGAAGTCTATGCTCTGAGTATTAAAAGCTAACAGCGATTTCCTCTTTGTGACAGTTATGCTGTTTTTTCATCAACTTACAGGCAAATAATCAGAAAGATTTTTTTGTGATAAAGGAGCCAATGTCCAGCAAATGCACTTTAATGTATGGCTTGTTCAAACAAATGGGTGATTGTGTGTGATATATAGGATTAAATCAATTATGTTCTCATCTCCCTGTAATGACATTAGGGGGAAATTCAGAATAATGTTGGCTGAGAATTAAAATTAATGGTGATATGCAGTATATTTGATTTCAGGGACCTTCTAGGGGCACATTAACTTGGTTTATGCCGGATTCTGTACGCTTGTCAGTTCAGAACATTACAGTTATTATTACATTGCATCTGTCTGAAGGTTTGACATTCTGTTGAGTAGCATCATAATCGCATTAATGTCTTCATGTCTGGTCCCTTAGTTGGTCTTGTTAACAGCCGCCTGTTCTTCCGACTCCCACATTAAAATGTGTGTGAGGACTAGTCATTAATAACTAAACCACTATAGATGGCAGCCAAACGGGTCTGTACGGCACCCCGCCTCCCATAGAGGGTTTTTCGGTGAACTGATAAAAGATTCAAAGCCCGGTTCCTTCTAACATCTCCACGGCAAAGTTTTAAAACATTATTTATCTATCTGGGAGGATGAAATCGGGGCTAGATCAGGCTGCTGTATCTTTGGGAGCTGGTTTGCCCATTTTAACATGCAGCCATATTGGAAGATCAGGAGTTCTTGATTTCCCTCTGGAAAATGACCTGCACAGCTTTTCATTAGCAAAGTGACTAATCGGGGGAAATGCTTATTCAGAAATCAGAGAGGGAAGCACTATATTCCATCCACTTTCTGTAAGTGCTTATTCTATTCATTGTTGTGGGGGTCTGGAGGTTATGGGTGCAAGGCAGGGAACAACCCAGGATGAGGGTCCAACAAAGCACAGGGCACACACACACACACACACACACACACACACGCACGCACACACACACACACACACACACACACACACACACACACACACACCACTCACACCTATGGGCAATTTCATAGCTACAATTAACCTTAGCATGTTTTTGGACTGTGGGGGGAAACCAGAGAAAATCTCACAGGGAGAACATGCAAAACACACACACACAAACATGGAAGACTTGAACCCAGGACCTAGTGATGTGTGGCAACAGTGCTAATCACTGCACCACCATGTTGTCTCCAGAAGCATAGTTTTATACAAAAATACAGAAAATACGAAAAAATAAAATACATCCATTCATCCATCGATCCATCCATCCATCATTTTGCATAACCACTTATAACCAACGTAGGGCATATATAATGAGAAAAAAAATCAATAATATTGTTTATCATACAGAGAAAATTATTTTTTTTTCATTCTGCTTCAAAAGAAAGTATGAGATCCTGCATCTTATGAGCAACCACTCATTTCTGCCGAGGAGGGTTTCTGTGAGGCTTGCTGGGCTGCGGCCTGTGACCAGAAGGTTGCCGCAAATGCATGTATCCTTTGCAGGTACTGAAAGAGGGCCATGGAGAGTGCGTTCTCATTTAATGGGTCTTCATTTCACTCATGCTAATTTACATACAGAGCAGCCTGCTTCAGTCATCTAGGTCAGGTGTATTATGGGATATCCTTCTGGTCTGACATCCCTTCTGCCAGTAAGTCTGGTTTCTGCTACTGTGTTGTTTACGTAGTATATGGGTGTTTTAGATAGGTCCATGGATACTTTATCAATCACAAAGGAAATTGCAGGTTTACAGTAGGACAATGGACATTTAGACAGTAAAAAAGACATTTAGACAATGATAAACAATAGCAATAAATAATAAATGACAATAAACAGTACAGATAAAGATTTGAAGTCAGATTGTCTGATAGCCATGAGGCTAAATAACAAGCTGAAACACCTCCCTAAACCTGGCCCCTGAAATGCCTCCCTAGACCTGCCCCCTGAAATGCCTCCCTAAACCTGGTCCCTGAAACTCATCCCTAGACCTGACCCCTGTAACGCCTCCCTAGACCTGGCCCCTGAAATGCCTCCCTAGACCTGGCCCCTGAAATGCCTCCCTAGACCCGGCCCCTGAAATGCCTCCCTAACTGTTACTGCTTTCTGCAGAGTTCTGTAGAGAACCCATTTCCAGATGCTTGGTGGAACCACACTACACTTTATTGCTTTCCATACCCTTAGAAACGTCCCTAGGTTCTCATGGGGTCTAGACTGTGATGTACTATGATTCACCTCCAGAAGGCATTGTTTGTGAGTCCAGCACACAAGTATGATGGTCTCTCACAGAAGCTTGACTGCTGTAGTATGACGAGGTATCACTCCACCAGAGTAGATGGGGTATATCTGCCAGCATCCTTTTCCTAACAAGAAGACTAACTGCCCTGAGACACAGGTCTTCCAGAGAGGTGATGATTCATTGATAGAGCAGAGGACAGAGCAGCTGTCCCAGTGACAGCGAGACACCCTCTTTTCCATCTTCATCTGCAAGGGCGCCATGTGACCTGTTCTTGCCTTTTCTTACATCTCATAGATCCTGGCAACATCAATTGCTTTGAGATCTTCCAGGCTTGCTGTACTTTGAAGACGCTCTGCTTTGGCCTAAATGTGCACATCAAGCCCAAGCAGATGAAAGACATCATGTCATCCTTTTGGGAAAAGTGGGATATTCCCAACCAGTGTTGTCATCTTACTTTAAAAAAGTAATTAGTTACAGTTACAAATTACTTCTGCCAAAAAGTAATTGAGTT
>JABFDZ020000042.1:13643079-13657284 GCA_019775955.2 Pollimyrus isidori
TTGCTTCCGGGATAGGCTCCGGACCCCCCGCGACCCAGTAGGATAAGCGGTTTGGAAAATGGATGGATGGATGGTCTTCCCAATAATCACGTCTCCCCCTAAATGGGTGGAGACTTCAACCCTTCCAATGTTCAAACCAAACTTACTCCCTTTAATATATGTGCATGCACATGAAGTTTGGGGTCGGTGCTGAGTGTCGGCGCCCCTTGAGTTAAGGGTCTTGTCCAGGAAAGATGCGGCTAGTCTGCCAGGCATGGGATCTGAACCAGAGACCTTCTGAGACACAGAGAGCTAAGTCAACGAGCCATAATTTGTTTGATCAAGTATTGGTCACAAACTGTCTCTACATTTTGGGAGGGACTGGAGTGAGTATTTGAGTGGGGCCCTGGAAACAACAAACCTGGTTGGCAGTGTGAATCAAAACTGTGTGCACCCCCTCCAATAACCATTAGAAACTTTAGGGTCGCCTTTCATCTAGGGGACAACATTTTCCACTCCTGTGAAGACTGTAAGTCTTTTAACCTCGGTAGTGGGGCAGACTTTGCGGGCTGCCTGACACAGATGTAGGGGCAGACTTTGCGGACTGCCTGACACAGATGTAGGGGCAGACTTTGTGGGCTGCCTGACACAGATGTAGGGGCAGACTTTGCAGGCTGCCTGACATGGACGTAAGGGCAGGCTTTGCAGACTGCCTGACACGGATGTAAGGGGAGACTTTGTGGGCTGCCTGACACTGATGTAGGGGCAGACTTTGCAGGCTGCCTGACACGGACTTAAGGGCAGACTTTGCGGGCTGCCTGACACAACCGTAAGGGCAGACTTAATGCTAAAGCTCCTTCCAGCATGACCTCATTTTACTGCCTCCTCCCAAAGTGGCACAGACAGGAAGCTCTCTGATGGAGGTGGAGAGTATCAAAGCCGGTCACCATGGCGAGGTGGACCTGCTTCCTGGAGGAGATGAAATAGGTGCCCCCCTCATGGAAACATTGTTGTTGTTTTTTTTTTTTTGAGAAAGTAGAGCTAGACAGACTCTAGAGCAAATGGGGGCCTTGCTCAAGGGCCCAACAGCGACATCACCCTGTCAACTTTGGGAACCTTCCAATTACAGGCAGAGCGTCCAAACCCTCAGAGCCACATACCGCCCTCGTGTGGACGCATGCATCGCCAATAAGGTCATGGGGTACTTGGTATCCACACCTACTGCTCTTCTCCCTCAGCTGTCCTACACAGCTGACAGACAGACATGTGTAAATGCCAGCAAAGGCTGGAGTCATAACCTTCCGTAGCCTCTTCTGCTCATTCATACCATAATTACCATCATATCCATCTGAGACGAACCGGGCTCAAAGGTTCATACTGGGATTGAAGCACCATTCTGGGGCCGTGTTTGCCCCCCTAGTGCCCTACCCCCACCTCCCCTGCTCCTCCTGCTCTCTGATATAAAAACATTGACAGATTACCATCTGTGAAAAAGAAAGTGGACCGGCATCATTCGGAAGTGAAAGGAGAGTAAAATATTGCAGCCGCAGGCCAGCTGAACTGGATAGAGTGTCTGTATCAGTGGAAGGTGTTCACTGGCAGATGAAACCTACCCCCCCTCTCCCCACACGGATTTAGATCTGTGCTTTTGTCACTGGGACAGCTAATTATCCTCTCCCCAGCCCCCCTTGTTTACCCCAGGAAGTGGGGTGGTTTCTCCTGCCCCTCCTTGTCTGCGTGAGGTAGGAGAAGGTGGAAGACTACATTCTATATATGACAGACTGGCTTAATGCACATACCCCCCCCCCCGCCCATGTGATATGCATATCAGTGGAGAATGGGCAGGGGGGATGAAAAGTGAACAGTGTTCCGGAGGTGAGAGGGGGGGGGGGGACTTCCAGGCTTCCTGAGTACATCTCCTGGACCTCGCTGCAGTCGTATGAGTGAATTATCTACTCGGTTGAAGACAAACAAGGAGAGTCAGGCTGGCGGAGGACAGAAAGATTCCGGTATATGGTGGGACAGAGCTGCGGGGAGCGTCCAGGGAATTCATCAGAAGAAAAAAACGGCACAGAAAACACCTCTGCTACCTTTGGGAACTGCATCTCATAGCAGCAGAAATCTTTACTGGGTAACCCAGAAACCTGCCTGAGACAGAGGGATGGAACCCTTTTATAGGAACCTAAAAGAGAAACACCTACATTTAAATCTGTGTTTCTGTGTATCTGTTCAATTACAAAACACCCCACCGCTGGCTGACTGATACCTGCCCAGCTAACTGAGTGTGTGGGGGCCAGTGTTGGGAAGTCGGCCGGGGTGTGTGCTTCCTTCTCGCGGGCGGCCCGTGCGAATTCCCAGGCCCTCGGCGTTTCTTCAGTGTCAGCCTGGAGCAAACCATGCATGACTTCCTCAGGGATCCGTTTTATCATCTTTATTTCAGGAAAATGTCGGCTGAGGTTTGCTGAGCCTCTGCCCGCCCCTGCTGTGTTGGGACGTGAGGCATGGGACTCACATTACTTTATCTGCTGACATATTTGGTCCATAGCTGTATAATTGCTAGTGGCTGGACAGTATGAGGTCAGCTGTGACAGTCTGGTCCAGGCATCACTAACATAACAGGCCAACAGGAGTGACTGGGTGGAGATAATTGTACGCTGCCTGTGATTGGATGGCAGGTGCTCACTGGGTGGGGTCAACAATTCTACCCTACATGTGATTGGACAGCAAGAGCTAGCAGGTGGTCTGACTAGGCAGGGCCATGTATCGTGCTCAATATATCACTGGACAGTAAGAGAGGATGGACTGAACGGGCAGGGTCAGGCATACTGATCTCTATGTGATTGGACAGTAAGAGCTTGTGGACGGTCTGACTGAGTGGGGTTAGGTATTGTGTTCGCTAGGTCACTGGACATTCATAGGAGTAGGAGTTTGAATGTTTGACTGGGTGGGGTTCAGTGTTTTCTAACAAAACTGTTCTATGTGCAGCCAGATTTAGTCATAGCTAAAGATCTTTACTGAAGGCCAGTGTCCTCCCATGGTCCTCTTAGAAACAGCTCTGTAGCTACAACAGCACACACAAGGTAAATAGGTTATATGATATGATTTAATTCGCATTGAATATACTTTCAGCACGGTGGCCTCACAACCGGGCCTGAGAGCCTCCCTGTGGGATTCCAGCAAGGTACTCCAGTGTCCTCCTGCAGTGCAAAGTCAAGCAGTCTGCGTGTGTGTATGTGTGTGTGTGTGTGTGTGCGTGTGTGTGTGTGTGTGCTCCACAAAGGGCTTGCACCCATCCAGGCCCTGGCGGCCAAGGATAGGCTCTGCCCGTTCTTTCACCATGCACAGGTAAAGTGGCTATGGAAAACAGATGGATGGATGGATGGATGGATTGATTCAGAGCCAAAGGGTCACTTATCTCACCCTCACTGGGGGACTTTCATATCTCTCTTTGTCCACAACTGGGAAAATCTGTTTCTTTTTTTCCCACTTCCTGCCTCTGATATTATAAACAGAACTGATTAAAACCGGAAGCCCCCTCCCCCCCCAGTAAAATCATAATAACCCAGAGATCAGCCTCCATCATCACGCCACTGTTGCTATTTCCTGCCCGTCTGCTGCACCTCAGAGTTCATTTCATTTGCTGCTCATTTGACAGTCAAGTTTCACACAGAGGGCAGGTTTGTGGTTTCTGGGGCCCCTCTCAAAAAGTCACCCCCCCTCCCAGCTTCCCCTTAGATGTTTCACACACTTAATAAATAGCTAGCGAGCAGAGTCAGGAGAAGCTAGCCAGCTGGTTAGCAGTACATGCATGCATTCAGTATCTCCAAAATAAGGAATGTGCTTATTTAATATTTAGTGTAGTGACTGTTTATGGCCAACAGGGGGCCCCTGACCTTGGCCCCCCACACAAATGTATGACTCTAGCAGTATCTGAGTCTCATGCATGTACTGACAGACATTCTCCCTTCCTCCTACCTTTTCTTTTTAATCTGCCATGTACGTAACCTGTGAATGTCTGCCTGCCACCCAGCGGAGTGTTGGGTGCAATATTTACTGCAGAGAAGTAACCATCTCTTCCCTAACCAGCAAATGGCCATTCAGCCTCATTCAGCTCTCAAGTTATATGCTCCTGACTGATATGGGGACTTATATGGGCTTTCAGGTCTACTAGCTGGAAGCAGTCTGCATGTTTAAGTGCATCAAAGGTCATTTATGTGTAAGTGTGTCACCACAGTGGTGATGTAATCTTACGTCATTTTAAAATAATTTAAAAATAATTTACAAGTGTTCCATAAGACCCTGTCCAGGATAAGTGGATGGATGGATGGATAAATGGACTGATATTTACTTGTATATCGTCTAACAGGATGGAGGGTTGGGTCTTGGCTAATCAGCGGTGATATACTCATATATTCTAATATATGCCACAATGTACAGGCTACATAATTTGCTATGGGTAATTTGTACATTTGCTATAGGTAACTGAATGCAGGACACACATGTACATGCTTTACATACAAATTATTAAGTATTATTTTACCCCCCGAAGAGGGGGGGTGGTGGTGGGCAATAAAAAAAAAGAAAAAAAAAGTATTATTTTACACTAGGTTTGACTGAGGTCTTTTATGTAAATATGTTACTTATGTTATACAAGCCGCTGCTGCATCTTGGCGGAACTGTGTGACCCACTTGCACAACGATAATAAAAAACCTCGATCCTTGTTTTACCCAAAACTGTAATTTAAAATTAACACACAATATGATGGAAATGAGAATTTCAAATGCACTGCAGAACATTTTGGATGTGGAACATGGAAGAGTTGAAGAAACTGTTGTTTTGCAAACAATATCAATGAAATAAATGAGATATTTGCCAAATAAATCACATACATTTACACCATGATACTATGACATCATAGATGCATATCACCGCTTTTCAGAGTGAAGTTATCATACTCTCAAAGTCATACAATAAGGCCACTCCATCTAAATCCAGTTGATTCAAGTTTTATTCAGTAACCACTTATCACTGCCCTCAATTAGTAAAATCTTCATTGGAGGGGGTGGCAGAGGCTGGTTATGGAGCCAGAGAATTTAAATGTGGCCTTCGTTTCCCTCTAGTGGTCATATTTGTAACTGTGTGTAACTGGTACATATAAGCAGAAATGGGTAAATTTAGCTTTAGAGCCTGAAGTTGATTTTCAGAAGAGAAGGTGACACTGTTCAGGTAGAAATGGCTCCGATAGGAAACAGGAGGTCTCTGTTAGCTGAGGCAGGTAAGCAAAGGCTTTGTCTGCAACACAATGCTTCCAACAAAAGAGGCCTGGAATGAAAAACGGTCGTTGTCGACAGCGGGCTGACATGCATCCGCGATGGAGCAGGACACCTTTTGTGGGCAGGGGGGTTGGGGGGGGGGGTATTAGCCAGGTTGGGTTTCGGCAAGGAAGGGTCCATTGGGGGATAGGGGGAAGGACCTGAGAATACCCCTAGTAAGGTCGGGAAAAGGGGTCCAGCAGGTCAAAGGTGAAGGGGCCGGGAGGCAGCAGTGTGTCTATAAGGGAGAGAAAAGATGGAATTTTGCAGCTCCAGGCTGGAACAGTGAATACACCGTCTCAGGGGATAGCGAGGTTATTAGGTGATATCTGTCAGCATAGTGGTCCGCAGCCTAAATCGGTGTGTGCTCTCAATGTACCCTGTGCAACCCTGCAGTGAATCAGTAAAACTCCACAATCTTTAAGAGTCATGTAATTCTACGATTCACCAGCAGGAGGCAGTAAGTGAGTGGAAGTGGACTGCTGCTGCTGCAAAGAAGTGTCAGGTAATAAAAAAATTATGTGCATTATTATTTTGGTATTATTTAGTCCCTGGTGCATCTGCACAGAGCAGAAACATCCCAGGGGAAAAGCCTCTGGTCCAAACAAACCCAGAGAAAAGCCAGCACCCAGTGAGCCTGCCTCAGACAGCCAGGCTGTCTCTGCATAATAATTACACTATCAAGTTTTAGCATCTGTTAACAAAAGTGATGTATTTTATTCAAATGCAGCTGTGTTCACGACAGGTTAGGTGCCCTGCTGGGTGCTGCCATACTCTGTTAAGGCCATGACACAAGACGGTTGGCTTAGTGGCAAGGATGGTCACAGGACTGTAACACGGGCTGCATAAAGTGTTTGTTTTACATTGATCAGGCGAACATTTTTGGGTATTTGCATTTTCCAATCGATAAAAATTTCAAAGAGTTTATGAATACATGTAGTTCGCCAGCAGGGGGTAGCAGGATGCTAAAATTGCCGAGTAAATACGCGTGCCCTGGAAAGAGCCCCGTCAGTATCAGCAAGACGAGGCTGTGCACAAGGTGGGTCGAATCAAGTTCAGACTTACATACACCCAGAGCTATTTTCCACGGTGCGGAGCCAGCAGCTAAGTACTTATAAACTAAACTGCGTTTGACTGGCTTCGTGGGAAACGGCAGAGAGGCCCCCTCTGGGCTGAGAAGCGCACGGCCTGATGTTACAGAGACACATGTTGCGCACAGACGCTCGCGTTTCCTGGGGAGGCCCGGATCTGCTTCGCCTTAGCGGCAAAATGGGTCAGGCATTTCCAAACTTCGACCCGTTAACACAAACCGCTTAGCCTCCAGTTAACAGCCACCCTTTATTTATTGGAAGGCTCCCTGACATTAAAATGTGAACGCTGAATAAGATACGGCACTGCCTGAATCCAGTCCAGAGGATGGGATCAATTAGATTCCCCCTGGTGTTTTTACGTTGGTGATTTTTGGATCTGCTATGGTATAATAAGCCTGTGTGGAACATTGTGGAATATTCGAGCTTGAGTCTGACGCCTTGGGATTTCAACTGGGATGTCAATGGCAAGACTGCAGCCTCAGGACTGACTGGAACTCTTCCATGCAGCACGACTGAGGGGCACCAAAGCAGCCAAACATGTGACATGTCTCACAACGCCAAAGGCAGGAAAAACATGAACAGCGGAACAAACACCAAGGATTTAAGGAAGAAAATGATTTTTTCATTGTCCACTTCAATAAGTAAAACGATTTTGAATGTTGTGATTTACTTTGCCAAATAATTTGTCACTGGAACATGAAAACTCCAGTCTGGAACTCAGGCTTTAACCTGGATAAAATGCCTAAAATACCAATAAGTACCTGAAAAGGGCCTGTTTATGTCAAAAAAAAAACACCACACTTTTGAAGAAACAGTAAGGCTGGTACATGAAAACATCAGCGACATCTTGGAAGTCGGAAGAGCCTTCCAGCAACTGTCATCACGTGTCATTGCATTTGTTTGGCGAAATTACACAATTTACTGAACAAATGTTACCCTGCAACCAGCTTCAAAATATTTACCCGAACCTCATATTTAAAGCAGCTCTCATGAACAAAATACCTTATTTTCTTTTTAGGGTATTAGACAACTTTTTGAAACCTATCCAGGTGAAAAGGCAAACTCTGTCAATTAAGTTGAGGGAGTTCTTACGCAGGAATGTAATTTCATAGTCTCGAAGTCGTAACGAGGCCCCAAGGCTGTAAATGAAGGGTAATTGACTAAAATGCTAATCGTGATTAAACATAATGGAATGCAGGTTTAGTGCTGGGCTGTACCATTCACATGGATTTAGAAAAAATAAGAAATAACATTTCCATTGAGCCCATGTGTACTATGTTGGGTGGCATCTTAAATCAGTGACATTGTCAAACCGTTAATTATCTTGTTGGTTGATGTTATATTGCAATCTTGGGGGTGGTTCAGGAAAGGCATTGTGGGGCAAATGTAACTTCTCTGCAGTTCCCTGTGTCTGTAAGAGCACTATCTGGATCAATATGCGTTTGAGGGGGATTTGTCAGTCAAGTATTTTAAGGTTCCTCACAGCGGAAACAAGGAGAACACTTACCTTGTATCTTTCAGAACCTGAGGGAACCTGGGAAGCAGGCCGCACACTCGCCCCCTACTGGACACCAAGGAGAAGTAAAATTATAGCCGCGGTGGAACAATGAACAAAGAGGAGACAAGAGATGAAATGTTACATGGAGTGAAATGATGCCGGGGAGGAGTAGTGGAGGATACGCTGGACTATGATTACCTTGCTTCCAGATGGCTGACTGGATGGGCTCAACACTGCATGCATTTGTCCGGATCTTCCCAGGCGTAAATCTGCACTTCACATTTTCCCAGGCTATGACCCCCACCCCCAACCATCACCTGCAAACACCACCACCAACACCCACTTATAAGGAAAGCTAAAGGACTCCTGCCACAGACACCAGCTCTGATTTGACATTGAATGTAAAAGAATTGTGGAAAATCTGAAAACATAAAGGAACTACAAAGGACAAAAGAAATGGAGATAACAGTCAAAATGTCCTTAATAAGATTTGTCAGCTGGAACAGCGAAACAGGCTCTTTGGAAATAACAGTTCACACATATTTTTAAGAAGTAATACGACACAATATCTCCCTAGTCTGCCATCATGTATCTTTCAATTTTATCATTTTCCCTCAATTTATCCCCCCATTTAGCCATTTCTAGATCTTCATGAGATTCCATTCACCCAGATATTCACTGCATTCACTGCTACTGCATTCACGCCCACCTGCCAAACTAGAAAGTTGGGTGGATCGTGATTTTACCCTTCGACGCGTCTGAACCATTCGCTGACACAACTCAAGTTTCCAGCTATTTTCCCAAGCAGCAGCGGCAGCAGCGGGAGCAGTGGCGGCGGCGGCTCCCTTCCAGGCTTTTCTGAATCGTAACCAATCGGTCCCGACAGCCCCCAGGCTGCGTCACAGGATCCTTAATCTGAACGTTAGGACCGTTACAGATACAAAATTCCAGCCCATCAGCAGCCGCCCAGTGGGGCGATTTTGACATAAGCGCAAGGGAAAGGGAGTAGTTCTGAACGCATTACCAAAACGCGTCTCCTGGCCTAGATGTTAAGAGCGCTGGCGCTGCAAATCGAGCCTATCTGTTGAGTTTTGGGGAGGGGGGTACCATATGCCCTGTGCAATTAAAATCCTGCGAAGGTTCAGACCACTAAAGAGCAAACCCACTGGAAACTGCTGTGCGAGACTTCAGAAGCGACCATTTGGTTTTAGGGGGCCACCAATTTTTTTTATAAGCAATGTGAAAGCTATTTTCATAGTGCATCAAAACCAGCATGCCACACTGATTCTTCGGGGACATGCTTCTCCTCCATAATGAGGTGCTATAATGCAGAAATGACGAGCACTAATACCCTTGATTAACTGCATCTCAAACATCATAGAGCAAACTAAGTCTTGGGTTCTTTTTCTCTTCTAACATTAAACACGACCCAAGTCTTAGAAAACAATAGAAGAATGTGTTGTGCTATTTTTCATGCTACTTTCCAGTCCAAAGTGGAAATAAGTTGCTTAGGCGCTTGGTCGCACAGAGTCAGTCGTTGTCCAGAATGCATAACAGGAATGGTTGGTCCCCTCAAAATTAAAAAAGAACTTTATAAAGGACAAAGAAAAAAAAAACGTCTGGCACCCTGGATCTAATATACCATATTTCCAAATGCTGCTTGTCCCTCCACAATGCCAGTTTGGCTAGTAGCCCAGTCAGGCTGTCTCGGCCTCATTACACAACATCGTACCAATTGAGATGTCCTCTTCAGTGACTGCGACTTGTTTGATCCCATCCTGTATTTCAAAGAGGGACACCTGATCTAGAGGGACAGCCAAGGGGGCCCGCTCACCCTGTACGGGGTCTGATTTCGCCGACTGGGGCGCCGCAGATACCGAATGGCCACACCAGAAACTCAGAACGACCTCACGTGTTCAGCCAGGGCTCCTCGATCTCCCAGCGCCTGGATTCCATTTCACGACTCTGCCGAGGATTAAGACATGTATGTTTAGGTGTCGGCAGGCAGCTCGATTTAAGATAAACCACCCGTTTTGACCTGTGACCCATGTTATGTGCCGTGGGGGTGGCCCTTTAATGGAAGTCTTTTATCAGCCAGGTCTCTAATTGGTCTGCACATGGAAGGGTCTTCTTACACGATGGATGTTGGAAAAAGATCTGGCACAAGGCTAAGCCAGCAGGGCCCGTTCCCAAGGCCATGCAGGGATTCCTTCCCCAGAAAAAGAAGCCATTGTATAAGTAATTGTCTACTTATTATTGGTTGTTTATAGGAACTGTTCTTAATATAAGTGAGCTGGAAAGTCTTAAGTATTAAGTTGTCCTCATTAAACTGTTTGAGTATTCCTTGTACAAGCAAACTTTGTTTGATTTAAATGTTCGGGATTTGTCAGGGAAGTGTTTTATTTGGAACCAGTAATATTGCCAGTGAAATATTCACCTGTTTGTTAGTAAGGTGTATGCAAAAAGCTATTAACAAAAAGGTGCATCTAATGTGATCTAATGTATATCATAATTAGTATGACTTCTGGTGTGTCATACACTATAGTGTTAGCGACAGGCTCCACTTTTACCAAGCCTTTCTGTTAGAAATAAATACTGAAACTTAAAATAACAAGTATTCTTAGGTAATTAAAATGAGTCCTAATTTGCTGGGTATTAAGACAGACTAGAGTAACCAAAACTAGTATCACAGTGTTAGCACTTACCTCCATTGGCATTACACTTTTGTTGGTACTCAATTCTTCTGGTACTCCACCCTGCTGCTACTTCTCTCGATTGGTACCCTGCTTTCCTGGTACTCCATCCTGGTGGTACTCCACTCTGTTGGTACTTCACTCTGCTGCTACTGCACTCTATTAGAAAGTCCATTGGCATGAGTTGATGATTACTCAGTGCAGTTTGAGTACTACAGTAAGTTTTCCACTTTGTTTTCTCTTTGTTTACATTATAGATTTGTCAGAATAAAGTTTAAATCAAACACGTAGAGCCATTTTTTTTTGGTGAAACATGCATTTTATGTGCACTCTCCAAAAAAACAGACTATGGATACACAAGAGCACAGGCAGAGTGTGGCAGCACAATAAAACAAGCAGAGTATGGACGCATGATAGCATAGGGCAACATACAACCACCAGTTAATCACTCTGACATTATTTTCATTATTTGGTTAAATTTCTGCCATTTTAGGTCCGTTTCATTCTATACATGCCATGTGCAACACAGATTACAAATCTATTGGGGTCAAATACACACCTTTACAAACCAGCAGTGATATCCTGCCTGAGTTTATGGCTGTAAATAGCCGACTAGTCTGGGGTTAAATTTTCGGAGTGTGAATACAAAGTAAATGCAGTGGTGTAGCCAGAAAATTTTCAGTGGGGTGGCCAGGGTGGGACCAGAGGTCATTTTGGGGGTGGCACATACATTTAAATATGAGTATAAGGCATCTTGAAAATAAGCCCATTTAAGGTACCTAAAGACCTACATTTAAGGTACCTATAACTCTACATTTATAATTCAAGCAGGTGTGGAATTATCAAATACCCATTTAATATATCAATTTCTTGCAGTTAAGGTAACAGCTTACAGTAAGAACAAGATTCCCAAACCTCTGCATCACTTCTGTTCTGAGAGCACAGCAACAACTATGAGCTCATTCTTTATCAGAATATCATCAGGGGCACAGAGAAACAGTTATGTAATGAATTGAGTTTTAAAATTAAAGTCTGATTTAACCAAAATGCAAATACAACAGGTGTCCCGGTTTCAGTCCAGGACGGTCACGGCCATCCCTAGCCACCCACCATTTTGTTTTCACAGACGCTTTTTCATACTAACACATTTTCACCATGGTAAGACGTCGAAGAGTGCCACTGCACTCTGTTATGAGCTTTGGCTGGCAGGTCCATTCCCAAAGTAAAAACTTAAATATCATTTTGTGAGCCTTTAAAACATAATCGAGAGGTTTTTAAACCTGTCCTTCCCATCAGCTTGCTTGAAAACACAGGTCATAAACACACATTTCTAATCGTAAGGAGCCACATACAATCAGTGTGAAGATGTGAAATATGAACAGAATAAGGCAGAGGTTAGCAATCTTATCCATAAAGGGCTGCAGCATATGCGGGTTTTCAATGCAACTCCTTATTTAGATCACTAATTTGAGGATTTATTTTCTGAAGAGTCCTCACACCTGGGTTTGAACAGCTGACCTACAGGTTATCCCAAAAACCTGCATACACACCGGCCCTTTGTGAATAAGATTGCCCAACCCTGGAGTTAGAGTTATCTAACAACACAAGGTCAGTCTCTGAAGCTCTGAAAGCTCTGAAACCTATGGAAAAAAAAACAGCAAAGAAGCACCTGTGACTAATTCGCTGAGAAAATATGGGCTTAAATGAAAACATGCATACTTTTACTCCCCTTATCTAAAGGCATCACAAATGTGTTCATCCATTTTAAGTGATAGGACTGAGAGCTCAGCTGACAGACTTGTAAACAGGCCTTTGTCAAATCTTTATTTCAAACAGGAGGAAAAAGTCTCTGATGCACTGGTCCCAAAATTTGTTTGCCAGGTGGTTAAACAAGCATATATCCAACTGGTTTTGGTAGCTGGCTGATAAAATCCAGGTGTTATAGCAGTTTATACTGCTGTAAGGAACATGCCGGAACCGCCAAGATGTTTGTGGTCATGTGAGGAACGTTTTAATTGTATTATTGTTTAATTGTGTTTTGGACTTAAGCTTCTCCTGTGTATTATGATTATTTGTTTATCATAATAGCTTGTGTGCCTTAATAAAAAAAAAATATATATATACAACATTTTAAGTGAAAAGGAATACCTTGTATAACTCTAAATCAAAAGTAAAAGAATAAAAATGATTTCTAAATTTACTTTGACTTGTATGTCACTGCAGACAGTATGAAAATGAGATATTTCATGTTTTGTCTGGTCAGCTTTGTTTCATTTGTAAATATCCATTCCTGCCTTTCGGGCCTGCAAAGGTCAGGATGGGGGCAATTTAGGGCTAGTAATGAGGTAAAACATAATTTAAAAATCAAACAGGGAATTTCAGCAGGTGATTGTAATCATGGTTGGGTACAAAAGCAGCATTCTCAACGAAAGTTAGGAAAGGATCTGGATATTGCGCCATCTACGATGCATAACGTAATGAAAAGGTTCGAGGAATCTGGAGGAATTTCAGGGCCTACAGGTCAAGGGAGCAAGCCTAAGCTGAATGACCATGATCCGATCCCTCAGATGGTACTGAATCATCTATAATCGATACAAGCACATGGGCTCTGGATTACTTTACAAACCTCTGTCAAGCCCAGTGCTGGGCATTTCAGGAGCAGAAGCTACAAATCAAGACCAGGATTATGTTTCCACCAGCCAGTTGAGTACTAGGTTTGAACTTGAAATGCCCAACACTGGTCAAACATTACAGTTTGGAGTTACATCCACAAAAGCTGGTCAGAACTTTACTGCGCCAGAAGCAAGCCTTATGTTAAGCGTGTCCAGAAGTGCCGTTGACTTCTCTGGGCTAGGCGGAACATCTGGGATGGAGCATCATACAGCAGAAAGGTGTATTGTGGTCTGAAGAATCAATATTGCAAGTATTTCATTTTTGGAAGAAAGAGAGAGTTGGATGAGTAAGACCATTCAGACTGTTCAGCTAGTGCAGGAGCCTAGGTCTGTCATGGTCTGAGGTTATGTCGGTGCCTTGGGCAATGGTACCTCACACTTCTGTGGTGGCACGTCAATGCTGAAAAGTAGAAATTTTGTATCGACATAATGCTGCCTTCAGGACAACATCTTTTCCAAGGACACCCATGCATATTTCAATAAGATGATGCAAAACCACATTCTGCAAGCACTACAAAGGCGTGGTTGTGGAAGAAGAGGGTGAGGATGCTGGCCTGTCTGTACTCCCTACCTGTCCTCAACAGAGAACATGTGGTGCATTTTGAAACATGAAATGCAACGATAAAGACCCGTGGTCTTGCACACCTTATGATTTGCTTGCAGGAAGAATGGGACAAAATTGTTTTGGCTACGCTACAATATTGCGGTGTATGAAAAATTTATACCATACAGGAAATTAAAATATTAGGGCTGACTTCTAATAGTCGAAGATTCGATTCGTAGACGTCTGATTCGACTATGAACCTCATAGTCGAATAGTAGGAAAGTGTTATGCAACCTGTCAGGATTTCCCGCAGCCGGCGCGGAAAAAGACTGGCGATTGCGGATAGTTTGTGTAGCGTGGATGTTAACCCAGACGCGGAATTTACACGAACAGGTAGGATAACCACGCGATTAAT
>JABFDZ020000042.1:13677018-13689982 GCA_019775955.2 Pollimyrus isidori
GCCTCAAAAATAGAAAGGCCAGAATTGACTTTGCCAAAAAACACCTGAAGAAGCCAGCCCAGTTCTGGAACAGCATTGTTTGGACAGATGAGACTAAGATCAACTTGTACCAGAATGATGGGAAGAGAAAGTTTGGAGAAGAATTGGAACAGCTCATGATCCAAAGCACACCAAATCTGCTCTAAAACATGGTAGAGGCAGAGTGATGGCATGGGCATGCATGGCTTCAAATGGCACTGGGTCACTTGTGTTTATTGAGGATGTGACAACAGACAGAAGCAGCTGGATGAATTCTGAAGTGTATAGGGATATATTTTCTGCTCAGATTCAGTCAAATGCAGCAAAGTTGATTGGACGGCTTTTCACAAGTACAGATGGACAATGATCCAAAACATACTGCAAAAGCAACCCAGGAGTTTTTTAAAGCAAAGAAGTGGAATATTCTGCAACGGCCGAGTCAATCACCAGATCTCAACCCAATCGAGCATGCATTTCACTTGCTCAAGACAAGACTTTAGGCAGAAAGACCCACCAACAAGCAACAACTGAAGACAGTTACAGTAAAAGTCTGGCAAAGCATCACAAAGGAGGAAACCCAGCGTTTGGTGATGTCCATGGGTTCCAGACTTCAGGAAGTCATTGCCTGCAAAGGATTCTCAACCAAATATTCAAAGTAACATTTTACTTAGGGTTATGTTTAGTTGTCCAATTACTTTTGAGCCCTTGAAATGCGGAGTGTTTGTACAAAATAGCTACAATTCCTACATGTTTAATTGTATATTTTTGTTCAACCCCTTGAATTAAACCTTACAGTCTCCACTTCAATTCTGTTGTAGTTGTTTCATTTCAAATCCAATGTGGTGGCATGCAGAGCCCAAATCATTAGGATTGTGTCACTGTCCAAATATTTTTGGGCCTAACTGTATATGATTAAGAATAATTTATGTTCAAGAGATTCTTATCTATGTCTTCAAATGATTTTGCAGAGGAAGTTTGCAGATTAACATCACAGACGTAATAAACCACAGGGCACAGGAAAGGTAGGATGCCAGACAGGTTAAGCGCAACTTACAAAATTCAGGGAGAGGGACTTGTAGCATGTGTGAGTTAGTGGGGGGTGTTGACAGCGCCATTCCGCCGAGCGGCTGGATGGGAAGGTCTGACCAGCTTTCAGCTGCTTCTCATTTCCAGCGGCGCTGACCTTGGATGCGGAGGCAGTAAAGAGAGACAGCTCTTCCCCACCCTCCAAGCGCCAACACCCCCAGGAAGCCTTCAGCCTGAGCTTCACGTTCCCAGATAGTTCCTTATCTAGTCTATGAACTCATTATTCTCTCCTGGTTTCATAACTGAGAAGAAAATGTCCATAAACGGCTAGAAAAACAGCTTATTTATTCAGCAGATGCTTTATCGAGAGTGACACACATTTTTATGTGAAAGAAGGGTCAGCCAGTCCTTGGAACAATTAGCCTTACTCAAGGATCCAACGGTGACATCACTCTGCCAATCCTGGACTTTGAACCAACAACCTACTGATTACAGGTACAGTGTCCTTCTTAACCCACAGAGCCACATGCCATATAGAAACACAACACAGTTCAGCATCTTAAGCAGCTCTTTTTTCCACATCAGTCAGTCAGTGGTAGTATCTTGCTGGAAAATGCTTAAAGAATCCTTTTGTCTGAAACAGTAAGCAAAATCACTTCCAGTTCCATGCTTGGGGGCCGTATACGGTAGATATTGGATGCACACTGGAGCAGTTAGTACACGTGTGTGCTATTTCTCCGTTGTCAAGACTGGGAAGATCTCACAGACTCATATTGTGGCAGTTACAGGGCCTGTGGCTGAGAAGGTTGATGCAGCTGTGGGGTGGCGATAAGTACTGGACACAATGGAGGCAGGTCACCCATGACGTGAGCTCTTCCTCCTCACAAAGATACTCTAGTAATACTCTGATAATACTTTGGATTGGTGCATTTGACAGAGACTAGAAATGCCAAACGTTACACAGGGGTGCTGCTACAGATTTTGGGCCCTGTGAAAGAATATCATATTGCGACCCCAATACAGATTAACAAAATTATGTTCCAAGTTTTTTAGGGCCCGTGGAATCTTCCTAAATTTCCCCCCCTTTTTACTCCCGTGAGGATAGTTCCTAGATATGTCCGTCATTTGGGCTATGATGGCAGCAACTGTACACAGGAGGCCTGTCCCTGGATGCCATCTCAATGCCCCCATGATGCAGTGACCCCTCGCAGTAACATAAGACAGTGTCTACATCTTGACTTTCTCACACATGCCTGTTTTGTTTGTTGTCCAATTACTTCCTTGTGGAATCAGAGTGACTTCCATATGCTGGGAAGCGTTTGAAGGACAATTCATGTGATACTTTATAAAGCCAATACTTCCTTTCCAAGTCCCAGGAATTCTTGATGAATATTGTGAAGTGACCTTTCCTCCTCATAAATCTGTTCTTGGACCGAACATTATTAACGATACTGCCTGCAGTATAATATCAAGTTCATTATGAGTAAGTTGGATCAAAGGCTTAAAAATTCATTTCGATACCACAAATTGTATGGCTAATATAAAATAATTTGATGGCAATAAAGATTTTCTATTCACATGATCTATGATCATTTATATTTATATGATTATGATCTATAAATAGCAACACATCAAAAATGCACGTTTAGGAAATAATACTATAATTATGTTTGTTTCCTTTTTGTCAGCTTGGTATATGAGCATGGTTCACATTATACCATCAGTGTTAGCCATGGCCATTTTAAACCGACATCTCTGTCCAACAAAAAAAGGCCTCCAGAGGAGAAAATGAGAAGCACACGTCTGTTCCTGAAGAAGCTCAGTGGAAAAAATGAGGCTCAGACCATGGAAGCAGGAGACGCCAAATTAGTAAATATCAGGGGTTTTTTTTACACTGGGTAACATATTACATCAAGCTGGAGAGACAAATCTGAACAACGCACCACAATCCAATTACGTTAACAAAGTTGTGACAATGTTCGACGCGAGACCCTGATCACAGGACATGCCAGGATTGTACTTGGATTGTGGCTGAATCTGTTTTGGGTGCAGATGGTGCCAATGGGAATCCTGAAGCGTGTTTATGTTGGTCTGAAATCAGCGAGCTGACCCAGGTGATTCATCTGGAAGCAGAGAGATTGAGTTGTACTGCAGCATGGCAGGAGTACAACCGTAGCTTAGACGACAGCGGCACTCTGGACCCTAACGAGAACCGGCAGGTAACGTTGCAGTAACGTTTTAGTTACTCCTCAGCTGTTTCAGTAGCCATTTCCTTAACATGCTGTCTTTTTTCTTTTTGTATGACAATTTCATTGACTTGAAATTGGTAATTAGATACCAATTACAAAATCCTTCAAATCCCAGCTCTATCTGTACAGTTAAACCCACCGTACATCCCTAGTTGAAAAATATATGTATTATTGTCATGTGGGTAAAACTTGTCATGTTTTAATTAAAATTGTGTTTTAAAGTCATCGATAAATGTAATGTCCTTTGATCGTTTGCCTGCCTATTTTAATAAGACAGCAAGGTTTAATTTGACTTGACTTTCAGCAGCTACCTGCTAATACCTGGGAGTGAAAACCGGGAACCCCTAGTTTCATTTTTCACCTGCTGACTCCCAGGCCAATCCCATGTTAAACAGGGGACTCCAGGCCCACCTGAAAGCACTTTCTCCCACAGAATGTAAAAATGCTACAACAGATTTTCTAGCCAGGGTGTGAAGAATTGCACCGAGAACCTTCTAGACGAGCAAAAAAAACCAAAACGGGCTGTTTCCATGACGCCACGCAGAACCAAACAAAAGACATCTGCCCCAGCTATTGCCTGAAGTTATCTTCTTTGAAGTCTGTGGCAATTTTATGACTTTCGTGAAGACGAAAGTTATTCTGTACAGATCTTCAAGGGTGTTTAGGGTGGATCAGCTCCCCCAGATCCATCTACACCCCCTGAACTGGCCTGACTCTCTACCCTTCCACTCCTATCACACCTCATTTGAAGTTTGCTCCAAAGGTAGCCTGAATAGCTAAACCAGATGGAGCACTACGATCCCAATCCCAGCATTTTCTGAGCGTTTTAGGACAATGGTTGTGGCTTCCTGTCTCTGCTCATTACGACCGTTCAATACAATTTATATACAACATATAACAGACTTTGGAATATACTTCGCCATTACGTCCAAACCCTTTTGCAGCATTCAAATGTCAGCTAGCCCTGCAAATCAACAGCAAATGTTCTAAAAAGTAGAATCGCAAAACTGACAACGCCCTCACAAAATATTTTGTTTCTGCAAGCCAAGCTGTTGGACTAGCAGAATTTTTGAAGACCTATCTTCTTTGAAAGAAAAAACAATGCTCAACTTAGCCATTAGTGTTCATTTTGGAAACCAGCTGCATTTTTATTTACTGTTTTTGTAGATGGTGGCCAAATCTGTGTTGAAAGGAGGATTTAAAGATATCAACAACAAAATTATCAGGTGACATTTCTCAGGCTGTGATGACTGGGATAACACTGTGTATAGAGTCACGAAGGACTCCTGGTGGTACTCAGGTATATGCTCATTTAGGCTTATTTATTATTAAAAAGTGATGGCTTTCTTACAGTATGTGTTTACAACCATTAATTACTGTAGAGGTAGCCAAAGTCCACATTACAGTAAAAGCACTTACTGTAATTGCACTCTTCTATACCGACGGACAATTTGTATTTTTTTAATAATTGTTTAATCTTTTCAGATGTTTAACCTGATTGTTTTCCAGCCATTTAAATGTATTTTTTGCGAAAGCATAACAAAGCTGGCTGTTTTATTGGTGCCCATTGTAAATAACATCCATATGGACAGATGCAATGTTCTGTTTTTCCCAGCAAATGGAGAGTAACCAGGGCAGTGTTTACTCCGCTCTCCGTATAAACGGTAAAAATCAGGGATTTCATCATGTTCCAGAACTCAAAACATAAAAATGATATTTCCACAGTTTTGCATGTCGTATTTCTATTTCTTTTATCTGTATTTATATCATTATTCTATAAGCGGATATGGAAGATGGACGGATATGTATTCAATGAACAGGTGCTTTTACTTTAATGACATAGGTGGAGTGTTAAATGACAATAATACATGTGTGTATCTGTGAATGCAGATTAAAATTTAACACAGTGCTGCTTGAATATAATGCTGCAGTAGATGAATGTATTTTTAGCTTTACAAAGTGAATGCATTGTGAAGATATAAAATGTATGTAAATTCATTTTGTTTGTTTGTAATGAAATTAAAGGGTCATTATGTGCCTTGAGCCCATGTTTATGATTCCTGATGCACAAAAAAATCTCTTAACTTATGGACTTGTACTGATATTGCCAGGACAGTTTACATATATTTTAAAATATTGTCTTTTCAAATCTACTAGAGGTCTTTCAGTTAATATAGCAGAAGAAATGTCTTGTAACAGATTGATTTTGATTAGGCAACATTGGAAGTTGTTTTGCCTAAAGTTGCCAGTTTAAATGAGGCGTGAAGGTCTGGAAATCATGTTGATTCTGTGGATGTTCTGGGATTAAGCACAAAGGATGGATTTGCTGCGGATATGTATGCAGATTAAGCAACGTGCCGGGGAAATGCCTCAAGTTAAAATTAAGTTTATGAAGAATATTCATAATGTTAATGTGCATGGCAGAGTGAGATCAGAAAAACTGGAGAAAAGGGGTTTGAAGTGGGACCTCAAAACTATGCCTAATTTTCTACAAGAAATAAAGACACATCTGTACAAAGCGCATGCGTCTTTGAATGGCTTTCCTCTGAGAAGTCGTGTTCCAAAGCTCCGCAGAAGTTAGATTTTAGGAACTCTTTCCCAGTTTCCTCTAATAACTCACTGGTGACTTCATTTAAAATCTCAGATATCTAAGTTTTTACAGCCTTTGTCCCTCAAATAGCTCACAAAAAGACAGTTTGCAGGTTTAATTGAGAGGGATCCCGTTGTTTCCAGAACTACAGACTGAGCAGTGTTTCCCTTTGGATTAACTCGGTAAATGGTTTTGGTCGCCCCTCCTTCTCCAAAGCCTTTGCTAAACCCACTGCTGATCCACGGAATGTGACTCATCCCAGTGTTCTTCACCTTGTGTGTGTGTGTGTGTGTGTGTGTTGGGGAGGGGGAGCATACTCCATTTGCCCTGTGGAGTCTGAATCGCAAGTTGATCAGCTAAATTCTTCATTTTAAAACCTTTAGAGATAACAGCTAATCCTCTCAGGAGCACTTATCCATACATTACTTTTACTATTAATCTAAATTTAAATTCAGGAAATGACATATGCAAATACACAGACACACACACACACGCAATGGCTAGTACTGTCGACTCACACCTCTGGGATCAGGGTTCGAGTCTCCTGCAGGGTTCCATGTGTATGGAGTAACCCAATTCTGATGGGTTGGTGCCCCGTCCTGGGTTGTCTCCTACCTTGTTTCTGCAGCCTTGGGGTTGCAGCCCCCCCCCCCCCCCCTTAATAGGCCTTAGATGGGAAAAACCCGAACAGCCTTTGATGGAAATTATTGAGGTTTAATAATTAAATACTGAGATATATTCACCGGTTTTTGGCCTCACAGATTTATGGGGCTTTCCTGTCTTAATTCAGTGTCACTTATTTATAGGGCACCCTAAATGTATTTTAGAGGTTACCCAATTTATAGAAAGAGGACATTACTTAGGTGAAATAATTCTTGGGGTATGTGTTTCAATGGAGTTTGATTCTCGGGGGTTGTGGGTTTGATTACAGCGTATGTTGAGATGCATAGGTGGATGGATGGATGGATAGATGGATTTGGGTGAATGTTTCCTGCCACATCACTGAAAATACATACCCTTCCCAAGTCCTTTCGTGATACTCTGCTGCACCTTGTCACATTGCTTGGGTTTCTTATGCTTACAACCATTAGGAATAAACAGCTCTGAAATAAATGTTTACTCTCAGGAGATGCATTGGGTGCTGATTTAAAACTTTGTTTCATAAGGAAAGTGCTGCATATGTGTGCACACACACAGACACACACACAGAAATCTCTATACTTATGTGACAGAAAAATTGTCCTGACACTTTTTAAATGTTTTTAGAAATCATTGTGCGAAAAGAATAACCGCTGAGGGGAGATTCAGCCTTAAAGCCCTCCAGCCACTACCTAGCAGCACAGGCTCAGTGAGCAGCGGCCTGCACCTCAGTGTCCCATTTCCACGAGGATAGACAGCAGCCCTAAACAGGCGGTGACCAGTGCGCAGCTGCTTGTGTTTCGCCGGTGTTTCACCGCCTGCTTGTGCTTGTGCCACCGTCAAAGAAACTCACCCCATAGGGGGAGCTGAACCCTGAGAAGCTTTTTTTGGGGCCTAATATATCTTCCTGCACGAAAGAAAGAATAAAATAAAAAACTTCACATTGGATTTATATTGGGAATAAGGACCAATCCAGGAAGAGTCATCTCTGCACGCATAATCTGCTCTTCCAAACAAATCAAGAACATTTCAGCTTTTCAGACAGCTGTTAAACTCCTCCACTTGGAGAACTCTCGAAAATGTTTCTCTTCTGCTGTCACATGTACTGTGTAACTGTTATTTTCTTTCTTTCTAAACTTCTTCTCCAAGGAGATTATTTTGTCATCGCCATAGCGATAAGCCCTCAGAAGCAGCCCCGCCCCTTTTATTGCCCACAAAACTCTTACCAGTCCGGTTTTCACTCACACAGTATTAATGTATTTACGTGAAACATGTTACAACAAAACAAGTCAGTCAGTCAAAATCCTGCGGGATTTTCAGATCAGATACGGCAGGTCCAACACTAATTTAATGCTTAATTTAAGACACAAGCATAGCTGCTTTCTTCTGTATGTTTACATCACACTGCATTATCTTTGATGACATTTACATTATATTGTGTTTCTTTATTTATTGTCATAATTGTACTCATATTAATTGTCTTACTGAAGCATCTTAATTTGTATTTTATATTTAATTAGTGTTTACCGGGGGCCGGAAGAACATGCATAGTAAGGATTTCAAGTGACTGTTTACTCTGCATATGACAGCAGTCTTTTGATTACCAGGCTTCCTGTACATTCCTGCTGTTTTTGCATAGACAGACTCCCAGCATTATGTGTGCTTTGTTTTATCAGGAATGATTGCATTTGTGAAGCTGTAGTAACTGCTGGTCTGTTAGTGCCCCCCTGGAATACCCCTGGATTCCTGTCCCATGGAATAACCCTGGCATCCTGCCCCCTGAAATACTCACGGCATTCTGCCCTGCTGGAATAATCTGGCATCCTGCCCCGCTGGAATAATCCGGCATCCTGCCCCACTGGAATACCCACAGCAACCTCCCCTACTTGAATAGCCCCCGGTGCCTTGCCCCACTGGTGTAACCCAGCATCCTGCCCCACTGGAATAATCCGGCATCCTGCCCCACTGGAATAATCCGGCATCCTGCCCCACTGGAATAATACAGCATCCTGCCCCACTGGAATAATCCGGCATCCTGCCCCACTGGAATACCCACAGCGACCTCCCCTACTTGAATAGCCCCTGGTGCCCTGCCCCACTGGTGTAACCCAGCATCCTGCCCCACTGGTGTAACCCAACATTCTGCCCCACTGGTGTAACCCAGCACCCTTCCCTGCTGGAATAATCTGGCATCCTGTCCCCTGGAATACCCCCAGTCCCCTGCCCTACTGAAATACCCCTAGCATCCTGCCCTGCTGGAATAGTAAGGCATCCTGCCCTATTGGAATACCCCCAGTGCCCTCCCCTACTGGAATACCCCCGGCGCCCTGTCTCACTGGTGTAACCCAGCATCCTGTCCCACTGGAATATCCCTGGCATCATGCCCCCCTAGAATAGTAAGGCATCCTGCCCTATTGGAATACCCCCAGTGCCCTCCCCTACTGGAATACCCCCGGCGCCCTGTCTCACTGGTGTAACCCAGCATCCTGTCCCACTGGAATATCCCTGGCATCATGCCCCCCTAGAATAGTAAGGCATCCTGCCCTATTGGAATACCCCTTGCATCCTGCCGGGAACATATCATCCAGACTGCAATAGAGCAGATGAAAAGTTCACTGTTCACTGAGTTTGTTCACTGATGGTAACAGCGGTGATTTCCCTTCAATTACAGTAATGTGTTTTACTGAAACATCGGGAAAATTTTAAATGATGCTGCTGTATTATGATAAAGAACTTGGTTCTTGTATCAGACGCTGAAAACTAGTGTCTTTTTAGAGCAGATGGAGAAAAAAAACATCAATGGCTATTATGGCCCGGGGCAATTCAAATATTTGTAACTAAAAGTTCCCTGGCAACCCTGGTGATAGAGGAATCAACAATTGAAGGCTGACAAGCCAGGATGGGCATTACTTTGATGAAAGGGGTTCGGTTTATTCAGAAAGATGATGGCAGAATGAGATGGAGACGTTCCTTCTCCACTTTCAAGAAAGACCTCATAACCCACCAGTTCTAGGAACAGCTCTGCTAGCCTGAGACGGCTCCATGTTCCCTGAATGTCACACTTTATGCTGATCTGAATAGCTTAGTCTTATCAGGGTCTTTCTTAGTTTGGTAGACGCTGTGTAGCTCCTGCCCCAATACTGTTTACACACATATCCAGGTTCTCGCTGGAAGCTCAGCCTAGCAGAAGTGTCTGTTACATAAAATAAATGTACGTTAAACAGAAGAGAGGGTGGGGCTGATTTGTAAATAATGATTTCCAGCTTGGGAATTCATGCAGGAGGTCTGTGGTGATGCCATATGGGTGTGGTTGGGAGAGAAAGTCTGATACAAGCTTCCACCGATCAGACGTAGAATATAGGTGCCTGTCACGCGGCCGTCAAGCGGCAGTTTGTTAGCGTGGCAGATGTTCACAAGGAAGAGGTCAGTAAAGTGCTGAACAATTTTGTCCATGCAAAATGGTACTGGAAACAAATGCTGGCAAAACGGAAAACATAAAAGAGAGCAAATGAGTAATAATTGTGGCAGTAGGAAAATATATGCTTTGATGCTAGATGTTAGTGTAGTTTTAGAGGCCGTCGTCATGTGATCAGCTGGCCCAGGGTGACAGGGTCAATGGTTGCATCGTTTTGGCTTGTGACCATTGCATGAATAGTGATGCCAAAGTCATTGTGATCTATCTTAATGTCTGGAATAGACTCTGGGTAATACATGGGCCGCTAAAGTCATTTGTGTTTTATCTCAGAAATAAATTGTCCAGACCCAAGGGCATTTCATAAATATTTGTAGTGGAAATATTACATTACAAGTTACAGACATGTGTGTCATTTATACTCATAAACTGCTCAAAGGGGGTGAAATATGGAGTATTTGGAAGATGTTTCACCTGCTCAGGAATAACTGATAATAATTCCAGATGCAGTACATCTCAAAAATGCAGAAGGAATCGAAGCAGGACGGTGCCTGCTGCTTCTGCAACTATAGCAAAGCAGAGGTTTGGCCCTGAGAGGTAGATGACATCTTTGATGTAAAGCCATTGGAGAACCCAAAGACTCAGGAGAAGAAGAATGGAGGCTCTACCACAGTGTGAGATAATAAGGGTAATTCGTCAAGCCTCCTTTCAATCCGTATTCTGGAATATTCTGAGCCTCCATCAGTATCACTGTTATTTGAGTACAGGAAGGAGACTAAAGTCCACATGGACAATGTTTTATCACAATATTAACATCTCCTGCAATTAGACTTGTCCATGGTCACAGGCGGAAAGGAAAAAGTCAGATATACAGAATACAGAAGTACCTGGAAACCCGTAAACAGCAGCAAAAATAAAGCAGCGAATGAATGATCATTAGATGAGGCCTGGCTCGTGTAATAGGCAAGCACTTTAAAACAGTCAAACTATCTGAGTTTTGAAGTGGAACAGAACCCGGCATCAAAGAAGACACACAGCTCCCGGCCGGCGTGGAGAGGAGGGTCCAGCTCATCCACGGTTCATGACATCAAGCCCACAGTAATGCGGCTTCATGCCGCCCGTTTAAAAGGAAATTCTCGAATGCACCTTCGCGAAATGCTACTTCTGCAACCACCCAAAAGTCGAGACCTCTGGTGCCATCTTCTTTATAAATATCCACCCCTGCTTTTCTGTGTGTGCCGTATGCAGTACATCCTGAAAACAGGATCAGTAAAAATAACATCACATATTTACCGGAGCATTTCCTCTGAATGATCTAACTGCTGACTGTAGGCGGAAAAGCAGCATTCAATAAACGATAATCTAAGAAAACATGGAATTAACAGAAAATAGGAAAATAGATAGAAAAACAGGAAGAACTCTGGAGACAATATCTAAAAGTTAATGATGCTTTGTTAACAACGGAGCCAAAAATACTTTAAAAGTAAAAATGAAGATGGAAAAAAAATATGCAAAAACTAAAATTGAGTTTTGTCTGATAGTTCAAATCATGCAAATGTTTAGGCTTGGGAATTGCAAGCAGGTTAAATGAGGTATTTACATACATTTTTACAAGATATGGGGAAAATGCCAGATATTTCTGGCAGTTTATACTCCTGTGTCTGTTATACTACTATGTGGAAAAGCAGTATATTGAGGCTGATGTTAAACTAGGCACATTTCAATGATTGGGCTTTTCTGTTGCAGGAAACATTATGGATGTTCATAGTTACACCAACATAAGATGCTTAAATTTGTCTGCTATGGCTTTGTGATTAAATCTAGGAAAGTCTTGGTAAAGCTGTAAGTTTGATGGTCCTGCTGAGGAATATGTATAACTGTGGAATGAAATAGGTTAATCTTAAGGGGTTAGTGTATAAGCATCGGACAGAAGCCTTAAAGCCAAAACTCTAGAGCTACAGCAGATAGGAGGAGATGATACTTGCAGCCAGATGGTGGTACATTTACAAACAGGGAACTTTAGCTAGCAGGATAGTTAAGACATCAAACTGTTGTATTATTTCACTGACTAGATATTAAGGCATTAAACTAACCATCTACATGAGCTGAGTAGCCTCTCTTTCACGCTATTCCTAATGTTACACAATACATAATTTATTTTGCATTTTAGCATTTCAGTCATACCCAGCGCTTATGGGGTCACACATTTGTGTACCCTAGTCCGTAGTTAACAGGTAGATATGCAGGAAGTAAGCAGCAACAAAGGAGTAGTGCTTCATTAACACCTAACCTGGTACTATTCAGTACTAGGGAATTATGCTTAATTACTCAATAGGTAATAGTGAACTAATTATTATAGTAGTTTACTATTACTTCATTAGGAACTATTGAGTATTGCAGGTCTCATTGGGAATTATCTACTAACTATGGATTATTTCTAATAACTACTAGTTCATTACTCGTCAAATAAACAGTGCTTTTTTTTTAGTATAGGCTACTATTCTCAATGGGTTTTGGCATTCTTTTCCTTTTGTTAAAACAGGCTTGTCTCTTCCTACTTGTTTGTATGACATACAACTTATTCTACAAAATGATACTGCCTAAAACATGTATACAGTACCTACATTTTAATTATTTACCTAATTTCCTTCTGTGTGCCAATTTTCTTCAAGCTATGCTTTGAAGTCCAACTGAAGGCCACATTTTGCCACATGCTTTGCTCCACCACATATTGTTGATCTTTTCTAAACATTACAAAATTAATGTATGCATTATAATGAGTGGTTTTAATGATGATCTAAATAAAACTAATTGCATCTCATTAGTAATGAATGTGGCGTTACTGACTCCTTCCATAGGAGTTACTAATGATCAAGAACACACTGTAACTCATTAGTAATGAATGTGGCATTACTGAGTTTGTATTTTTCACAAACATTTACTGAGTTCTTTTAAAGGGGTTAATAAGAACAATGAATGTTAACATAGCTTATTTGTTTCACTTAAACATTTATGTAACACTTCAAGACA
>JABFDZ020000042.1:13692939-13705415 GCA_019775955.2 Pollimyrus isidori
TGCTGACTAGCCCCTTGCCTCAGTTGTCCATAAATCATCATCCATCCATCCATCCATCCATCCATCCATCCATCCATTCATCCATCCATATTCATGTCTACTACTCTGTCACATCATCAGGGAAGACTCACCTGTACCAAGTAAGACATTACATGGTGTTTGTTAATAAAAAAATATTTTGGACCTTGACTTGTCCCTCAAAAGATCGGAAAAGATGCAGACATGTTTGGCCATCCACTCTGATGTGTTAAACATTAAAAGTATTTTCCTAGGTTAATCCACAGATTTTTAGTTAAATGTACACAAATGGCAATGATTATACTAAAACCTAAAAGATGCCACATTGTTCTAAACTCATGTGGCATAAAATAATCGCATTCATCTGTCACAGCCGAAGCAGAAAGGATGCCTACAGAGCACAGCTCCTGAATTTCAGACATAATAACATCAGAGGAGAGGGATTTTTCCAGTCAGATTTAATTTTTTTTTGGTCCCATCCATTATCTCAGTGTGTTTAGCTGGGTTTGGACACTGTGTCTGTGATCGGAAGGTTGCCAGTTCAAATTCTAGGGTCAGCAGAGTGACTTCACCGTCGGCCCCTTGAGACCCCCAGTTCCTCCATGGACTGTCTAACTCTACTTTCTGAACTGTTTGTGCATAAAACTGTCTGCAAAAGTATCGATTAGACACTAAAACAATGAGACTTAAAATCACAGCCTTCATGTCCGACCACTAATTATTTTCATTCTATTTACTGATTTTAACTCATCCTTCTTCAAGTTTTACTATATCACAGTAAAACCAGAAACCAACATAAATATACCCCCCACCCCCCCCCAAAAAAAGGAGGGTGTTGGGATACTTCCACTTGAGCCCGCAATCAAACATTTGCCCTTAGAGATAGATGGATAGATGAACTGAGCAAGATCCGGACAGAAATTATAACCAGCACCCTGCTAGCCAATAATAGGGTAAGTAATACCAGTATTTTTTTGAGTATTTGTGTAAATAGTTATTGTAGACAAAACTATTAAATGTGGTAGGAGGTGGCAATGTGAGTATTTATTTTCCATGTCTTACTCTGTGGACAGACTCCAGGGGTCAGAAAAAGGCTTTTGACTGAAGCAGATCTCTGACAGTGGCCTTTGTAGTATTTTATTTACTCAGGAAGTAACAGAATTGACATATTTTACTTTTCAGTTATTTGCATGCCGTAGATTGACGGAGACTTTCTAGTGACAGTCGGCGATCCATATTAAAAACAATCACAGTAAAAAAGAAATGCTGTCCACTCCAAGCAGAGTTACATAGCTGAGTTCTTTCCCAGAGTTGCACCACCCGGAACCCGTGTAGCTGCAGAGTTCCGTCATCCTGTCATTCTAGGCAATGAAAGCGCCAACATGTCACATTTCTCTCCCAGTTTACTTCCACAGTCTCTTAATGGCATGCGATAACACGTGGTCAGATTCCTGGGGTGCAGTGACTGAATGCTAACGATGTTCAGCAAACGCAGACAGGCACGCAATTCAATATCTGCATTAAAAAGTGACACAGCAAATGTTATAGATGTGAGCAAGGGACACGCATGGCACGCTCTCTGCGATGCAATTCGGGCTGTCAAAACTAACTGCATCCTCAGTGCATGTCCTGAGTGTTTCTTTCTAGAATAAGATACACAGAAGCATTTCCACACTTGAACATGCACAGTGTCACGGTCGGTCCGTAACTTGTCCTGTTCGGTCCATCATTCCCTATTTGACCATTGGGTTTCATTGGTCGCCCTGTCCTGTTGCCTGTGATTCCTTATGATTTACAGTACAGTACCCATGTGGCTGAGGATGCAGCTCATTAGCTATTCATCCCCAACTGGAAGATGGGTAAAGACAGCACTTTCATGCCTGTCTCATATACTACATACAGAACAGCCAGACCAGCTTCTACAAAACTGGACATTTTGATCATCGCAGTCTATAACTCTGTCTTGGTTTAACCTATGTTTATCAGAATCTAGTTACATGTACTCCTGTTTGATCCTTCCTTTTCATGTCATTGTTTACCCCTTCTGCATCATTTGTATCCTAAGTCCTAAGTCCTTGAGTAATGGTTAATGACCCACACCTATCCCTGGTCTAGACCTCGATATCTGCGTTTATATGTCCTGGTCAGCGCTGAAGAGTTCAGGTCCAGAAAACAAACATCCAGACCAAGAATTTATTTCAACAAACCAGTTGAGTATAAAGAGTCACAGATTGGTTGAAACAAAATCTTGTTCTGGATTTTTACTGTCTGGAGCTGAACCATCCACCTCTGCTCCTTGCCTATCCTTATTTCCCCTCTTGGCTATTGAATGTGTTTGTAACTGCATGATCCCCTACTGCAAGCTTCAGTCCGTGCCCTTACTCCGAGCTTCCTCCTGTTTAATTTTAGCCTTCGTTAGTACTTGTATAACTTACCTGCCTTTGTTTAGACCTGTTACGGTCTCTTTTTTTCCCCCAAGTCTTTTGAGTTACATTTGAAATAATGTTCTGTCTGAATACTGACTATTGCTGTGGTTCATGCCCTGTCGTAACATTAAGGACTTATATTGTTTTGAGATTTTAACACCTTGGAAGTCTCAAAGTAAGGCATAAAGAATCAGTTTCCTGTTAATGATCCTGAAACATTAGGAATATATGCATCCCCATGTGTGAATGTGCTTCTCATGATGGGCAGGTTTCTTACTTTGCCTAATAAAACTGTCAAAGAGGTGATAAGAGAGCAGAAGTTGTCATTTTCACTCAAATTCTTTTTTGTTTTCCAGAAATCTCTGATTTTTTTAAAAAAAATACATTTGGCCTATTTTAGGAAAACCAGTACAATCGCTGAAATGTTGCAAAGCTCTTATCTCAGTGTGATTATGGTCTGGTCCGGGGCACTTCATCATTTCAGGGTCCAGTTTCAACAGTCTTTGGGACACATGCCAATTGATCATATCAACTATGTTTTTAAAAGGAAATTAGAGTCATTTTAAACTGATTGATTAAATGGTATGATCTATATTTGTGCGACAGGAAACATGGGAGCAAAGCACAAAATTATACTTAAGAATTAAAAAAGTATGAGTTGCTTCCTGTTCAGGGGTTTGGTTCATGAGGCTTGGTGGTGTCCTGTCTTACAGGTTGTTTTATGTTTGTAGTCCTGTTTCCTCGGTGCCTGTTAGTAGCCAGTAGGTATTAGTTTGATGGTTTGGGTGGCAGGTGGGTACATGGTCCCTATTGACTGGCATTTAGTCTTGGACTTCTGGTTATCCTGGTTCAGATTTTAGTGGTTTGGGTTTTGTGGTCTTGCCCGTTTTGTGGTTTGCCCCTTTTAGGTTTTCAGTTCCTTGTTCATGTTTTCCAGTCCACTGCGAATGAGTTTCTCTCCTGGTTCACCTCGTCCTGGAAGCTGTCCATCCAGTCAGCAGCAAGTCCCCCAGCCTCCCTATTTCTGTCAATTGCATGATGGATGGGCATCCCAGGATGAGGGCTTCAGCCACAGACCTTGACCATGAAAGTTAATAAATGTTTTAAACCTGTATGAGTTGTGTGTGTGCGCGCGTGCGTGCTTTTGCAGTCAGCTTAGTGTGTGTCTTTCAGTACAGCAATTTGCATTACCAACTCAAAAGTCCCTTTTTTTGAAATTCAGTCAGCACAGAAGATAATGTGGGATGTGATCTGAGATACAGCCGGCTTGTACCCAGAGTTGCCAAGCATCCTGTTTTGTCTGTGATAGGATCCAGGCTCCCTGCCTCCTAACCACCATTAAGAGATGGAAGATGGATAGATGGATGGTTGGATGGATGGAAATCTGGCAAATGCACCCAAGCAGCCCAACCAGGCTGTGTGACACCAGCAGGTGGAGAAAACGAGAGGCACCCTAGATGCTGGAGCAGTCACCCAGGTGATGGGATGCAGCTGATGGGATGTGAAGTCGATGTCTTCATGGACAGAATAGTGATGAGGGCACCTTCATGCCTGTTTGATATACTACATACACAGCAGCCACATCTGCTTATATAGCCCGTCCTTGATATTGGACGGAGCCTGTGATCCCTGTGTGGATGAGGGGAGATCCAGATGTGCTCTGGAATCCATAAGACTTCAGCTCCATACCCGGAGGGGTGGTTGGGGGGGGTGAAGTCTGCTGCACAAGAGTCAGACTATTAACCCCAAGTACAAAGGAGATATAGATGTTTGGGTTATTTTGACGATGTACCTTTCAAAAACTGCCAGGGCACCCTTATGTAGTTTAACAAAAATGGTATCTAGTCATAGCTGGACTATGAACTGGGCTATTGCCCAAGGGCTTTGGGCAGGAGGTGGTCTCGGACTAGTAATGGCCATGAGTCACAAGATTTATGGTGTGAGCTAAACACTATGACCTTCACATACGTGAGTCCAACCCAGGGCCCTCTGTTAAATGTATGTTAGCATACATGTGGATTAGCTAACTATGTGGATGTGGTCATCATCCCAGCTAGATAGTTATTAATGCTAAACAAAAAAAATCACTATTTTCATGTAGTGTTGCTGTAGTTTAGTTGTTAATCTAAAACATGCCTTTACTAAAAATGCCTCCTTGTAACGCTTAAACATAATGGCCTGTAATGCAAGCTCGGTAACTTGTCAGATCAAGTTAGCTAGCTCCAGACCTGACAAGCCACAACATAGTGAGCTAGCTAAAACAGAAGGCCTTGGTAGTGGATAAGACCTTTTACGTGGTACATGCACTGTACCTGTATGTCCCCCTTCATCCTTGATAGGGGGGCTACCAAAGTGCAAGACAAAATGAAGAACTTTTCCCATGCTTTTCAGCAAGGCAAAATTTCCTGGAGTGCTTATGTCCTGCAATCGCTCGTGCGTGGAACAAGGAAGCAGCACAGGAGCTGGGAAATCAGGCAAAGCAGGGATTTTAATAAGAAAACAACAAGTCACGCTATACGCCATAAAACGGACGGATGTCAATGACTGGAATGGGGAAAACATACCTAATGCAGACTTGAATACATTGAACTAATGACAGCAACAAGAAACAGCTGGTAACACGGGATTCCACACGAGGTAGGTGAGGGGGCGTGGCACACGGGAGGAGCGGACGAGCAGGGCACAACATCTTATTTGCTGTATTGTAATCTAAGATTACTTTCATAGTTTACTATACACTTAGCGTAATAGATTCTCTAGGCTAAAATGGGTTTTTACAAATTTATAGTGAGTATCTGCTGATTTTTACAAATATATTTTTTTGTGGTCTTTATTTTCAGGGTGTGTTTGGGGCAGAAGATATTAGCGGTATTTTATTACCATTTTAATGGCTTTCTTTGTTTTTGGCCTCCTCCCTGTTCTTGATCAGGTCAGCATTTTAGGACCCCTTTACCTTTCGATCTAAACAGATTTATTTCCTAAAGAACATGAATAATAGAGTGTTGCTTGGAACTTTAAAATGTTTTCAAAGTGTTAATGCAACTATAATTGCTACATTATGGCCCCATATTATTGTTAGTTTTTATTCTTAATGCTGTTTACGGTCCACAGAGGGACTCTAGGTTGGTGCCCAAAATGAGCTAAAGCCTTAAATGCTTTAACATATTGTTTGCTCACACGACTGTGGCTTGGGTGGTGCCACAAAATGCCAGGAAGGTAATTTTCTTGGCACATTTTGTGATAATGCTAATGATCTCCTTCCAGTTGGACGAGGTCCATCGCTCTTGTAAACATCAAGCCTTTCCCAAAATTGCCTTTCCGAGGCTATGCTTGTGCAGAAACACCTCAAAAATGTACCTAATTGGTCGATTGAGCCATGTGACCTGCTGTGGGTTACAGTGACTCCATGTAGTGCTGGATGGGTTTCCACTCAACAATTCAACGATTTCCATTTGAAACAATCTACATCATTAACTGATGTTCCAGTGGGGTCATTGTGAGCAGTACAAATATGAAGAGTTGACCTTTTTCTATGTCTCCACTGGCCTTGTACAAGAACATTCCAACTATCATTGCTGAGTTTGCCCAGTGTGTAGAAACTATACATTCTTGAAACAAAATGCATCTGTTGTGCACATCTTTGCTCATCTTTAAAACCTTTCTGAGCAGGGAAATGTGTTTAAAAGTTTCACTTAATTGTGCCGCATGATTCAAATCACCAAAATTAGAACAAATCCTTCCTGCCTCTTCTATAATAACTACAGGAACAGATTTAATCGAAGTGAAACAGATGCCTGTGGATTACAAACCATGAAACTGGGATGAGCGTTCATATGTGCATCTTCTTTCCACCTCAGGGCTGTTTCTAAATGACACAATACTGGGTAGAGTCATTTACCACCATTAAGGGATCTGTAGACATTGCTGATTGGTTTACCTGTGGATATTTTTTAAAACCTTCAAGATGCTAGTGATTGAGGGTATGTTCACACTGCAGGACAAATGTGGCCCGGTTTTTTGCACATATGTAACTCAGATCACATTTTTTCATGACAATGTCAACAGCACAAGTCACATGGAGTCTGATTTTTTCAATTCTGTTTTGGGCCACTTCAGTATGTGCTCATAAATCAGATACAGGTCTGATTTTTTCCAGTACGATCTCAGTCTGAACAGCAAAATCGGAATTCATGCAACTTTTACGTAACATCCCATTGACGTTCATCACAATTCTCCGCAAGTGGAAGTCACTATATGTCTGCGTCAGAGTGCCAAACATGGAGGAGAGCACAGAAATTGGGCAGTGGAGGGACAGTGAGGTGCTGGATTTAATAAGTATTTGGGGAGATAAATCTGTTCAGGCAAAACTGGAAGGCTCATATCGTAATCGGGAATTTTTTTAATCAATAAAGTGATGTCTTTGTTTTTGCGCATACATGTCTTTGCATCTTTGTTGTTTTGTGTGGACGCGGGCCAATAAGAATTTGTATTTTTTTCTTCTTTTTTTCTGTATGTGAATTTCTGTATATATAATAATGCAATAGGTGTGTTTCTGTCCCCCTTCTTGTCATGGTTCAATAATTCTGGCTCATGAATGAAGCATTATTCAGTTCCCTGGCCAAGCCACAGCACCAGAATCCCCTTAATCCCTGCATGCTCAGAAATGAATGAGTTTAAAGGAACAAAAAAAATAATCCAACATCTGCCTTTCTACAGCATATCAATGATATTGTGGGGACCCTGCTTTAATCCACCTCAAATATCACCACAAATCCAGATACATCAAAGTAAGACAAAATGTCTGTCAACACTGACAGTATAATCAAAAGAAATTTGTGAAGAGCAAAGATGTTGACTTACTGTCATGCGTCTTGAACTGTGCATCATCCATGGGAACAATTCCAATTTGGTTCCACCAAAAATACCTATTTTTTAAGACAGAGACTAACTTGTCAGTGATAAGCAACACTAGAGATCCATTTGACATTTTTATAATTGCTGATTTTCGCTTGAAGATTTGCTTGTTGATATTATTTCTTGCATTGTTTTGGTGTAGAACAGTGTCCACACAGTGCTCGTTGTTTAAATAGATGACTTCATTTTCAAATCCACACAATCAACCATTATACTAGCTGTATAATAGTTTGTATTTGTTTGCCACTTTCATTTTATCTGTCATATCGCCACCAGTTGACCGCATATCTGAACAATCCATTAACGTACCAATAAATGTTTGTATTGTGACATTGTCCTCTTCTTTGTGTTATGGTCTGACCCTAAACCAGCTCGTTGATGAATTACTTGGACAGGGTTATAAAGTCATTTCTAAATAATCAGAGCCATATTCTCTATGTGTAGAATGTCTGACAGGAAGATATCGTCCTAGCTGTGGATGTGCTAATGCAGTTTACCAAAAATAAACAGGTAAATTTTGTGATGGTAGCTTAAAATGAGTGATTTTACTTTTTCACAGAGTGATAGTGATCTAACGTCCCCCAAAGACATTCTGAGATGGTGGCATACAGCAAGTGCCCTACCTGACCCTGTCACTGACTCATGATGCATTTCTGAGTCAACGAATAGTCAACATTCAGAATATGCAATCATGAAGAAAACCAGACAGGAGATGAAAACAATCCTGCAGAGATATATACCTACATTTTACTTAGTTTCTAATTTTCATTTGCTCTCATTTGAAGTATTATTTTAAATCCTGGTATTGTGTTATTGTTTATTTACATACTATTGTTGTTTGTTGTTTCTGGTACTTACCTTTAACATGTGTCCCTGTTGTTATTTACTGATGATGTTAGGAGTGAGCCAAACAATTTCCTATGTACATCATGCAATGAAAATAAAGAATTCTAGTTCCAATACAGACGATGTTATTTTCTATATATATGCTGGAAGATTATAATATATATAATAACATCCATGACTTCATGGTCCTAAATTATAAGCTAATTTTCTCTCACTACTTTCTGAGTTTGAGATTTTTACATTGATGACTCAAAATGGCAGTGAAATATCCAGCTATGTAGCCAGATAGTAAATTTATGGGTGTGAACCCCCCTCAAAATTATTTTTTGGCTAAAGACCCGGATATACCCAGTCATAGAATTAAGCAAAAAAAACACAAATTTGTGGTGTGTATTATGCCAGCTACCTTAAGTACACATCTATTCTTAATGATTACATGTTGGCTAGCAGATAAATGTCACAGTGAACAAGCAGCCATTGGCTGACAGGAGTGTCTTTCATCTGTGTAACAAACAGTCATTGGCTGATAGAGCAACACAAAGCTGGTGAGAACACGCTCTCCTACTGATGTGTCTTGACTCGTAAGGGGAAGAATTTCAGATCATTAAATTAGGGTATCCCTCTGACTAAGAGCTTAATAATTTAAGAAGAGATTCCACCACTGCACTGCACGGCTGTTTATTTGTAGCATAACAACAGGAAACCTGGAGGTTATTAACAAAAGCCGCATTAAGCATACTACACAAGATGGGTGTTTAATGAGTTTGGGTAAGTGCCATAACATTTCATTCATAAATATAAAACCATAATCAGACAGATATTGTCCAATGGGGAAGAAATCTGGCAAAATCTGAGACATCAAGGTGAATGTCGTCAAATTGTTCTGGAAGTCAAGGAGATTCCAAATGAACATCAGCCTGTGACAGGCAGCATTGCGTTTTTACTGTACAGAAAAATGCAATAGGTAGCAAAGTGATGTGGCTAAAATGAACGTGGGCTTCGAATGATGTTCTATGGAGGCAGTCAAGAGTGGAGCTTTTTATTTAGCCTGGGACTTTGTTACCTCTGGATAAAACCAAACATAGCAGGGTCTCCAGGACTTGGCCAGCTTAAATTCTGCTCTACAGCAGAGAATTGTACAGGAGAACACCAGACCATTTGTTAGTGGGCTGAAGCTAAAGTACTTTTTGGTCATGCAAGGAAATATTTTTTTAAATATTCCAGAATAATAATAATAGTGAAAACACAAAAAGCTTTACTAACCTAGGTAAAGTCTAGGATTGAGCTATCATGAGACAGTAAATGGCTCAATTCATGCCATAATCAGAGGCAAAATACATTTCCCAGTATACATATTTTTACAGAAATTTCGCTCTTGTTTGCATCAGCATCATGATCAGCAACGTATTATACCAGTGTCGCAGCCAAAACAATGAGAGAAGCTGTAATTCACAGAGCAAAACCTCTCAAAAGCTACTACACCCTCCCTGCAGGATCCCACCACAGTGTGTAAAGTAAGGGTAGCAATTCCTCCATACTCAGTGGGGGGGGGGGGGGGGGGGGTTAGGGATTTAACTGCGCTCTGTTTTGGTAAATTGGGAAACCAATGCTTACGTTTGAGCGTGACATTAAGTAGTTAGCCTTTCCCAAATGTTGGCTCTGTCCCAGTTCTCAGAATTGCCCAAGATGAGGTGACAAGGGAGCCAGATTTTTCACGAGCATTCCTGAAAATGACATTGCAACATGGAAACAACATGGAAAACAAACCACTAAACTCTAAGCGGTACTAAGCAGTCATCTTTGTCTTTAACCTGAACATTCCGTAAAGCTTAGAACACCTCAGCCTATTCAACAGCTGCTTCATTAACCCTGAACTGTATATACCCCAGTCTAACCTCAGTTGTATGTTGGCCAGAAATAATGAATGAATGTTACATTGGCGTAGCGCTTCCAAAGGGCTTTACAGAGCCAATGAGATCGACCCAGCAATGGCAGTCATTCTGCTGCAGTACGCTCACCATACAGCAGAATCAAACCAAGTAAAATAAGCAACTGGATGCCTTTAACTCATTTACATTTATCCAGTAATAAAACTATCTTCTGAAAAACCTATAATCTACAATGCGCTATACAAAAATAAAAATAAATAATCATGCCCCAATGATATTTGGAGAATTTCCAGCCAAAAGAAATTAAATAAACCACGTTCTTAACATTTCTTTGGAGATTAATCAAAGTAATCAAAAATCATAGTGGCAAACTGTTTATTGACAGCACGATCGTGCCATAAGACCATGCCCCAAGTGAACAGATACCTCAAACACGAGTCAGGCCAACTCGCCAGTCAGAGTCAGATTAACCAACAGAAGTTGATTTGTGATGTGGAGCATATTGCAACACTGAGATCCTGTTGACTATAAACACGTGATATAGAGGTGGCCAGCTGTTTGCCGGCGATAATTGAAGCCTAGGAACGTGGTCACCACCTGTTTTGAAGGCGCAAGCCTGCATGTTGGGTGGTTCGGCCGAGGCGGATGGATGAGCCTTTGGCTCCGCCTTCACACATCAGCACACCTTTGCCATTGGCTGGGATGTTCATTCTCTCCAATGAGGGAGCGGAACGAAAGGGGCCTTATCAGCTTGTGTTCTGTGCCAGAGGCTAATACTTCTTAATAGGACTCTGGTGTTGTAACTGGATCATCCCGGGAGGGTCTGTAGTTATAAATCTCACTTGTTACTTCTGGGCAGAAAGGTTAATGCCACTGAGCTAGTGGTATATTTAACATAATAGTATAAAAGTTCACAGCTATAGGACAGTGATTAACGGGGCATAGTCCTGTGGAATGTTTAACCCTTAATAAATCAGGTACATGGTTTTGAACCTTTGAAGTGTATGACCGTGTTGACAAAACCTTGATATGGTGAATTCTTGTTGTTGACCCCATGAATCCACTCACCATTGTAGCCTTGACAAATCCCGGAATGTCAGCTACTGACTTTGCAAGTATTAAGTATTATGTCTAAAAATGTGTAACTGTAAGGGATAATACAACTGCAGGGGGATAATGGCCCTTATCACCGGTTCATGTCCCAGTTTATACTGAACATGGACAATTTCCTCCTCACCATAGCTGTTAATCTGTAAACTCAGCAGTGTATTAAAAGGGTACAGAAATTGCTAAGATTTTGCCCAATGGCAGTCGAGTAAGATCTTCTTCAGCGCAAAGTATCTGCAATGCCTGACAGAGTAAAGACGGGCAAATGATTTCATCCATGCGTCCATCAGTCCATCTTTCCATCATAACACTGCTGATATAATACTAGGTCGTGGTAGGTGACCAAGAGCATAGGTCAAATGGCAGGGCTGCACCCTGACTGTGATGCCAGGATTATGTTATACGGTGACCCCATTAATTAGACGCAGAGACAGTGTTTTCATACCTCTATGCTCCAGTTTCACCATCCGTCTAGTAATATATGCCTTCCATTATTGTCCGTGCAAATAATAGCACGATGGCATGGAAGACACACCTCAGTATAGGATAGCCATTTCGGGGACATAAAAAAAAAATCCTGAGCCAAAACAGAGACAGGACATTTCAGAAAGGATTTCCACGAAAAAGAAAACACACAGAGTTTTATATTGTCTTCCAGAATTTAGTGCCATGCTCTCGAACTTGGATGATGGTGAACAGCGATAAAATCACCTTAGTGGAAACCAAGGGGATCGGAGCTCTTCTGGGCTGGAGAAACCAGTAGATGTGACAAAGAAGAAGCAGGGACTGTTCTGAAAAACCCTGGAAGTAAATTAAGAAAAAAAAACCTTTGAAGATGTTTAGAGGGAAACCATTTAACCACATGATCCATTTTAGTGCAGTTTTGTTCTTTTCTGGTCATTCTTTACATTCTTCATCCTTTTCATTAAGTTCTTTCCTGGTTCCGATTTTCTTTTAATATTACTGTCATTCAGAATTCCAAAGTTTATTGTCATATTTATAGTAACACTCAGCCAGTTATACTCTGCATGTCCTTTCCCCAGAGGGAATACGCAAACTAAGTGCAAAACACAAATATAAATAAAGATTTATGTATGATAATAGATATGACAATAAACATGCAAACGCAGCGTGAATATTTGCCATTTGTTTAGTAAGGGTACTAATCCTCTTTAGGCATCAGCTTGCACAGCGGTACAGTTATTATGGGCCTATTCATGTATATGAAAGGCCCATATTGTTATTCACCTAAAAAATTACTTTTGCCAAATTTGCG
>JABFDZ020000042.1:13705515-13726649 GCA_019775955.2 Pollimyrus isidori
GCATCCTTCGACCGTGGTCATGGGCTACATGGCTTTTTTAGGCTGCATCCTTCGACCGTGGTCATGGGCTACATGGCTTTTTTAGGCTGCATCCTTCGACCGTGGTCATAGGCTACATGGCTTTTTTAGGCTGCATCCTTCGACCGTGGTCATGGGCTACATGGCTTTTTTAGGCTGCATCCTTCGACCGTGGTCATGGGCTACATGGCTTTTTTAGGCTGCATGCTTTGACCGGGTTCATGGGCTACATGGCCTTTGTAGGCTGCATCCTTCAGAAGCCCACAAAATTAATCTTGGGATATGCCAGGCTGTGAGTTATGCACCCGTGCCAAAACCTGTTCCTTTTTAGCTTGTAGAGAGATTTTTCAGGTCCCCGGAGTATATACCTCAATTTCATAAAAATCTGTAAATGCATTAAAAAAAACTAAAAGTCTTGTGTTTTGTTTGGTTACGTATGGTTAAGGTTAGAGTTGGGTAGGTGTTGGGGATATTATATAGAAGGGTTTGGGATTAATACCATAGAAATAACCCCACAATTATAGCAATACTAGAACTGGGTGCATGCATGCGTGTGTGCCTGTCTGTCTTTCTGTCTCCTTTTCTATCTGTACTGTATGTCTGCCTGTCTGCCTTTCTGTCTGTCTGCTTGTTTGTGTATAATTTTGCAGAATCGAGGCATGTATTCATCATCATATGAGACTAGTTCTGAAACAATCTTCAGAGCTTTGGCAAATGTTTTTAGTTCTGGGGCTGCGGGGCGAAGGTGTCACACAAACACACACATCAAGGTGTATTTCGAAAATGCCATCAGGTCAAAATGTCACCGTGACCGGTGAGGTGTCCCTTAAAGCAAAGGTTCTTTGAGCTGGGAATCTGAGAACAACTTCTTAGTTGCCATACTTTATGCCTTAATATACTATATTCCAAAAATGTTCACAGCCTTCTATGAATAAAAGACAATTAACCAGTTAGACTAACTTATCACCCAATTTGGTTTTTCAGAATATAATTATGGCACGCTTAACTGAGCATTACTGTCTCACTCTACTTAATTTTATAGAATATAGTCATAAATAATCACTACTGCACCAGTACTTGGAAGTCCAAGGTAATCTACACTGTTTTTTAGTTGTGCTTTATCTTAGGAATGACGGTGTAACATAAATCTTCAGCACGAAGAGCGTGGATTCCTGGAGAAAGACATGAGATGTAGACCACCTACAACGACATGGCCATTCAGAGGAGTTTCACTGGAACGAAATCCCAAGGATCACGCTCCCTCACACAGACAAAGGTGAACAGGAAGAATGCTCACATTCCTCAAACTGGGAGACAAAACGTATCGAAGACGTATCATGCTGTAAGGCACACAGAGAGGGCAACAGGACTCAGGACCCGGCTAAGACAGATCAATTGGCTGAAGAAACCTGATAAAACTTGTGAGGATAAGCCAGTGCTTGGTTCTTCAAAACAAACCATTCGACGCCTCCCACCCCTGTCACCTTGTGTCACCGCGGTCCAGAGGTCTTACCAGTCCAGAACGAACATCACAGTCATTGAGAAACATAGCCTGTAAGCACCTGTCGGCCTGAGGAATATGTATTGTGTTTCCATCACCCGGAAACCCTGGAAGGTATCAGAGGGTTAGGGTCAAAGTTCAGGGGTCATCTTTCAACTAGCCGCTCAAGAACAACACATTGAGTGAACAATGGAAGAGGAGACAGTTCTGCTGGGTCACATCTAAACATATTGTATATTGTTGCATATAGCAACTTGCACAGTTTTGTATATTTTAAAACTTTTAGTTTCTTCTTATTATTTACGTTTTTGTTCTGTCAAGACATATTTGTTGTGCATGTAGGTATACATGACCAATACAGTGAATTCTAATTTTGACGTTGTCCAGAGCACATTGTCAACACAAGCACACAGGTTTGTTAAGCTTGCAATTACGTAGCATAAATGTAACTGTTTGGGAGTAAATACACTTTTTTTCGCTCAGCGGGTCAGACACTGTGGCTGTGATTAGAAGGTTGCCGGTTCAAATCCTAGGACCAACAGACTATTTTCACCATTAGGGCCCTGAGCAAGGCTTGTAGCTCCCTAGTGTTCTTGGGACTGGCTGACCCTACGTTCTCAAAATAATGTACTCCACTTTTGATAAATGCATCTATTAAATAAATAAAATGTAAACATTCAAGTGCAAATCATTGTCATGCTATCGGAAAAATAAAAGAAAAAACACCAAAAAGCATTACCAAGGATTCCAGTGTAAATTTTATTTGTTCACTCCGGTTCTCCAGACAAATCGTTCCATTGAAGCAGAATAATGACTGACTTTGTGTGAACTATGCTGTGACAGAGAACAGAACAGTAGACAAGAATTATGGGATAAATTTTCAATAAACACAATACCAAGCAGCAAAATAATATAAAATAAGTGAAAGGAATAATCCTTTATAAATTAGCAAAGTCTGAGAGCCTTTATGTCTGGTTTTACTTTAGACCTTGAACATATTTTATGGGACAGGTTTACATATAATTTTACTAATATACGTTAATAACATTTATTTGCTGTTCCCAATCAAACAACCTTGGTCATACTGCTGCATAGTCTAAATTAAGCAGCTACACAGGGCCCAGTCGGCACAAGACATTATGTGTGTGTGTGTGCGCGTGTGTGTGTGTGGGTGGGTATGAATACATGTATGCATGTTGTAAATACTATACACATTCCGGGCTCTAGCTATTACCTGTACTGTGGAGGAAGTGAAATGATCATTAGTTTTCATGAAGTTCAACTTTGCCTATGTTCCCTGAAAAGGTACAACCAACCCTGGATTTGGGAAATGTGTTTAAAGGTACAACAGAAGGTTCACCCCCACAAACATTCAGTGGTAAGCTTGCTATCCCAGCTGGTCCTCAGTTCAGGGTTTTATGGTTGTCTATAAAACATTTAACAGGGGAAAAGCTACGAAACTCCCATCAACATTAGTGATCGCGACAATAAACTCAACCAAGACGGAAACAACACAAATATTTCAGATGAAGGCTCCGAGAGTTTCCTGGCCTAGATGCCCCATCTGCCTTTCCAGAGAGGTGCAGAGCATGGCATTCTCCAGGATGGAGAAAATTTAGTTGTATCCTCAGAACAGGCCACCTTAGATCTCTGCTCCATGGCAAACTAAAAGGTAAGTGATGAAAGGTGCGGCAGAAGGCTCCAATCAGCTCATCAGGAATTTAGTTCTGGTCCAGAGATGCACAGCTCCATTCTCCTACTCCCACACTGCATGCGCAAAACCATGAACAGACCCCATCCAATCACATCAGACGTGCCTCATTCCCAAACTGCTTATAGCTACCAGTAAACAAACCCAAAGGTTTGAAATTGAAAAGCTGCATTTGCAATGTGCGTAAATGAATATGTAAACAGACAGATTAAAAAAGCTCTTGGCCAAGACGCAAAAGCTGTAGATCCCACAGGATGGCGGGCCGACGTGTAACAACATGTGCATTGTTTGCAGAGGTAGATGAACATAAAGCTATATGTTGAGGTGTTTACTGTAGGAGAACTTTCTGTTCCTGAATTATTAGTGCCAGGCATTTTATAATTCCCACTGAAGTGCCTCTTTTATGGGATCCTGTCTACAATCAGCTAGCTCCTTGAATTAATTAGCCAGCTCCCACTGTCTACAGCGAGACATTTACGCTGTGTAAAATCCCAGCCGTTAGGTCTTAAAATTAAACGCTTTTTTCCACAAATGTACTTTATAGCTCCGATCGCCTGAGGTCGAACTCCTGGGTTTTCACCAATTGTACAGTGATTTATATCCAAACTAAAAGGGGTACAAAAAGGCCATGATAGGATCATTTTACACTCTGTTTCCACATTACCTGTGACTTTACAATTCAATAAAACAGGGCAGTGTGTAAATCAGTATATGAAGACTCTGTGCCCATCATTAGTAGGTCATTGGGTTGGATCACAGGGCCGGCAGACTGATAGCACAGTTGGACCCTTGATTAAGGCCATTAACTCCCAGTTGCTCTGGGACAGTTGGTGAGTTCCTGACCCTGCACTGCGATTCCAAGCTTGCTCTCACCTGCATTTGTGTCTTGGGTCCTATCGAAGGCATGATGAGATAGGAGAGTTTAACCAAGGAGATGAATAAAATATCTCTAAAAATAAATAAATGTATAGCCTTTGCAGCTGTTTTCTTTGAGAGTGATAGATGTTATTGCTGTTATGTCCTGCTGTTGGATCAGGCCACCAGTCAAAACCATATTTCAGGGCCTAAATTCTGATCCTGTTTTACAGTAATTCACAGGATGCATCCGGCAATGCCCCGCGCATCCATCCGGAACGTGTCGTCAGACCTACGACAGGCCAGGCGGCGACACCCTGCTCGCCGTGATAGGGTGAGAGAGCTGCTGGCGCCCACGCGTGCTTTGTGAAGGCAATGGAAATGGAAGCGGATCCCGTGAGGCTCACGGAGATGGGATGAGAGGAGGAAGAGGGTGAGGAGCAGAGGAGGAAGAGAGAAGTGCAACTGAGATAGCAGGAACATGGCAGGCGGGTCAGCCGCGCGGATCGGGACATGGTGATGATTCACGGCTGGGGGGAGCGATCCTCATAACCCTGGGTTCCTCCTTTTCACGAGGGAGAAGAAAAAGTGAACGGGACTCCCTGAAGCCACACTGAGCCAGAGAGGGCAGGCACTAGGACCTGCCAGCTTCCAGCCCAGACGGCGGGCAGACACCACCTCTCTAACTTTCAGAACAATCAATTTGCCAAAGAGTGTAGGAGTTGGGCTGCAGTGAATGGTGGAGGACTTGCTGTTTCCAAACCTACCAGAAGGAGCTGGGGACTTGGCTTTTGGGGACTAATCCCGTGGACTATCCTGGAATATTCTGTGCCTTTGCTGAACAGATTTTGCACTTGCCAAGGAGCCTGGAGGAAAGGTAAGGACCCTTATATTTCCTTGCTACCTTCTCAATCTGTCCTCCTGCATGAAGGAAGAGTGAGTGAGAGAGAAAGAGAAAGAGAGAGAGAGGCTCTCCCCTACCTGTCCGTGAGGCGCAGGGAGAGCAAAGCTCCTTTAGCACTGAAGTAGCAAAGAAAGGGTGATCAGTGGACTTGCTTATGCAAAAAAAGGTGAGAATGTTCTGAACAGAGAGATCCTGCTGGCACCAAACAGATTGGACCGACATGATTATGCCCCAAACTGTGGCAACCCCCTTCCCCTCCCTCCCCCAATTTACACGTCCCCAACCTGCAGATGTGCAGGAGGGAAATCAGTGAATTGGACTGTTTCCTGAGCTACAGGTCTAGGGTAAGGGTGCACTTGGTGACTTCAATTGGAAGCAGCCGCCCTTTGCCCCCCTCCCACTACCCCCACCTCTGAGGGGCTAGCACCCTCTGGCTTGTCAGGCTCATCGGGTTACACCCCGCTATGCTCCAGAGCACCCTGTACCCCTCCTCACATTACCCGCTCGCCCCCCCTCCCCAAAACGCCACCGTATGGAATATCCCAATTACACGTATCACAGGCATCGCAGGTCACTGGGGGGAATATGTGTGTGACCCCCCCCAATGCGCGTGTGCCTCTATGTCTGTGACTTTGTATATGGGATCTTCCAGGGGCTGGCATCCACAACTCATTCAGATTTAAAAACCGCCAAAATCACATTCCACGATTCCGGAAGCCACCATGATTTGTTGATGAAAGGGAGGTGTTATTCATATTATGTTCATGATTACGACACACGATTTCTGCTCCGTTTTAAGACGTTCGGGATGCCCCGCTAGTCACTGGCGGAGAGACGGAAAAATTGCGCCTCACAGGAGGCATGATGAAAGTGTCCAATTCAAACTGCCCAGTTGTGGGTCACCATGCCAACGCGTGTTCTACATCACCTGTGTCGCCCCGCCATTGGTCGTCTGTCTGCAGCCTCTGATTAAGCGCTTTCTGTCTGTCCCCCTCAAATCCCTCGACAGGGTTGAGGGCCCTACAAGGTCCCCTGGTACCTCCAGGCTACCCAGAGGGTGCAGAAAACTCAGGGATGCGCAAAATCAAATGAAAATGATGCAAAATAAATATAAACAATACAATAATACAAATAGCCTCTTTACTACCATCTGACAGTACAGGAGAAAGGAGGAAAGTATCTCCCATCAGAATAATACCTTTAAAAGAAGAAGAAAAATATTTATCTATTTTTCCCACATTTGATTCCATTGAGACATGGTCTGTTGGAATTATAGGACCAAACATTTGTCTGAATGTAACGTGAATTAACGCTTGGCTTGAAATGTAAACTTATTTTCAGTTGTTATCTTGGGAAATGGAATCCATTTCCACAGGTGAACGAAAGGTGAACAAGAGGCTTTGGGGCATTTTACTGAAACCTGGATGAACAGGACAAAAGGTGCATTTACAAAAAAAGATATTTCAGGCTAAATTAAAATAAGAGAAACAATAATGTTGAATTAATACAGTAAATTAAAATTAAACAGAATCGCTATATTTGCATTTTTTATTATTTGATTTTTTGATAAGCAGACTTTAGCAGTTAGTTCATGAAAATTTAAGATAAGACAAGATAATATGAACTTTACTGGTCCCAGAGGAATTCTGGGGCACACAGAAGCTAAAAACGCAAAGTGCAGAGAAAATAAACACATAGCATGAAATAAAGATGTGCAAAGACAGTGCACAGAGTGCGGACAAGTAAACATAGTGCAAACAATTTTTTAAAAACTACACAAACAGAACACCCTGAAAAAAGTTACTAAGAAAACAAACAAACAAATAATCAAAAAATAATAATGAATGAAAAGAATGTTTATGGTCAAACTGATAGCACTGGATTTTAACTACCTCTCTTTTTTGTAGTTGGCCGGTCCCACTTTTTTAAAGTTCCCTAAATATTTTGGCAATAAAAATACACTCAAACTGCAAGTGTGAACACGACACGAGGCAAGCAGAGATTCCACGTTCATTTAATGAGTTCTTTTAAATTCCTTTGCTGCTTCGCGAGTGGCCAGGAACATTCTTTTCCACGTAGCCTGGATGAAGACCTTTCTGCCAAAAGTCTGTCACGACAAAACCTTCACGTAGCTTGACTGTGACTTCCCATGAATTCCAGTTTAAAAACTATTCTATGTGCTTCAGCTGTTGAGCCGGGCCTTAGTGAGACTTGTATCCGGCTGGACAAACCTCATCCTGGCTACAGGATGCAGTATTTCCATCCTAAGGGATCCTTTGCATGTCCCCAAGTTCTACTTGTTTGGTGTCAGTTCATTACCATAGATCTATAGGAGAAAATGTTGGGTAATGGGATTGTGGAATGTTGGGCTCTTGCATCGTGTTCGTGTCAGTCTCTGCAGAAGTGCTGAAGCCAGAGAGATTCACCACAAACACCCCAGTCGGGGATAACGAGCCATGTTTTTGTGGTTAGGGAATTTGAATTTCAGATTCTACCCTTCAGCTAAATGCTTCCCTTGAATAGCATTAGCACGATATCCAGCTGTATGGACTGGTAAAATGCAGAAGAATGAAGTCATTCTGGGTAAAAGTATCTCCCATGGAACTGAATAGTAATATTATACAATTAATAATCCATTATCGGCAACAAGATCCCACTGGGCCATATGTTGCATCACTGATGTGTTTTCTCAGTTGCTGTTTCAGCGTTTCTGCTACGTTTATGCACACAAGGATGAGTAGTGATGTACAGAACGTGAGTAACAAAAGCTGCATCTGATCACGGCGGATCACAGATAGACTATTGCAAGGAATTATTGTTACATTAAGCCAAGAGGTAAAACTCCATGTTTATCTATTTTCATTTCCTTATGATCAGGGAAAAACACATTTTATTTTAGGTTTCACAGGATACCTAAATAATTACAAACATTTTATAGCTAAAAACTGAATTAAATTTCAGTGTTGGTCATGGCAGATTTGCTGGCAGATCCACTCAAAAAGTCACTTTGATAGTTAGTACGTAGAGTCAGAAGATCATAGCTAGCTACAGTAACCGGTTAGCAGAACATGCTGCTTTTGCATCTCATACTGTAGGTAAGGAACATGTTTACTTTTTAGTGTAGTAGCTTAGTGCAGTAGCTGTTTACAGCCATCAGGGGGCACTAAACTTCTGGGGCCCCACATAAATGCGCAGTTTAGTGGCAGTAAGCACCCCCACTGAGTGTATTCAGTTTGTCTATTTGCTGACTTTTGTTATTGTACAGTCTGGTGTTCTTGTATGGTTCCTCACTCTTCTTCTGAGGTGATCCACAGGGGTTGCAGGTCCTCCACTCACGTTGACTCCTTATAGATAACGGTATCTCATTGTGCCAGGGAACAGGACGATCAGTCATAAGTCCCCTTGAAGCTGGGGAATCGGACCCGGGCCGTTCACACATGAGGGAAGTTGTACGTTATTGTGAGGGTTTCTCCATGTGAGATGATGCCAGAGGTTGAACTTTCACTTCTGATGTTGTCAAAGTTTGGCAGCAATGGAACTGACTGACTAATTAATAAATAATTGCAACAGGAAAAGGAAGCTTACTGACTTAGAATATAAAAGGAAGCTGGTAAGTTTATTTATGTAGACCTGTGTCCGGCAGGTCATGGGTTCAAATCCTATGGCTGTCAGTGTAATATCCACTTTGGATCCCTTGAGCAAGACTGTTAATCCCAGGTGCTCCGGGGACGCCAGCTGACTGTGCTGTCTGACCCCACACTTGCCCTGTGTGTATGTGGCATTGAACAGAAGCGTCCGCGATATTAATGTAAATATGTTCGCTCTCCTGTAACCACCATAGCAACACATGAGCATAATCTGGCGTTGGTTTCGCGTTTTCCAACTCGTACCGCTGGAAGTGCTGATTAAAAACCCGGCAGGTGTTCCCCATCGCTTGGAGAGATTTGCCTCATGAAAGGATAAAAAATGTTTTTGTCATAAGATGAGTATTAGCGATAAAAACAGGCATTGCGCGCGGAACGCCTCCCACAGCTCAGCAATGAAAGGGGTGATTAATATTCCTGAACATTTTTAAAACGCTTTTAAATGAGCATGTTAAACCTTGTTCAGAGTGTGATTTATGAAATCGTATCAAAGGACGGGATCACTTACATAATATGAGCTTGAAGAAAAAGTACAGCTTGACGGCGGCTCATCATATGCGCCGTGAGGTGTGCGATGAACACGTGCGCTGAAAAGTGCCTTCCCCACCTGCTTCCAGGATTCTGGAAAAAATATGAAGAAAACAATACACAAGATTAAATCAGCAAAGAAAAATAACAATGACTGCAAAATAAGATAGGCCTAATATGAATAAACATTAAGGCTACCAGCTGCTGTAAAATGACAATACACTGAAAGTCACGTCTTGTGTTTAGCACTGTGTAGGTTTTGTTTAGGGTAGGGTTTGTTCAGGAGTTTGTTGTGTCAGTGGTGAGGCAGCCAGGGTAGAGGTCGAATAGTTAGTTCCATGTGTGACATCAGGGAACCGTTTCCTTAGCATGTGTCCGGCTCACTTTGAAGCAGCATCTGATCAGAGCTGAACCCCTTCGGATACAGAGAGCCAGCGGGGCCCACGACAGAGTACGGCCGGGAGGGTCCCATTGCAGCCTGCTTGCTGCTCGCATTCTTTTGACTGCAAACTCAGACACTGCATATGCTCATTATTTATAACACACCATGCATACTATGTACATTCGATTCGTGGCCAAAACTATGGAAACACTTCCACAGTTTTTAGACATTGCATAAATTTATTCAGCTGTTGCTCGAGTTACTTATTTAATCGTACAGTGTTTGACTGATTATAATCATTACCGTCAATATTCCTGTAGAATTTTTTAAACATAATGCCAAAAATGCTAGTGTTTCCACAATTTTGGCCTCCAGTGTGTACCACTGTATAGATGTACAGCCACAAAGAATTTGCTTGTCACACTTGTGTACTGTACACCTGTTTCTTGAATTTTTGGCAGTTTTGCACATTTAGGTTAGATGCCAAACTGTATTTTGTTGCTTGAGAACTTGTACTTTGTGCAACAAAAATAATGTTGAATCTAATCTTAAATAGCCTGACCTAGTGTCATAATTCTAAGAATGAAGATAACTGGCTGGTAACCACCACCCTGAATAAGCCACATAAATCACCTGAAATCAATCAACTAGATGAGGCGGAAGCAGTGCACTCTGGGTAAGTTTGTTAGGTAATCAGCATTAGGGCACGTTTTCCTTAGCGACACAGACTTTATCTCCCCCACATAGGCACTGCGAAGCTGATTCACACAAATAGCATCTTTTTGTTGATGTCAAAAGCAGGTTTTTGGTGCGTAACTTCGTAAGGATCCGGGCATGTGACTTTCTGCTGGGCTGTGCAGACATGTTTTGTGTTTAGCTGCGTAAACTGTCAGAATCAAAGGCAGAATGCCCCTCCTAGCGTGAGTCAACGGCTGCCCATGCAGTGCTCTAAAGAAGCGACGGGAACATCAGCCCTGACAGCTTGTCTCTGGCGTGTTTACTATTAGGGGGGCAGCAGTTGGCTATGCCCCCCCTCCCCACCCATAATTCACACAGATTTCCTCTCCTCTGGTTATCTTCTAGATTTTCTTTCTCCTCCGTTTTTCATTGCTCTATTACATTAACAGTTATGCCCCAATATGGTGCTCTTCTTTCCACTGCCAACAACATCTGGCCAACTGTGTTGAAAGTGGCTATATACAGTATTCAGCAAAAAGCCTTAGGCAAAGGAAATGATGTTAAATGACCTTCATGCTGGTGTAAAACTGTGATATTATGCCTGTGTTTGCAGCCCCCATCAAACATTTTTTTGTCCTAACCACTAGCACACCTTGTATGCCTAATCAATACCTCTCAGTTAACCAGTTAAGTAATTACATGAGCTGTTAGTCAATTTTTACAAATACATGGAGTGACTGGGTGCCCCTGAGGAGAGGTTAGGCAACCGTGTTTACGTTGTGCCCCAGTAAGATATCGGCAACTTTTCAGAGAACAGAGGAAATCCTTGTGTTTTCTATTGTGTCCCTGTTAATTTGCATACGTTATAATTTTTATATCTCTCAACAGTAATCAAAAAGCAGTAGAAGATTTGAATGCCCTGTTAGCTGTTCCTCGCTGCTTATTCTCCAAACTACTGGCTACGGCAAGTTGTAGTTAAGTCAGATTTGTAAAGCTAAGTGGCACTCGACACAGAAGCTGACTCAGCCGGTAATCATCTAACTAAAAGCTGCAAGCCTCTGAAAGTCCAATAATATGATCAGGGAGAGCAGACTGGGCCCCCATTCAAAAAGTCACCCCCACCCCCCACCTCAGATATTTCAAAAGCTAAATAAATAGCAAAGCATATATAGTCAGAAGTTCATAGCTAGCTGGTTAGCAGAACAAGCTGCTTCAGCATCTCCTAAATAACAAATGTGTTTATTTCATATTTAGTGTAGTGACTGTTTTTGGCCAAGAGGGGGCCCCACAAAGATGTGAAGCAGTGATTAACACCTGCGCTGATCACAGAGGAAAAAGACAGGTATGCTAGTTTGAGAACGGCTGGCCATAAAGGCCTTCCTTCCTGTGCTCCACTTCATTGCTTAAGACAAACGTCTGGCAGAAAAAGATACCGAGGGCCCATTTTTCCAAGAGGCAAAGGCTCATCGTAAGAATGCTGTTTATTACAGTCTTATAAACACAATGGAAAAGGACAAGATGTTTGGGTTGAGCCTAAAGATTCCTTTGCTCCACTGAAATCTCAGGCTTGTATCTGATTCCGTGCCACTTAAAGGGTGTTTTTCTGATTTAAGGGAGGGACCCCAGGAAGGAGGTGCTGTGGAGACTTGAAGAGACAAACAGTTTTACTTCTGTAACTGAAATGTTACTGAAAAATAACCAGCCCAAAAGGAGACAGAAGATTAATCAATCACACAGGTCTATGTCCTGGTTCTTGGGAAACTTTCAAAGGGGAATTATCTTCATTTCCACCCTTAGTTGCCTACAGTTTCACTTGTGTTTCTGATGCCTGTAAAATGTGATTATGCAATAACTGTATTACCCAGAAAACAGGGAATATTCCCAGAACGTCAGTCAACGTTAAATGAAGGTCTTCTCAAAGTTGGCAGAGAACGTTCTTACTGAAACATTATCACTTGACCATCTTTTTAATGCCAATAATGTAGAAAAATGTTGCTTTATAATAATATATTTCATGATAAATATGTTATATATGTATACTGGGAATGTGTAGAACAGCCTTAAACGCATGGCCTCTGACATGTAAGTCTACAGTCTTACCCACTGTCATGCACTGACTTTTATATTATGAGCTTTAATTGTAGCTGCAAGTGTAATGCTGAAAGAACATTCTGAGAACATCAGGAAAATTGGACACTTTGAATGTCCCCATTCCTTAAGATTCTAGAACTGGCGCTGGGAAATCTGATTGTGGATCAGCATAGGAGCTTGCTGGTTTTTAAATGCTCACATATTTACCATTCCATGTTGAGTAAATTAAAAGTCTAAAATATAGAATTCTTCAATATAAAATGCCCATAGGGACTCAGTAATGTATCTTAATGAGTTTTCTGTGAAATCTGCCCCGAAATCTCCTTTCCACTCACAGGCGGCTCTTACAGTATGTGTGACATGAACACTGCCCTGCCTAATGCATTGTAAACATGTATCACCCAAAACCTCTGTTCCAATTTCAGAACGTGTTTATAATGGAAATGACAGGAAATGTATCCAACTGCTGAGATTTTCATCTGCCGTAAATTCATGGTGCTAACATGAATTCCACAGTGCTTTGTGTACAAATCATAGAACGCTGTCTGTAACATACTGTGGGCAGCAAAGAGCAAAATCCATACTACACACTCCATACTCAACAGACAACAGACTTTATATGCTGCACTCAACACACTCCATACTGAACAGATAGGACTTTATACGCTGCAATCAACATACTCCAAACTGTACATACTGCACACTCCATACTCTACACACAATGTACACTATACAGCACACAGGACACTCCTTATTTCGAGAAAAACATGTTTTGCTACTGTGATGCCCAAAAGGGCTATAAGAGGGACAGAGCTGGCATATATGGTTGAGCCTCTTCCTGTACTGTACATGCTGAATGTATGTCAGACAGATGCTCCCAGCTTGCAACCTGTTAGAGAATAAACCCGTGGCTTGCAACTACTCCTCGTCTCAGTTTGAATCTCTTCTTATCAATGGACCTGGCGGAGTACAAGTCCAACACAATTCACATAGCAAAGAAAAAAAACACCTGCAGAACATGTGTGGAACAGATCTGAACGGGGGGCATAAATGTGTCTGTTTCATTTTGAAAAACTAAGATACAACGTTTTCTTTAAAAAAAACACATGGCTATACTTCTGGCGTTTAATGCAGTTTTATCGGTTTGCCTTAAATTATTTATAAGTCCACACTCAGCATCTTTAACACCCCTTTCCCACCGACAAGGACCACAGCGTCATACATATACGTGCGTTTTCACCGCCTTGCTTATACCGCCTGTCACAGCTTCTCCTTAAAGCTGAACAGAGCCACGTAGATGTTCTCTAGTCAGGCGGCCATAAACACAGTTGCCAAGCAGAGAGGGAAGGACGTACGCAGCGGGACAGAGAGACGCAGAAAGCCGGTGCCCGCTTTGTTCTCACTGGCCCTGCACACGCGTGCACATTTTAACGCAGCAGCCAAAGAGCAATGCGCACGCAGCCAGGCTGAAAAGGCAGCAGCTTCGTTTCTATTATTCATCTGCTGGCTCGGTATCCATGCCAAGTCTGTGTTTGTTTGTCAAAGCGGCTCGTAGCTACAATCTTCCTGCACCGCCCCGCATACATGACTGACAGATGCGCGTTCCGCATCGGGCTAATCAACCTCCTTGTTCATACGAGGCGCTGCTGTCTTTGAAAGCCTGCCAGCGTTCTCAGTCGGCTGCAAATAAAGTTTGTGCAGGATAAAAACAAAAGCTTTCTGAAGACTCTCCCAGCTCCGCTGGGTAGAAGCAGAGTGGGTACGTCTGTGCAGAGCGTCTCATGCCAGCGCGGTTCTTACGTTTTGCTACGCTACCTGGACGAGGTGGGTGATGGCAACGAGAGAATCCGAGGTTAAATTCTCCTTCACCGCTATATCATTGGGATGCAGACCAGTGATCGTGCAGGAGTCGTCGGAGTTATTTATCTTGCTAAAAATAGCAAATACAGTAAAGAGCGCTTATCTTATGACGGTACTTGTGTGACAAAACCAGGAAGGGTTCTAATGAGTAACAAGCTTACAAGGTTAATGAGTTATTTTAGACGTCAAGTCGTCCACAAGTTAAAATAAGAAGGATGTGCTAATAATACAGGATAAATAGGTAGTACTGATGCTTCATGTCTTCAGGGTTGTGGGTTCAACTCTCACCTATACTGTCTTGTTATCTCCCCTTGCCATACTCTGGTGTTCTTCTGTAGTCCAAAGGCATACAGCTGAGCTAATCGGTATCTCTAAATTCCCTCTTGTGCGTGTCCCTGACCAAAGTGTGTGTAAGATAGATATACAATAATAATCCTTCCATCTTCTAACCATTCATTTTGGTCAGGGTCATAGGGGGTTAGGGCACCAAATAGGGAAAAATGATGGGGTACACACTGGATGGAGTGCCAGTCTAAAACAGAGCCTATAATAATATTACATCATATAGTTCTTCTCAGTGTGTTAGAATATTGTGCCCATGATCAGATGGTTGCTGGTTCAAATCCCAGCGTTTCCATGATAATTTCACCCTTGGGTTCCATAGCTAGATCCGTAAACTCTAATTGCTCCACGGACTGGCTAACCTCGCTTCGTCAATTGTGCCTTGCTTTAGAAAAGAGCGTCTGCTAAATGAATATGTGTAAAATACAATGGCAATAAAAGTAGTGCATATGCTGTGCATGGAGAGATCAGCCTTTCTGCATCTGAGCTGCTGAGGTTTCTAGGGTGGTCAGGGGTGTTTATAAACAGGCAGACATCCTCTCAGCCGGCGGCCCTGGGCGGTAAGTGACATAGTTTACAGCAGCGGGAGGGCTGTACAGCCGGCTAACCAAACATGGCTGCAAACTGCCTGTATAACGGCTCACATTAAACACCTGTGATCAGGCTGGTCTTTAACATGCATGTATCTGTCTGTATGCGTGTAATAGCCTGCATTTAAATGCTGAAGATTGCCTGGTTTCTAACATGCATGCATGTGTCCATACGCGCGTACTGGCACACGTGTGTCCGTAAGCATGTAACAGTCTGCATTAAGTGCCCGTAATCCAGTTGGGTATTAACATGCACATGTTGTGTCTGTATGCATATAATGGCCCACATTAAATGCCCATGATCAGGCCAGTGATTAATATGCAGACGTGTGTCTGTACTCATGTAACAGCCTGAATTAAATGCGGAATTAAATGAAGTGGTCTGGTTGGTTATTAACATGCACATGTGTGCCTGTATGCATGTAACGGCCCACTTTAAACATCCGTGATCAGGCTAATTTTTACTGTGCACGTAGGTGTGTGTGTACTGTAAGTCCCCAGTGCCGTAAACTGGTGCATTAACTCTTATGGCTCTTTCTAGCATCGTTATACTAGGAAGCTGCTCTGTCGTAGTAGTAAAACACCACTGAAGGAGCCTCGTAAATATTTAACTATTCTTGTAGTACATAGGGTCCTGCAACATTAGCTAATGGTTATTTAATTTGTTAATGGTTGGTTCCTATGCTGTACGAGTAGAATAGTTTCACTGTAGCTTTAAAAAATCATACAGTAGAAATATTTAACTTTGTGTATATAGGGTCCTGCAACATTAGCTGCCTGTTATTTAACTCGCTAATGGTTGGTTCCCGTGCTGTAAGAGTAGAATATTTCAGTCTCGCTTTAAAATAACACACATAAACATATTTAACTTCTTGCACATAGGATCCTGCAATATTAGCTGACAGTTATTTAAATTGTTAATGGTTGGTTCCTACGCTGTATGAGTAGAGTACTTTCAGTCGACTTTAAAATAGCATACAAGAGAAATATTTAACTGTTCTTGTAGAACGTGGGATCCTGCAACATTAGGTCACTGTTATTTAACTTGCTAATGGTTGGTTCCTGTGCTGTAGGAGAGGAATACTTTCAATCTGGCTTTGAAAGGCTGTACAGTAGCTTAAACAAGACCCGTAAAGCCAGAGCCCATGTTCTGACAGGCAGATGTAAATGGTGGCTCGTTTTGTGGAATGTCAGTTGTGGAAATGGTGTAATGTGATTAAATACTGTGAGGGAAATTCCTTCTGAGGAGGATGCGTAACGCAGCAGCATCCATGCCACACCATCCCACCCCCACAACCCACCCGCCTAACTCAACATCGCTTTCCTGCCATTACTGCTCATCGTCTGTCTGCAAAACTCAGAGTTTGGTTGCAGTTTGATTGTTCTATATTTGAGGTAGCGGCGCTTTGTATATGGCTCAGTGGGTTAGGACTCCATTACTCTGGTTGCACTTTTACCTGTTCGAATCCCTGGGCCGGCATAGTGATGTAATTTTTGGGCCCCTGAACAAAGCTTTAAACCCCAAATTGCACCAGGGGGGGCTGCATTCTGACTCACCCTGTGCTGTGACCCCCCAAGCTCGCTCTCGCCCGTATGTGTCTCTCATGGAGAGCAAAATGGGGTGACTGAAGCCGTATCCACATAAGGATGAAGGAAGTATCTCTGTTTCTGAAGCGAGTGATGTGGAAGAAGACTGGCCTTCTTAATCAAATGCCATAATTAGTTGGATTAATTTCAGCAAAAGTGTAGATTGCTGAGATAAAAACCCAGACAGAAATCAACACAGCAGTTAATCTGACAGTAGGGGATCACAGTGGTAGGGTCCCGGTTTCTGGTCTGCCAAAATGAGATCCGGATGGCTGATGAGGGCGTTGTGACGGAACAGGCGGATCATCCAATGACACGCCATGGTATTGGCGGCCCCTGCCACTGCCACGCCACTTTGGTCAGCTGATGGGTTTGGCTGTCGTGAGGCAGCCAGGATGTGTCGTCACTACAGTGTGTGAGTGTTTCGTCACTTGCTAAAAGGGGGGTACAGCACTCCACGAGTCAGTGCTGAGGGTACGAAAAGACTGACTCTGTCTCTGTTAATTTTGATTAAAGAAACAGACATATTATTTCTCGCTGGTGTGAATATGCGCTCTGTGATAGCCTGGCATTTCATCCTGGGCGCACCCCAACTTTCTACGCTGTGCTTTCCGATTGTTCTGCCAATAATTTCTGAACTTGCATTTCATTTGAAGATGCTGCATGTAGTGTCCATGTCCAGAGTACATTTTAAAGCAAAAATGTTATGCTACTCTCTGAGCCACTTCTTTAAAAAAATTAATACTTAAAAATACTAAATACTAAAAGCTTCTATTACTATCGTGAAAATGACATACTGTATTACAGGGAGAGGCAGTGGGGTGAATCTGGAAACACAGGGATTTCAGCCCTACTGGGTTGCGGGTCCGAATCCCACATCCACACGCTGAGTGGAGTGTTTTGTGTGGATTTCCTCATTAGTCTATGTGCGTTGCGATTATCTGGTGTCCCCTGCCTTTTGCTGCCCAGGATAAATTCCAGATCCCCCCACAAACGCACTGACCAGGACATTAATCAGCAAATGAGGGGCAGTGGCCTTTAGATGTTTCGCAAACTGAACAAACAGAAACAAAAGAACAAAAATCTCCCCGAGAGGCTAAACTGCAGTTATTACTCTGTGGTGGCAGCTGGAGTACTGGTCAGGCTTCCTGTTATGATGATGTCAGGTGAATGAATGATCACATGACCTCACATGTGATCAAAATACAAATTCATAAAATAGAAATGCACAAGAATATCCAGGCAATATTCTTCATCTGTCTTAACTTTTCCTTCTTACAGTTTTATTGACAGTTTTATTTAATTCAGTGACGCTGATATATCCAGAAATGATCCTGTTTCCTACATCCTGTAGATCTGAACAATATTTCGTCTGTAATCTAAGCCGAAAAACTATGTGGCATTTCATTCATTTTTGAAAACTTGGTTTACTGACAACTTTCTGTAGCCATCGGTCTTATGTAGGTTCCAGGGGGCCACAGCCTTTAAAAAAAAAATCATTTGCAAATAAAATGTGTTTGTTGAATCTTTTTTTGTGGGGGCAGCGCGTGCCCCCGTGAACGGAAGGTGGGCAGTTTGAGCCAGGCTTCCGGAGAGTTGTCACACCTTTGGGCCTTTAACCCCCAGCTCCATAGGCGTCTGCCCTTTGTTGCCAAGCTTGCTGTCACCGACACGCGTGTCATGGAGAGCAAAGCAGGGTGGGCATAAGGATTATTCCCCACAGGGATCAATGAAGTGTCATTATTATTAGCGATCCCTGAATATATTCCTCCTGTTGATGCATAGGTTAAATTGCGTACTACAAAAAGTCCAGTACCAGAAGTCAGCGCAGAACTAATGTTTGGTTGGCCAGGTACCAAATGTACTTATAGAGCTCTCCTTCACATGCCTGGTAATTGGCCAATCAAAAACTAACTCGGAGTTCACTGCAATTCATGCAGGAGGAAGCTGCAGGCATAAAAAAATGCCATGCCATGTTTATGACCGTTGGTCTGAAAGTGAATCAAAAATGAATCCATAAATCATGGGATTAGTTGGCTTAAAGTGTTTGGGTTTGTAATTAACTCTCTATAAAATCAAGTTCTCTGGCTGGTTTGTGGCAGTGGGAAGGCCTGACCTGAATAGACCCAGCACCAGCTTTGTGGTATCTGTGCCCCACTCGAAAAGTCACTTTGCCCACCCCCTCTAGTTAGCAGTACTTGCAGCTTAAGATTGTCCTAAGTAAGAAAAATTTACTTAATATTTAGTGACTGTTTGTGAACAACAAGGGCCTTCGTTTCACTGTGCGGTTTGGGTGAAGGTCAACAGCACTGCAGCACAAACCCCAGAGATTAGGCTTGGACCAATTTACCATCTCATTCAGTAACTGTTATGCACAGACCGAAGAAGATGGATGGGAATAGACTGGAGGGGCAGAAGATGGGAGCACGGGGGGCTGGGGGGAAGGGGGGTAGCGTCCTCAAAGAGTATGAAAGATGTAAAAAGGTGAGGAATGATCAAGACAAGCGCATGCATGTAGCATGGAGGGAGCCCACAAGGCAACATTTACAGAAAAATGTATCCAGAGCTGTGTGGCTCAGTGGGATAGGATGTTTTGCCTGTGAGCTGAAGATTGCTGGTTCCCATCCCCGGCCTGGCAGAGTGATGTCACCACTGGGGCCTTGAGCAATACCCATTGCCCCTAGTTGCTTGAGGCACTGACTGATCTGCTCTCTCAAAAATATGTGTCCATTTTGGTAAAAGCGTCCGCTAAATAATGGAAATGGGCATCTGAGGAATGAGCTGGAGCATTTTAAACATCTCTAAGACCCAGACCGTCGTCTGTGCTGAGTTGAAGGGGTTCCGGAACTTTCCATCACCACGGGTGATCAGCGGGGCATCCCCGCATGTCAGATCCTTAAGCAAATTGACAGTAGGAAGGCTCACATCTCCCATGCGTGGGTCCCTAATCGCCTCGGGTCTGTCAGCAGCACCTGACGGGCTGGGAGGGGCTGGAGTTTTGGCATTCGGAAGCATGTCTGTTAGCAGGAGATGCAGTGCAGCCTGGAACTGGAGCAACTGAGTGTTAAGGGCCTTACTGAAGCTGCTAATGATGACATCACTTGGCTGACCTTGGCTTTTGAACCAACAACCTCCTGATTAAGAGCACAGAATCCTAGCGCACACACCAACAGTAAGCCCGTGTCAATTTACGTCACTCCCTTTGGTAAACATTCCCGATCACAGAGGCGGGTGCTGACCCTGAGCAAAACGAAAAGACACCCAAAAGAAGATTCTGGAATTTCATAAAATTCTTTCCAGACTCGAGTTTATCCCAAAATGTTAAGCATGAATAAAAATTCCGGCAACATCATTATGATTGAGAAATCTGGAACTCTTTCAAAGTACAAAGGGGTATACATTCAAAAAAACTTTTATCTCACTGTCCAGACGACAATGACTTTATTGTCTCCATCGACTTGCATTGGCAAATGACCTCCTTCCGTCTGCCTCTGTCAGCATTACCTCACATTTACACATGTCTTTCATTCACACACATCCAACAAAGAGATTTTTCATTTTTACTATCCATATTGCTGTTGTCTTCCAGACAAAAATCATTGCTAATCATCGTGGTGTACGTGTGTGTGTGAAGCTTTTCTGGTAAGTCCTCCATGAATTCCTGCCCTGAGGTATAAAACAGCAGAACTGCAATGACTCTTCTCCTTCTAAATCACTTAAGTGACAGTTAGTTTCTCCTGGTAAAATATCAAAGCTCTGACTGTTAGCTAGAGACATTCCAAGCAATCCCAGGTTTCCCATAATCAATCTATACACCACGACAGGTCTTACTTTTAACGGGTTTTGTGTGTACTGTGGGAAATATTTGATAATGGCAGGTGTGAGATCTATGTAGTGAAATTTGCAGTCATTCATTATAGTAAACAGACAGTGCAGCCATGGATGTTTTTGAACTGCCTCATAGATAAGTTGCTGAGTGGGTGTGTTGTACTTATCACACAATATTTATAGCTAAATTAAAGTAAATGCTTTGATTTTCGCTCAGGGATCTCCATGGTAAACTGCCACTGCTCCCCTCCCATTAGCTCCTGGTCATGATCAAGGAGCATGTGCTGACAGGGATGGGTATGGGGGGGGGGGGTTAGCGCGGGGTTTAGCACACTTAGCACGTCAGTCACAGACAGCCCCGCGGACATGGTGACCCTGCGGTGTGTTTATGCAGCCTCTCCCCAAGTGCACGGGGGGTGGGGGGGGGGGGGCATATTTTAGTCAGGCCCGACAGCGAGCTTCATGTTTCGTGTAAATACTGGCCCCCCTGAGCCGTGCTGGGCCAGTTGACTGAGTGTGTGTATATAGGTTCCATCTGTGGCTGGGCGGGGGGGGGGGGGGGGGGGGGGGGGGGGGGGGGGGGGGGGGGGGGGGGGGGGGGGGGGGGGGGGGGGG
>JABFDZ020000042.1:13735487-13748096 GCA_019775955.2 Pollimyrus isidori
TCAATCTAACCACTCTCACTGCATCAGTGGCACTCTCTTCTGGCCCCCAGTACAGACTGCAGAGGGTGCCATTATGGGGTATCAATCTAACCACTCTCACTGCATCAGTGGCACTCTCTTCTGGCCCCCAGTACAGACTGCAGAGGGTGCCATTATGGTGTATCAATCTAACCACTCTCACTGCATCAGTGGCACTCTCTTCTGACCCCCAGTACAGACTGCAGGGGGCACTGTTATGATGTAAAAACCTAACCACTCTCACAGTGTCAGTGACTCTCCTTGCAGCCACAGCAAAGACTCCAGGGGGCGATGTTATGACGTATGCACCTAACCACTCGCACAGTGTAACTGGCTCTCCCTGTGCTCACAGCACAGACTGCACAACCTTGAAGCAATGCTAAGGCTCTAGCTTGTTTTCTACTAGTAGCCAAATCATGAATCCCATCAACGAATCCCATATTCAAGTCATGTCTTTTCATGGTACATCCAGCAGCAACGACAATTGAATGATTCCTAATAAAACCAATCGCTGTAATTGAAAAGATGGGAAAATACAACCTTGAAAGTAACTGAAGGAACATTTTGTAATGAAATGAAGCTTTATTTCTGTAATGGGTTGGTGCCCCATCCTGGGTTATTCCCTGCCTTGTGCCTCTATCTTAGGGTCACCCCCATGACCCTGCACAGGACAGACAGGTATGGAAAACGGGTGAATGGATGAAGCTGTATTTGCTATTTGTACAAGCATATGAACGGGCACATTTCATTAGCTGTCACGTATCCCATCATGCTCTCTTTTTTAAAGACACACACACATATGCAGGTGAAACTGAAGCTTGGGGTCTGAGCACATGGTCAGCCGTCCATCCAGTACCCCTGGGGCATTTTTCAGGGGGTCAAGGGCCCTGATCAGGGGCCTCATGGAGGTGGGTACAGAGGCCTAACCTACCTCTCCTGATGAATCAATAAATTAACTGTTTTAGAGAATTTTTTAGAGAATCTACATGTGACATTAATTGTAAGACATATGCAGGGTTTTTGCCATGGAAATAACATCCAAACAGTGCATGCTGAAAACTATAAAAGTAGACAAATGTCAGAGATATGTGACAGGAAAAAAGGTGAAGAGGGTATTATGTGTGTCTGCCTGTCAGCGTGGGAGCGACCAGCTGCGTGTCCCGACACACCGTGATCTTTCCGATTCCCTGCCCTGAGGGACGTGTCACATACTGTAGCAACGGGGCCAGCAGACTTCCCATTGGCTGTTCAGCTCTTTTCCATCAGCATAATTACCCTGGCTTGACTAGTGCCCTTTATATACTCTTCATTTCTGATGACAGAACACAGCCACCCCCCCTTTTTAAATATACTTTCACCATCAAAAAAAAAACAACAAAAATGTTCCTCGAACATGGGTTCTTGGGTTCAATTTCCACTTCTAAACAGAGGTACTTGATAAGCTTTGCAATGTGTATCTCACGATAATTTATTCATTTTTTCTTAGTGTGGCTCGATGGTTTAGGATGCCTGTGGTCACCAGTTTGAATCCCGGGGTTAACAGACCGATGCCACCGTTGGGCTTGTAGGGTCTTTACCCCCCTGCTCCAGTGGGGCTGCATGCTGGCTGACCCTGTGCTGTAACCCCTAAGCTTGATCTCACCTGCATGTGTCTCTGACTGTGAACAAGAATGGGTCAGTGAACACAGAATTTCCCCATGAGGATGAATAAAGTATCACCCTTATATTCTATATTCCATTCTATCAAGGTAGTAATCAGTGTAACATGCATATATAGAATGAAACTCAAAAAACATATAACACAATTTGCAAATATGTCCATATTTATAACTCACTCGGCATCACATTCACTAACTATTTAATTATCACAAATGTATACAGTATATTGTACAGCTGTTTGCAAGGGCATTGCTAGACATATAGCTCTTGGGACACTGGTCCCTCATCCCTCATTACCTCATATGATTTAAATGTGAGATTTACGTAAATACTAAGCTATGTGAAAGGGGTCTAACGACGCCCATCGTTGTTGTAGCACTTTTCTCTATTTTCACTTTCGGTTAAGTTGTGAAACTGCATTTCAGTGTCTGAATGCTTTGTTTGGTTACAGTACAGTTGAATCTGATCTGTGATACAGTCTAATGGTTGGTGCAGCTGTTATTTGTGATTCTGCAGGCAGGGTTACCCGGCGATACTCCATCGCAAAGAGTTTGTGAAAATGCTACTGCAATCTCTTTTCAAAGAGATTCCCTCCTCCAGCTCCACATTCCTGGTCTCCCTAAATATCCTATAAAATCCACCATCCCTTCATTCACTCTGTCCCTGTCTCCTCCGTGGCATGAGCAGTGGCCCCACACATACCTCCTGCCTCTGATTTCCCACACTGGGGAGCTCCTTAGCATTTCACCACTGTTAGCTGTCTGGTTTTTCTGCTTTTTGATTCTCTCTATAGAAAAATAACAATAAATCAACATAAAGGCCTTTGTGACTTGTAAAACTTGTAAAAAATTGTTACATAAAACTTGATTTATAGATTAACCTAATATTCAAAATGCAAAATGTTACTACTTAAAAGTACATTATCATATTAGTATATTAAAGAGTGCCAAAAAAGCATATTAAAGAATGCCACTTAAGAAAACAGCCCAGAAAATATATCCATTAGCAATTAAATATTCTGCCATTATGAAATGTAGAGTTGATGACTCTCTGCTGAGATGTACAATAACTGTGTACTGTACATCTGATACTAGAACAGAGCTGATGTAACAGGCATGCAAGCAGTGGAGTCAACATCCATGGAAATGCATTTTGCCAGGAATAAATGGTTAAAATCTGGCTTTTCTGAAACCCAGCTGTGAAAGAATGCTGGATGTGCCTTGACTTTATTTCAGTTGTGCATTTTTGTGGCGACTAATGTGGACATTATGACCTGATGGACTGTGTAAGTCAACCTTGGGAATGTCAGGTTTGCCGCAGCCATGGAAAAGTGGCAGACAGCATGCCCACATACTTCAGAACAGTAATGCGAGGGGCGACTGTGATGGGGCACCTGACCATCAGTGAAGGAATCACCAGGTAGCTTGTGGAGAGCTTACTCTGCTTTTCAAAAGTATTAAACCTCCCCTTAAAATCGTCAAATTTGCATGAATTACAAATTATTTATCCACATATGCTTGCTGTCATTATCTTTATTTTAAACCCATAGTCTGTCAGAGTAAAATTTTAAAGACAAAATCTTATAAATATACTCAAAATCTTTTTAAAAAACGTCATATTTCAATCACTGCATATTAGCATTTGGTAGGGTCACCTTTTGCCAAACAACGGCTCTAAGTATTTTGGAGTAAGTAGCTCATGGAATGATGCTAGACCCTTTTACAGTCCAGGAGTGATTCTTCATTGGAGGCTTGCTACAGGTCCTTCACATTGGTTGGATGTCGCTTTTTCACTGCAATTTCCAAAGAAAGCCATAGGTTCTTTATGGGATTTAGATCTGGACTTTGACTTGGCAACTTTAGATGCACAGCACTGTAATACCCTGTAAAGCATTGAGAATTATGAGGGACTAGAAAAGTCTTGGATGTCACCCAAAGGAGTATAATAAAAACTGACATTCCCCATGTTCTTCAACTAGTTGTGGCAACATTCCCAGAATCCACACATTACAAAATTTCAGCTTCCACCTGAAAGGGGATGCCTTTTTCTGAGGGCAGAAGGAAGATTGATTGGTTCAGAGAGATAACCAATCAGATTGTAGAGGAGGTGGGTCTAGGATAGTACTTAAGAAGTCAGTAGAGGTCTTGTACCAACTTTTAATCTAGATTTTGACAGTTTAAAAATGTAAGTCTAGTATTATGAGACAAACTTAAGGATATTTACAGAAGTTATGACTGGCTATTTGATATCTTGTCAGGACATGTGGTTAGCTAATGCGTGGTTAACAAAGGGCCAATTCAATTGGTTGAACTGCAAAGACATCTGATTGGCTACCGATTCTCTTGGCAGGACGTGTGCCCATGAGGTCGTCAACGCTGGCCCTACTCTTCCTGATCAGCGTCCAGGCTGTAGCACAAATAGGAGGGGACGCCCAGAGGAGCACCGGGCAGGGCATGGCAGGGCCCCTCAGGATATCCGCCGGCCCCAGCGCCTCGATGGCCAGCCAGCAACAGCACCGGGACTCGCATCCCATTCCCGTAGTGGACCCCAAACTCTTCAACAAGCGACGCTACCGCTCGCCCCGGGTTCTGTTCAGTGCCGTGGCCCCGGGCGCTGAGGGAGAGGGACCAGGCCCCCGGGTGCGAAGGAAGGCCAGTAAGCCGATGCACCGGGGCGAGTACTCTGTGTGCGACAGTGTCAACCGCTGGGTTATCAACAAGACCAGAGCCACGGACATGGCAGGCAACGAGGTGATGGTCCTCCCCAACTTCAACATCGACAACGTGGTCATCAAGCAGTACTTCTTCGAGACCACGTGTCTGACGGGTCCGTCTGGCACCACCGGCTGCCGCGGTATCGATGGGCGCCGCTGGAACTCGCATTGCTCGAACACGCACACCTTCGTGCGGGCGCTCACCTCCTTCCAGAGCCAGGTGGCCTGGCGATACATTCGCATCAACACCGCCTGCGTGTGCGTCCTTAGTCGCAAGTCCTGGAAGCAGTGAGGCCGGAGCCACGCCCATTAAACCCCAACCCCACCACCAACCCTGACCAAACCCCACCCCCCCAAAGCCACATCAGACCTAATGCCAACCAGCTGCCTTACCCCCCCCACCCCAAACCCTTCCCACATGCCCCACCTACCACTACCTCACTCTGTAAATTATTGGTGGTTTTAAGTTATGAGGACTGCATGTCATATTTATAGTTTATACAGTCAAATATATATAAATATATATATAATGTATATGTATAAATACCGAAAAGAAAACCAAGCTTTTGTTGTTGTGTTGTTTTTGACATTGTTATTTATTAAACACTTCAGTCCACGCCTAGAAATGGTTGTTGTGTCTCATTGAATGATAGAGTGAGCCACGGCATGGTCCGTCTCACGCTGGACATCAGGCGGACTCTACAGTCTTCGTTACTGTGAAGGAGTCTTCAACACGCACAGTAGATACTAATTTATCTATTCTGGTTAATGAACGTGGTATGTGTGAGAAATGGCAAAATATATTTAAAGAGTCACTGTCAAAATGGCAATAACTGCCATCCATCTTCAGAAACCACTTATTCTGTTCAGAGTCAAGGGGACTCTGGAGCCCTTGGGCACCAGGCAGGGATCAACTCAGGATGGGGCGCCAACCCATTACAGGGCACACTAACACACACACCTATGAGCTACTTGGTAACTCCAATCAGCCTCATCTGTGGGGGGGAAACCAGAGCCCCACAATGACATGGGGAGAACATGCAAACTCCACAAACGTGGAATCCCAACAGAGACTCAAAGCCAGGTATGAGGTGACAACTCCACCATGCCACCCCTAACAACTTACTGACAAAATAACATTAATAATAAGAATAATAATGATAATTAGAAGAAGAAGAAGAAGAAGAAGAAGAAGAATAACGAAAGGGGTAATGTTTTATGGAGGCCTAAATCCTAAATCCCAAACTGCATTTTGTTTCCCATTAGCTGGACAAATGAGTTAAAGATCCTGTAGTGGATCTGATGTGGAGATGTTTAATGCACAGGTTTACCCAGGAGGAAGCCCAGGGACCTCTAAATGTGCAACTCAGGTCAACCACTGCCCCCTCTGTTGGCAACTGTTACGGTTGCTGCCCTAAGTGTTAATATGCTTCTGATCCAATATGACTCCCCCCTTTCTCCCATGAAGCTGAGAAGAGACCCTGCAAAGGAACTGAACAAATTACGTTTAATATTTTCATTGAAAGAATTAGCAGCTTCTCATTGTGAATGAGAGAAAATATAAACACAGGACAACATATGTGTTCAACAACTACAAACGAAATGTATACACAGCAGCTATAAAAATGGTATATAGCTCGTGAGAGGAAGGCGGATCTGGCACAACGGGGGTGGGGGGGTGGTTAATGGAGGTGATACAGATGGGGAAAAGTAATCTGAAATGTTAGCGAAACAAAACCAAAAAAAAACTTAAATAAAACACATTACCTCCCATTACTGTTCAATTAAGTTAAGGGGTACCGTCTCTTTAAAACGTTCATTGGGTAATGGTTTACATTAACTGCATGTTCACAATGCCTTTATAATGCCTCTATAGTACATTCAGTGCACCTTCATAATGCATTCATAGAACATTTATAAGCAGCACACAAGTATACCTTATTCTAACATCCCTTAACAGCTTTAATATACATTAATGACAGATGAGGATTATACAATCATAATGCTTGTTGTTACTATATAATGTTTGTTTTTCATGTACAGTATATTAAAGCCATTAAGGTATGTTAGGATTTTAAGGTTAATATACAAGGTTAATAAGGTTAATAGGGTTAATTGTTACATGCTGTTTATGAGTCGTCTATAAATGCATAATGAATGTATGATAAGTGCATTATGAAGGTACAGGTAATGTAAAGCATTGCTGTTCATCTTACAGAGCTTCTACACCCCAGGGTATCCTGGGAGCTGTGACCAGCTGCTTTCCCATAAGTAGTGGACCCGCTTACACACTGGTTTATATACAAGTCACTGCTCTCGTCCATGAGTATAACCGGCCTTGATAAGAGGAGAGAGCCTTGCCACAGGGTTTGTTTAAAACACGCATATTTTCTTCTTAAGATGAACGTGTAATGTACAGTACTGTACGCTGCAAGCTGAATTTAACTCCTTTGAACATAAATGTATTCATTCATATTTGGTAAGAATATTGGTACTGATGAAAGCATGACTGTATTCTGGTTCCTACTGTATATATTTATATCAATACATAAAAAACACAATGCAATAATTATAATAATTACATTATGGGGTTGCTAAGTGGTTTGTATGCACACTCCTAGGGTTACGTATTTGAATCCCAGCCCTGAACGTGTCTGTATGTGGAGTTTACATATATTGCCCTGGTCCCAAGGACCTCTCACCATGTGCCCTATGATAGACTGATATCACTCCCATGGGCTCCTCACCCTGTGTCCTGTGACGGACTGATATCACTCTCAGGGGCCCCTCACCATGTGTCCTGTGACGGACTGATATCACTCCCAGGGACCCCTGGCCATGTGTCCTGTGTTGGACTGATATCACTCCCAGGGGCCCCTCACCATGTGTCCTGTGTTGGACTGATATCACTCCCAGGGGGCCCTCGTCATGTGCCCTGCAACGGACTGATATCACTCCCTGGGCTCCTGTTCATGTGCCCTGTGATGGACTGATATTACTCCTTGGGCTCCTCTTCATGTGCCCTGCAACGGACTGATATCACTCCCTGGGCTCCTGTTTATGTGCCCTGTGATGGACTGATATTACTCCTTGGGCTCCTCTTCATGTGCCCTGCAACGGACTGATGTCACTCCCTTGGCTCCTCTTCATGTGCCCTGCAACAGACTGATATCACTCCCTAGGCTCCTGTTCATGTGCCCTGTGATGGACTGAAGTCACTTCCATGGGCCACTCACCATGTGTCCTGTGATGGACTGATATCACTCCCAGGGGCCCCTCACCATGTGCTCTGTGACGGACTGATATCACTCCCAAGGACCTCTTACCATGTGCCCTGTGATGGACTGATATCACTCCCATAGGCCACTCACCCTGTGTCCTGTGACGGACTGATATCACTCCCAGGGGCCCCTCACCATGTGTCCTGGGACGGCCTGATATCACTCCCAGGGGCCCTTCGCCATGTGTCCTGTGATGGAATGATAAGAGCACAAGAACCTAACAAATGTGCAAATGAGAGGAGGCCATTAGACCCCTCAAGCTCCTTTGAGTCTGCTGCAAGACTTTGTGCAATGGCGGTCCCAACCCGAGGTACCGGAGAATCCGTTAGATGGATAAGCCCGGTAACGGATGCTACCCCGCGGATCCTCAGTGCAGTGCCCAACCACGCCTGCTCCGGACCCGCCTGCTGCCGAGCCGCTTGTTTCGGACCCACCTGCCGCCGAGGGGATTGTTCCGGACTTGCCTCCGCCCGCAGCTGTAGCTGTACCCAAGGCGGCTGCTCCGGAGCCGCCTCCACTAGCTGCTACAGCCACACCCAAGGCGCCTGATCACCCTGAGGCCGCAACGCCCGTGCCATTGCCCGCAGCTGCTCAGTCTGAGGCTGCCACGCCTGCTCCTTCGCCCGCAGCTGCTACGCCTGAGGCCACCACGTCACACCTCTCCTGGGGCGGGTTGTGGCCTCTTCCTGCTCCGCCTATGGCCCCACCTATTCCTGCTCCGCTCACGGCCCTGCCGGTTCCTGCTCTGTTCGAAGCTGCAGCTGCCACCACACCCGTGGCTCTGCCCGCAGCTGCAGCCACACCAGCCCTGGACCCGTCCAGCCTGGAACTCTCTGTCTCCGATGAGTCCCGGACATGAGAAGAAGAGGAGGATTTCGAGTGGGACCCCTCGGGGATCCAGTTACTGGGTTCCCCTGACCCAAGAGGGCAACCAGCTCAAACACCAATGCCCCAGAGAGGTGGAGCACAACGGGGTCCCCATCTCTCCGTGTCCTGCAAAGGGAGAGGGCACAGACGGAGGGTCAGGGTCCCTCCCGTCCCAGCCCCTGGCGTGCCTGTGCGGCCCCTGGCCATGGTTCGGTGGCTGCCTGCGGGTCTTTTGGCTCCTGGGCGGCAGTTGCCTCCGGATCCCCCTCCGGGGCCTCGGTGCCGGTCCTCCATCTCGCCTCTGGTTCCGCGTCAGCTGCCTCCGGGCCCCCCTGCTCTGGTTGGGGATCGGACGGCGCCTTCGCCGGCTCCGTTTTGGCTGTCGCCGGTGGCGGCTTTCCCCTCCTGCTTACCTGCGCCGCTGGTCTCTCCTGCTCCCTCAGGGTCTCCTCCGGCATTCTCTCGACCCGTCTCCTTGGCCCCTGTGGGGCCCCCTCCTGCTGCTCCTCCTCACTATGTTCTGCCTGTTTCAGTCCCTCCTCTCGGCCTGTTTGTCCCTCCATTCACTCCCGGCCCTCTTGTTCCACCTGTTGGTGCTCCCTCTGCCTCTCCCTTTCTGGTTTGCCTGTCTGTGTTCCCGGGTCTTTGTCAGGTCCTGTCCTGGATTTTGTCCTTGTGCCTTTCTTGTGTGTTTCGGTCTTATTCCCTGGTCTCGGTTGATGGTTTTGTTTTGTTTTTCAGGTCCTGTTTGCCCAGTCCGTTTCGTCTCGTCTCGTCTGTTGCCTCTGCTGAGGTGTGCCCGGTGTGCGCGCCTTTGGGGGGGGATTTTGTTACGTCCAGCTCCGTCTGATCCTCATGTGCGCCACGTCCACCTTGTTACCTTGCGTTTATTCCAGATTGTTCTCACCTGTTCCTTGTTGATGTCTGCTAGACCTGTGTATTTAGTCCTCATCTGTCTTCCCTAGATTGATCATTAACGTTACCTCGTGTTGGTTGTTTGCCCTGTCCATCGGAATAAATCCCCATTTTTCCCGATTGCCTGGGTCCTCTCTCCTGCTTTACCGCTCGTCCACCAGCGCACGTAACATTTAGAGTGTTTTCATTTATTAAAAGTAAAAAAACTGAATTATCCCATTTACATAAGTGATTTAACTAAGTACTATGTGAAGGGTCTGAATGTTTATGCACATGGGATAATGGGATATTTCCGTTTCTTTCTTTCTTTGAATAAATTAACAAAACACTGGAAACACCGGTTTTATTTTTTATCATTTTGTGGACTATTCTGTGTAGGCTGACTATAAAAAATATTAATTTAATCCATTTTAAATTGAGTGTCTGAAAACTTTCCATATGCAGTGTAGCTCTTGGCCTACTTAACAGAATGAGCCGACATGCAGGGCAATATGTTCGTTTTCGCTGAATGCAAGGGGTCTCCAGCCAGCCACCTTATTGTCTCCCCCCCTCCCTTTTGACAGAACTCGCGACCTCCCAATTTCCTGCACCTCCTTGAAGCAGGAAGAAACTAAAAAGATGAGTCCAATGACATATGACAAGTCCTAATGCAGAAGAGCTTCATGGCACCAGTCAGAGTCACAGCTGGGACAGGTGACAACCCAGCGGGAAGGCCATGTCAGAAATGACTAAAAATCTAAAATACAAGCAGGAATAGAATTAAGCCAAAAAACTACAATTAAATATCGCATTTTTTTACACTTTTATTTGCAGTTTTGTAGTCTGGGTAAACTGGACATTGAGTAGCAAAAGTTGACCAAAGGCCACAGTTGCTAAAATAATCGAGACAAGTTTAATATTGCTTCTTCTCAATGGTTAGAACTTTCAAAATGATATGTTTCAGCCGGGCTAAACATCTCCAAAATGCTTATAATGCCAAGGGAATCCCACGTTGATATGCCTATAACCAGTAAATTTTGGTTCATCTAAAACTTTTAGAAACTGATTTGTGTTTGGTTAGCATCTCGTGACTGTAGGGATTTAAACTAGAACATGTCTGGGCATGTTTGTGCAAGTTGTTTGGGTGTTTTAAGTGTTTAATTATGATAAGGTCCAATCGCTTGTGCTATATTCAAATAAGTGGCACAGGCTAAATGGATATGCTGAAGTTGGATCCGTGGAAACAGAATCAGAGAAAAAGTCAGGAAAACCCTTATAGCAAAACTATAGATCATATGCCGAGATTGTATATCATGCTGCATTTTCCACAACTTTCCACATGCTGAACTTTCCACAACTTTCCACATGCTGCACTTTATGTATTTTTATAGTGCGCATATTATTTAAGTATCGATGGATTACAGCATATCTCTGTTGAACAAATCATAACAAACAACATGAAAGATCTGTTAACTCCTGACAATTCTGGACAATTTTTTTTCTAATCTTCAAGTCACCTCTTCCCTGAGCTCTTCCTGCATGCGAAAGGATGTAACACTTAGTCTTGAGTGATTTTTCCAGACCCAAAGAAGAAAACTCAAAAGCTCCCCATCCTCCTTCGGCAAAGAGAAATAAAATAAATAAAAACAGACTGTTACTTATTTCCTGGATGGCTGGTTTCTCTGTATTTAATCCAACAAATTCCGCAGCTTTATCCATGCAGTTCTTGGTAATCGGAACAATTTATGCCGAAGTCATTTTGCGAAGTCACTGAGTTACATTCTTCTAATACAGAGGAAAGTCTCAGGTTATCTTTTTGTGAAAAAATCTGCGCTTTATAAACAAGGACAGGTTTGTTATTTTTGGGGTTCTACTGAAAAAGTCACTTAGTGCAAAAGTCACTTAGACTGTCGTGGCCAGCTGGGGGCCGGCGACTTTGGATACCTCACACAAATGTGGGGTTTGAGTTCTGCTGAACACACCCGCCGATTAAGTCATGGAGGAATTTGATTGTGTTGATGCAATAAAAAAAGACCCAATGGACTGATGAAACAGTCCACTTTACGGTTCTGACAAGGTTAAAACATGGCATAAATTGACAGAACCTCTTTGACTCCTCTTGCTATGTATTCTGTGACCGGAAAGAGGCGGGGGAAGACCGGAAAGAGGAAGGAGGGAGTGAAAAATGGGCAGAAGGTAGGGTTACAGGGACCACCCACAAGTAAGGTTAGCTTGACAGGTGAAAAGTACTAAAATTAAAGAAGCATGAAATAATACCCAGATCTTTGTGTTATAATATTTGTATGTACATGGTTTAACATGTTATATCCACATGGAAATTTGAGCACATGAATTAGGCTGTAATAGGTCTGTCTGAGCTGTGAGGCGCGTATAACGGGAAGGCACCACTGCTGCTGTATGGATGACTGGTGAGTCCCTCTCATGTAGATATTGTATACAGGATGGATCAAGATGGATCACCGTCCTGTTCAACCCCCATAATGATAGTGAAGGTTTACAATTTGGCCCCAGAGGGCTGACGATGAAGGTTAGGTAAAGTGGTCACATACTAAATCTGGGATCAAAGGCTCAGGTTTGGGGGTCATGCCACACTTGTATGGCCTGTTAAAATGTAGAATAAATCCTCATTCATTGAGCGACTCTCAATTTGGGGTATTTTTTTGCCATTGTCATACAAGTAGGATGTGGATTACGTAAATATTCCTGTTGATCATCGGGAGATGACCCAGAGTTTCTTTAGCCTCCCCAGATAGGCTGCTTCGTAAGGAAGACAGATGGACAAACATGTAGGTAGGCAGACAGACAGGCTTGCATGCACACAGACCAGCAGACAGACAGGCAGGTAGAGGACAGAGACGGGCTGGTAGACAGAGAGGCAGTACAAATAAACATATAGAGAAAAAGAGACAAGGCAGAGAGACAGGTGGATGGACAAACAGGCAGACAGACAGAGGCAGGCACACTGACAGACTGGTGGGCAGGCAGACTGACAGGTGGATGGACAAACAGGCAGACAGACAGAGGCAGGCACACTGACAGACTGGTGGGCAGGCAGACTGACAGGTGGATGGACAAACAAGCAGACAGACAGAGACAGGCACACAGACAGACTGGTGGGCAGGCAGACTGACAGGTGGATGGACAAACAGGCAGACA
>JABFDZ020000042.1:13770295-13794890 GCA_019775955.2 Pollimyrus isidori
TCCCCCCCCCCCCCCCCCCCCCCCCCCCCCCCCCCCCCCCCGCCCCCGCGGCCGGGGGGGGCCCCCCCCCCATTCCTCCCAATCACGTCACTCCAGGTCTCACTGTCATTGCCTACATGGGCATTGAAGTCCCCCAGTAGAACAAGAGAGTCCCCACAAGGAGTGCTCTCCAAAACGCCCTCCAGGGATTCCAAAAAGGGTGGGTATTCTGAACTGCCATTTGGCACATAAGCACGAGCAACAGTCAGGACCCATCCCCCCACCCAAAGGCGAAGGGAGGCTACCCTCTCGTCCACTACGGTAAACCCCTATGTACAGGTGCCCAGCCAGGGGGCAATAAGTATGCCCACCCCTGCTCGGCACCTCTTCGTGTGGTTCCTCACCCCGGACCTGTTTGCCTTGGGTGACCCTACCAGGGGCATAAAGCCCCGGGCAACTTAGCTCCTGGGATCATTGGAACACGCAAACCCCTCCACCACGATAAGGTGTCGGCTCCGTCTGTTCAAAACTCGTAAAAAATATCCAATTAGAATGAGACATCATAAAAGTTCCAGTGGGTAGTGTAGGTACATGTAGCAGAGTTAACACAAAGACCAAAGTGTTTTAAGAAATATTGTGTTTATGCACTGGGAAAATCCATTCCCCGTGCCTTACTGGCTCTGTAAATCATTCAGATACATAAGTATATGTGTATTAACGAGTATTGGTCCTCGTCGACTTACGACCTATCCAATTTACGACCAATCGACTTTACAACCATGATCGCAGCTCGTATGTCTGGCAGCATAAATGTTGCCCAGCTGGGCATGCGACAGTTTGCGCACCAGATCCCGGCAGCGCTACCATTCCTGCGCACGCTAAGCCGCTAACTGTTACAAATGCAAATGCATAAAATACAAATGCATAAAATGTAAAGAAACCATGAAAATAAGAAATATACAATAATGTCTAACGAAAAATGTGTTAAAAGGACGAAAAAATAATTAACTAAAAGGTTGAATTTTTATTAGTACACAGTACTGTACAGTAGGCCTACTTAGACGTTGGTGATACAATGGATATGGTACAGTATCACAATAATGAACAAAGAAAGTTAAGATGTAGTACAGTAACAGTATAACTATAATGAACCAAGAAAATCATGATGTATAATAATAATGAACAGAAAAAAGTATGATCTATAACAATACATAATAAACAAAGAAACTTATGATAAGGTATAACTTAAAGATTTTTATAACAATACAGTAGGCTGATACATATGCGACTTTACGACCAAATCGTGTTACGACTAGTCAGTCGTAACCAATCACGGTCGTAAGTCGACGACGACCTGTATTATCAGTACTGGGGTCCAGAGCTGCTGCATATCTGTTTTATATACGTGAAGTCCTACACGCAATCTGCATTTCCCCAGCAAACACCTATTACCAGCGATATAAATAGCCTATCTTTGAGTATAGAAAAGATAAGCAATGATTTTTTGCATAAACTTTTTTTTCACTCAGAACATTTGTACAAATGCAATGAAAGAACAGAGAAACCACCTAACCATAAATTACACTAGATTTCTTCTAAACGTTGGTAACAATGTCGAGCGAATATCGAATAAAATGACCTACAGTATAATTGCAGAATAATATTGCCATCAAATGGCGAACGCGACCTATTACAGCAATAACGGGGCATTGGGACACAGTCATGACCTGCTCGTACAATCCTTGTGTGTGCCACGCCCCTTCATTTACCTCATGTGAATTCCCGATTGTGATCACCTGTTTTTTTTTCGGTCTGTCTTGTGCATTTAAGGCACGTCAGAGTGCGTAACCCCAGATGGTCTATATTAACTAAGCAAGATTTTTCTGTTAGATGGGTTAACTTAAGATAGAAGTCATGATTGTACATTACCAAAGCGCTTTACGTAAACTCTTATTGGAGTTCACAATATGACTGGGTTGTGCAATTCTAAATATTTTGTCATTTTTTCCCATTCTTGATTATTATCCATCCATCCATCCATTTTCTGAACCGCTTATCCTTCTGGGTCACGGGGGGTCCGGAGCCTATCCCGGAAGGTACGGGCTCTTGGTTATTGTTCTTGTTGCTATATAACTGGCATAGATGACCTTGTTTAAGGTCTTATTTATTCCTCATGTGTGGTTACAATGTTAAACTGAACATTAACCTTGATCAAATTATATTTTTAGAGCTATTAAAATCCTGAACAATGGGCTGAATTTGTCACATTGTAATATCAGGTGCAGTTAAACACACTGTTATACACGGTATGCATGTTTTCTACTGTATGTTTACTTTTGTATAATACAAACAACAGTTAAAATTTACTCTTGATGATGATCGGGACTTTTCAAATGCATCAGCCACAGAAAGTGATTGAGTTGCAGGCATGTCGTCGCTGGAGTGCCTCCTTCTAAAACACTTTTTAGTGATTTCAATTGCAATACTCTGCCCAACCCCCAAGCAATCAACCGAAAGACTTTACTTTAGGGCACCAACAAGTACCCAGTCTTAATTAGCCTAAATAGATTACGCTTATACGCAGCCTTTGAAAACAAACTAATTTAAACTCAGATGTTTTACGAGTTCTTTTTGTAAACATATTTCCTTTCTAGTCTTATCTTAAATTGACAATATATAGCGAGATGACAGGGTGTGGCTCAGCAGGATTAGCCTCTCTATCTGTGGATGATTGCTGGGTTCAAACCCATCCTTGGCAGAATAGTCAGATGTCTGGTGGGCCCCATTGCAAGGCCCTTAGCCCCCAGGGCATCAATGTTTTCTATATCATGGCACAGAGATTAACCTATTCCCAAATCTAATCTGTCCTCTCACATTATCCTCTATGACTTTGTATGTATGTATTGGCTACCCGTCCATTTAATTATTGACTGTATACATTTGTTTATGCGTATGCAAGTGAAATCATCAACTACAGGTTTGTTTGCCCTCAGTCAGTAGGTTAGATGAGAACTGAATTCTCCTAATAAAGTTTATTCATATTTTTAAGTCCAGGAGAATGTTGGGTGTCACCACAGTGTTTGCAACCCCCATCCAAAACACCAATGTACTTTATGACTCAACCAATAATACACCTCGTATGCCTAATCAATATCTTATAATTATTTAACTAATGACATAAATTACTTAAGTGAACTGGTGATGAAATTTAATAAATACATGGAATGGCTGAGGTGCCCCTGAGGAGAGGTTTGGGAACTGAAGCAGTGTTCATCTAGCCATCCAAATCAATATCAGTGTCTTTTTGGAGAACGGAAGAAACTTTTACTCTTTACTTTTGCACAGTACAGTATATGCATGTGTTTGTCTGAAAGACAGCAGATAGAATGAAGCTTCCCGGTGTACTTCTATGCTCGTACTTGTGCAAATTACTAATAAAACTAAATTTCAAATGTATCAATATTGTAAGAGTGTGATCGTGCAATCCCGTGCATCGAACAGCAGATGGCGCCGTTTATTATATCATAGTCCTGGCCTGTACTTCATCTTCTCTCATATCCACGCATTTGACTTAATTCTTTATCCCGCTCTGGGTTGCTGCCAGCCCGGTGCCTAGGGAAGCGGGGGACTCCCTGGGCAGGATGCCAGGCGTCACAGATCATCCGCGTGAGCGGGTAGGGAATCCCAGGGAATAGCCTGAATAAAGCCCGCGCCAGTTTCAAGAAAACATTCCACAGCCGTGGCATTTTGTAATTATAGTTTATATGAAATCACGAGAGTCCTTCAAAATGTGCAAAATTGTGCTGATTTTAACATTTAAATAATTGTATTTAAATGGTCAATGTTAACTTTAGTTTTAGTTATTGACATTTTAACATCGAGTCATTTAATATTAATATTATTGTAACGCTGGTTCTGGTGACTTCAGCGTTAGCTATATTTAGGTCGTGGGTACAGAGGCGACACGGAGACAGTATATATAATTTGCTAAACATCATCTTTTTTGCGCCCACACAAAAACAAGTAGTACCGGTTCCTAGCAACCCGAACTATATCGCTGCACTCCCAAAGCGTCATATAGTTCCCTTATCTTTATGTCATCTATATTATAAACGAATCAATAATAAAATAAACATGAAATTATAAAGTAATTAATCTTAATGAAAATAGATCTCCTCTTACATTATAATATTAATATTATAATAAACATGCGTATTCCTGCATTTTTTTTGTTGGAAGTTTTATTTTCTAGAATTGCTTAGGTTTTTATCTTGCTTAGTTAGTGCATGATTATCAACATCTTATGTTTCCAGTGCAAAGCAATGTTTAATTTCCGTTTTGGACAGACGTTTTCTCCGACCAAACTTATAAACCGTTCTAAATATTTAATATATCAAATGTTTTAATGCATTCTTGTGGTCAAACTCAGCAGATTCTATTCTTTTTTGTAATCTATAAACTTATAACATTTTCTTGCTCCCATAGTGTGGCCCTAGTGCATGTTGGAGCAGAATTACCACAGTAGTATACATTACAATAATTATGCTCTATACTATAGGCCTACTATGGGCTATGTTTGTCACGGACAATACTGCAGTAATGCCTGAAGTCTGTGAAATTTATATAGGTGCGTCCAAATCCGAGCTCGTTCATATTCCTTAAAAGCTTTTTCTAAGACCTAGTTACGATTGTTACGGTGAACATACACTAGTCACGCTGCTTGGAAGCCTAATTCCATCAATAAGAGCGATTATATTTATAAGTATTCAGGGTATTTAATATTGGATATGAAGTTTCACATAGCCGTTCAGTACATGATTTCCCCATGAATCAATGTTTGGAACATTCTATAGAATATTTTGAGCATTATGTCTGTCTTACCATCTTTTATTGATTACATTTAGGTGTGCATACTTTGGTCAAATATTTGAGTTGCAAAAACTGAAATTGTCTGAGAAGATTCTCAATTGTCCAGGTCATGGTTATCCCAAGAAAGGCTATTCAGGGCAAATGGACTTATTTAGTTCCACCCCCTCTGTTTCATGTGGGTCGTTCAATCTTGCAGTACACCTACAGTATCTCTCGCACCTTATTTGTCTTTCAGATGTAGGTGAATTGCTGAGTCTTGTCCTGATGAGCTGGCCCTTCTGTGTTGTACCATATGTTTATGGAGCTGCTGTTTGGTATCTCTTTTGGTTTCAGCTCCAGTAGCTACAACTTGCGTGCCTCCAAGTGGTTGCTTTTGAATGTTTCCCAGGTGCTGACATACCTTGGCAAAACAGCATTTTCTGATTATGCACCATGGTCATGGAACAACCTTCAAAAAGTTCTTAAAATGCAAACATTAATATCTTTAAAGGAATTTAAGATCATCATAAATAATACAGTAACTGAGGAATGCCAATGTTTTGCGTGAGAAGCCACTGCGCATAAACAATTGTTCTTTACTGTTCTTTACTGTCTTGTTGTTTTATTGTTATGTATATGTTTATGTTTTGTATGGCTGCTACCTTGGCCAGGTCTCTCTTGTAAAAGAGATTTTATATCTCAATGGGACTTCCTGGTGAAATAAATGTAAATAAATAAACAAATTTACAGATCTGTATGTTCCTCACTGCACTGAACTGCATATACTACACTGCTCGGTTTGTGTCTTGGTGTTTTGTCCTCGGGGATAAAGTGTTGTCTCAGAGTGTTGCCTGATTTGAAATGTGCAGGGATGCCATGTTTGTTAAAAATCCTCCTGAGCTCTTCAGCCACCCCTGAAACATAAGGGATGATAACGCTCTTACATTTGTTCTCTTCCCTGTCGGTCGTAGCCGTGCTCTTATATTCACTCTTTGCATAGATTTCAAGAAAGCCCAGTTAGGATATCCACATGTTTTGAGGGACCCCTTGATATGTTTGTGTTCCTTCTCCTTTCCCTCTGTTCTAGTGGGAATATTTTGTGCCTGATGGTGAGGGTTCTGATTGCTCCCAGTTTGTGTTTCAGGTGATGAGAGTCAAAGAGCAAATGCTGGTCAGTATGTGTGGGTTTCCTGTACGCTTCAGTGTTGAGGCTCCTGTCCTCCTCCATGTGTACTGCACAGTCCAAAAAGGCCAAGCTATTGCCTTTGACATCTTCCCGGGTGAATTTGATCTTAATGTCCACAGCATTGATGTGTATGATGAGATTCTCCACCTCAGGTGTTTTTATCTTGACCCAGGTATCATCCACATACCTGAACTGGTGGCTGGGTGTGATCCCTGGGTATGTGTTCAGGGCTCTTACAATGCTCTTCTTTCAACTTTACCCAGACGGTTTCACTCCCTGGCCCAGGTAATCACAGTGGCATACATGAAAGCCAGGGGAAACAACAACCATCAAGTGACCATCAAGTATTAATGACTTGGGGGCTCCGCAGGATTTATAAAACTGCCACTCTAACCAGTCAGTCCGAACTGAGAAAACCCTCTGGATTGAAGGGTGAAACGTTTTCAAAGAACTAAATAAGTACAGTTGCCCTGCATAACCTTTCTTGGGACAGCTGAAATTAAAAGAAAACACATTTTTTGTCAATTCACGAAGGTAACGTAATGTGCGATCTAGCCAATCTCTGATAAGAATTTTCCATCAGCAAAACTCTCACAACCTTGAAACTAGATGCACATTTTCAAAGAAACATTTGGATCTCATTAGCTATAAAATGCAATCATAAAGTTAGAAGTTCTGCCAAGACCAGGTAAAATCATATGTACGTATTTTTTTTCCTACCATGATTACAACTGTTACGTTATTGAAAACTTACTTCTGATGAAATTGTTGATCATAATAGGTGGGGGGACAAAGGGGTTTCCGAGCATAGGCGAATAGGCGACGCGTGCAAATATTAGATATGTACTTGCAAAAATACAGCAAAACTAATCAAAATCATAATGTTGCTTTGGTACAAAATTAGGAAAGAAGTCTTAATTCTAATTACATGTTGCACTGTTTCTAATTCATTTCCAATATCCACAGGTTCGCAGTGTTTCAATAAATTAACATTGGGTTTGGCGTTCGACCTTAATCTGCATTCAGACGGTATTGCTTATATTTTTGCGTTACCTTTAATTATTGGTATAAGCGTCTTAATTTTACATGTTAATTGGTCAACATGTAGTACTATAAAAAAAAATAACGTACGCCATGCTTATTGCATGAAAAGTGAAGTTTTAACCACTTTTCTGAAATGTTCTTAAAATACTTGACAATCTTGAACTGTTGTATATATAATGTATGATATGGGAATCACTCTTACTGTAAAAGAACGAGCGTAACTTAAAGCTGTCAAATTTGACTCATAAATCTCATGCCTTCGTCTGCAACAACGACCTGCTAATTCTTTCCATTGACTATTCATTTTGTCACCTTACATGTTATGTTACATGCGGTTTATCTCGACTAACAACTGCTGTTTTGCATACTGCTGCATCGGTTGTATATTTGTCCTGCCGATGAGCTTCATGTAGCGCCTGTGCAAAATATAAGAAAATATTTAAAGTACAAAGTAAAAACTCTCAGGGAAATACCGCTGCTGCTTTATTAAACAAGCGGGTTCAGGAAACCATGGATGAAATTTTAAAAAAATCAAATGTAGGTATTTCAGGGGGATTTAGCGGGTGTGAGGAACCCCCTAGCCCGGCCCCTATTTAAAGGGGCGGTCTGGAAAGATTTTCTTAAAAAACGCCCGTCGCTCTCCTCTGCTCAGCCTGCCTGTGAGTCGTGTTTTCTCAGTTAGTGATCAGTGGAAACTATCACATACGGAACTTATCCATCTTTCATTTAAAAAGAAAGAACCAAGTGGGAAATCGAATAAGATGGGGAAAGTTCGAGGCGGAATGAAATGCGTTAAATATCTTCTCTTTTTATTCAACTTTATATTTTGGGTAAGTGTCAGCGAAGTCGCGTGTAACTTGTTTATGTAAGCTTATATTTACTGCGATTTATCTGTATGGTGTTTTATGTAAGTGGAATCTAAAGGGCCGTGTTTCCCGCCAGGCAAACAAACAGCAAGTGCATGCTTTGGGGAAATGCCCCCCGTGACACCTTGTCAGCTCGCTTTCTCTACCGTTTCCCCATCATACCGTCGTCCCCCCGGAAGGCTTCGCAGCGCTTTGCCTGGCATTTGCATGCCTTTGTCTTCGCTTTCAGCTCCAGCTCCGACTTTAAATTTGTCATTAAAAATAACGAGCGCTGAGTGTGAGCGCTGTTTCGGGGGCTCACTGCCTTTTTTTGTCTTAAACTCAAATCACATTTTCCATAGAGGAAAATCCGCCCCCTTTTCCCTCCGCCGGAGCGTGTTTTTAACAGGGAGCCTGACAGCCTGCGCCGCAGCTTCGCAAATGTATGAAACAACCGCTGAAACGTAACCATAACATTAATCAGGGGAAGCGAATTCATGCGTTATCATACTTTTTTATTTTTCACGACGATATAATGCGGGTACAGGGGGTATGTCCCGTGTTTATTTTAAATCCCAGTACGAAATTAAGCGTTCTTCAGCTGCTTGGACAATGCTCTATATATCGATTATCACCAATCCACGCATGAGAAAAAACATTTTCCCAGTCGAAATCGGCTCTGAAAATCCCTAACTGCCAGATACATTACGGTCGTGTTTTCGTTTGAGTTGCGACATCGGTGCCCTGGGGGGACTCGCCCTCTGTCCCACGTGTTTAAGGTGCCTCCACGGGTTATTCCAGCCTGGCTAGTGGGTATTCATCTGCCGAAAGATTTAAAATTAGGGTTTAATCACAATGCAGTTAAGTGTAAGGGGACTGGCATCCTTTCCAGGGTGTGCCGTCCTGCCCTGTCCAGTCTGGGACTGGATCACGCTAAGAGGTGGATGGACTTTGCAGGAAATGCAAAGGATCGTTTAATATCAATGTGAAACGTCATGGTTCATCTTGTGTCTTGCTTCTCTTTAAGCAATCAATTTATTTCCAATATACAGAATCGCGTTTGCGTGTAAATAGATGGAACAAGGAGTGGTATATCACTAATTCTCTTTTCTTAAAGCTGTTCCCTTTTTTCAGACTAATGTGCTATCACAGCCTTTGTTTACAGCCTGTGTTATATTTTCTGCCGGGTTGCATTGGTTTTCTGTAGAAAATGAATCATTGTTTTATGGGGAAGGGCATACAACAAGATGAACAGGTGAAAGGCAGACATTTTAAAATGGCAGTAGGCAGGAGTTAAGACGTGGTTCAACTACAGTGTTTGAGTCAGTTTCACTGGGTTGATGCACAGTGGGTGATTATTTGAGCAGAAGGAAAACAACTGATGGAGGGTTGGACCTCCAAGTTTGAGGAAAAGAGGTACATAGGAGGAGAGATCTAGGGACATGGAGAAGATGGTGGTAGCGGTGGGCAAGGTAAAGAATGAGCATTCTGGGATTGAAAAGAGAAGAACGTAGGAAGAATAGAGGAGAAGGAATGAAGACTATGAAAGAATGAGTTTACCGGACAAGAGGACAATGTACATTACAGAGCTGATTCTGGCATTTCGGGGAATGAGAATGGGGAAACAAACGACATGCGAGATTTACACCTTCTGCTGCTGTGCTCTGACAGGCTCACTACTTGTGACTTCCTATACTAGTGAAGTATAGTGACAAGTTTTCATACTGATAAGGAAACCATAACAGATCATGACCATGATCTGCTGGCATGTCACTCGTTCCCATGGCAACTTGTTCTTTTTCCTTAGCACGGGAAACTCATCTCTATATCTCCCGCAAGGATCCAGTCATTAATGTGACATTATCTGTGTCGCCACAATCTAAAGATGGCCACATCGGCTGTGGAGAATCCCTTTTTGATCTGTCTGAATAGGGAAGTGGGGAAATGTTTCGTGGATGGGGGGAGTTTTGCTAGGGGATTTCACCACTCCGATTTATGATTGGTTTCCAGGAAGGTGTGAGCTAGAAACTAGTTAAGATTTTATATGTTCTCCCTCTGGGCCAGGGGGACACATGAGGTCACCAGGTTGATCTCGTCAAACCACAGGTCGGGAAGTTCTCGCAGGAGGTTCTGCTAGCCGGTCTTGTGGGGAGTCCTGTTAAACTACATGGCCGATTTCAGTGTCATGGAAGTGACATTTAGCCTCACATTGACAAACAAAACAGAAAAAGCCTAGTTTCATTGGGCCTTATTCACCAACCATTTTTACAAACAAATTTGTCCTTAAACCCCACGTACACAAGAATCTCAAAGATTCTGATATTCACTAATGTTTTTTTAAATCTGAATTTGTTCTTGGCTAATAACAGAATCTACTCACATGCAAGAGCATTTTTACGCACATTTGAGTAATGATAGTTTGTTCAAAATAATCGATTATAGCAGTTTTGTTCATTGTACGGTACATAAAATGATAGTATTTTAATAATTTATAAAAGTAAAATATAAAAAAATAATTTTAAAGTGTACAAATTATTTCCATGGTAGTAACGGCGATCATGCAGATTATAAATAGGTCAGAATCTTCATAAAAATGTGCGTATGTCGGGTTTAAGAACAAATTTTTTTGTAAGAACGGTTGGTGAATGAGGCCCAGTGCATCACTCTTGCATTATTTCCCACACCCTGTAAACACATGTTTCTCTGATTCTGTTGAATGAATAAAACACAGGAATGGCCAGTTTCTTATCCACCATTTCCTTCTCATCCACTCCTCCGCAGTATTTTCATATATTTGCATTGCACCGTGTTTGCATATTTTTTTGTCATAATTGTACTTGCATTTACTGTCGCCTTCATTTTTGTTTGTGATATGAGGTTTTGTTTAATTCGGTTGGATGAACATTCAGAGTAAGATTCCTATTGCATAATGTAACTGACTGCTTTCCGTGCTCACGGCGATGAACGCAGGAATCTTGAACATGACCCCAATTGGTCTCACACAGAAACATGTGACCCTGCAGGTCTGGCGGGAATGTGCTGTAGGTACAGGGCTCAAGGCCAGCGTGTCGCCTGCCTCAGTTCACACCCATCCGCTGTGCTGAGCTGCAGTAGGCATGTCCGCGCTCCGTGCAGCTTCTCAAAGTGAAAGTGATACCTCGGCCCTGGGTGTCTGCATTTTCCGTGCTTATTGGGGTCGCGGCCCTTTGGGTGTTTACCCTGTAACTGAAGCGTTACCCTGGGCAGTCTTTGATGGGGTACTTTCCCAGCATACACGGCCCTACATGCACACACAAATTACACTCTGAAACATTTTGCAAAAATTACCAAGTATGCCTGAGTGTAGACTAATAACAATATTGCCCACATGTTCAGCTTGCAGGGTAATTCTGCTGGGCATTATTGTACTAACGAAAAAGGAGAGTGAGAAGATGGGTGGAATGCGGTGTGCGTCTGATTTTGCCTGTTATTGTTCGCCGCTGGTGTAACCCTCCGCCACCCTCCGCTCTCTGTTTTGGGCACTCCTACGGCTCCCTAGTGGCCGGGCCTAGACGATGGACAGAGAGATGGACAGATGGATCCTTCATCAATCCCAAAGGACACTTCAGGTTTGCAGTGCACATATTTTGACCACGAAAAAGGCGATAAACAATCAAGTCCGGTCAGGTGGGCTTCAAACTAACAAGGGGAGAGTTTTTGTAGTACTCGCAGAGCAAAAACGCAGAACAGTCTGAAACGGGGGGCTGGATGTGGGTTTATATACTAAGTGCAATGCGCGAGTATGTACACAAGAAGTAAGACGGCGTACACAAACACATTGCACTACGTATGTAAATGAGGATAAACATTAACAGGGCGGTCATGCAAGCCAGTTCAGGCGTGTAAAGCTTGCACATGTGCAGTATGGGAGTGGAGAATGCAGTGCCGGCTCTCCTTGGATGCGGAGAGCACTGTCCTTTATCTCGGCCTGGTTCCCTGCTCTTGCCACCCGGCTCAGCTCAGATGGGTCCCGGTACATTCTCTGTGGCATCCCTCCCGTCGGGGCCCGCGGCCCCTGTTGAGCCCCATCCGTAAATGTTTTTACTAGACTGCGGAACAATTGCCCTCCTAGATGAATCTAGCAGACCGGCCTATGAGTTCCTTCCAAGGCCTCATAAAAACATTCCAGTCGCCTCCCTACTTCTTGAAGTGGGATCTGTCGTCTGACGTGTGGCTGTTTTCGGCGGGTGGGTTTCAGACTGGGGCTGCGCACCCCACCCATGGTGAACAACCTGGATCAATCATTCCTGTCCAAGAAGGGGCCGGGAAACGAGGAATTTGCTCCCTTCCTTGGTGATCTGAGACTCAGGTGGGTTTTCCTACCCATCACTCAGTAATTTGTATGTATTTTGGTAAAGGGGAGGAGCCACACTGAGATTCTGCAAAGGCCTGTGTCTTAGAGCTTGGTTGATATGTTTGGGTGACAGGCCAGCCTTTGGAAACTGGATCTGCCGCCCTGCTTGTTGACGGTAAGCTTAGAGAGCCTGCAGGTTTATGTACATGTATATCGAATGTTTACACGGCTCGCCCCAAGCTGCAGTGTGAGGCGAAACGGACCCATATTCAGGTTGAGCAATGCTACTGCAATGCAGTAACTGGTTAAGTGGCTCGGAGGTGTGTGATGTTGTACCTTTGAGCCGTGCTGTTCAGTTGCTACCTTCAGAAAGGTTAGTCAGTGTTCAAAACCTTTAATGATCTGAAATGAATGGTGATTATGCTTCATCCAGCTGAGATGCACCAGTATAACCAGTATCACTCACCTGTGATGTGCCAGCATTGCCACGATCCAGCTGAGATGGGCCAGTATTACCTTCTGAATGCTGCGGGTGCCATATGAGCAGCTCCGGTCCTCCCAGACTTTGGCTCTCTCTCATGATGATGGCGTTGGTGCTGGAGGATTCTGGGACCTGTCCACAGGAACAGGTGTCATCACTCTGGCAGATGTTTACCCAAACTGGCATCCAGCAGAAACATCTCAGCTGAATATTAAACGGAGCCAGGCAGCCATAGCCGCTTGGAAAGCTGTGTGCAGATGAGTCTATATATAGTTATAAAATTCCCTCTGGTTGTGGCTGGGGGGTCTGTAGCAGAAACCTCGGGGGGGTCGAAGACTCAATTGTGTTTTTGAATGAGGTTTGCACATCAGTCTGTGCTAACTGTTGTGAACAGGAAGCCCCAGCTCATCAGAACGACATCTGGCCGTGCACTTCGTGTACTGTGACGTGTCCAATGGATCACTCTGGGTTCCCTTCAGAAATGTACAGTAATGGGTAGTCATGGAGACACAGGGGTTAAAAGGCAGAGAACGTGGCCAGCTGGGCCTTCACAGGACAGCCGGGCCTTCACAGGACAGCCCAGTCCTCACACACTGGCTGATGTTCCAGGGACTGACTGACCCTGCTCTCTGACAAATGTATGTTGTTTTGGATAAAAGCATCTGTTAAATGCATAAAATGTAATTTACATGCACTTCAACAAAAGGCCCATTTAGCAAAATGCTGGGCCTTGTGGCATACAGTCACCGTATATGGTAAACTGGGACTTCCATGCTCAGTGCCTTTTAGCTTGGATTAGTGTCCCGGGGCCATTAGAGCTCAGTTACCCAGCATGCTGTGCGTTTGATGAATTACAGCAGAGATTTGTATCTGTGAGCTTCTGCAAGCAGGGAGAGATGCCAGAAGAGGACCCAGAGAGAAGCCTGATGGTCTTGCTTTTAATAATAAATCAAGCAGTCATTTCCCTTTCTTAGCAACGCACGAAAGTGATGCAGTGGGCCCCGTGTGGCGAACCGGCCGGGGTTCTGGTCCCGGCTGTGATCTCTGAACACGCTGAGGCTGTTTGTCTCTCTCCGGGATCCTGGGCAGGTGAAGGGCAGCCTATAAGGGCAGGAAGCCCCATGCACCCGGTTACGTTCTATGGGGAGTCATTTTGACCGGCTCATCTCAGTTGCAGGTCTCTTTGAATAAACGTTCCTGCTAAATAAATAAATGCGATGCAAATTGTGACTCAGGGATGCTTTGCCAATTCTGCTTTAGCCCGGTTCAAAAGTTTGGTGTTAAATAAAACCAGAGGACACGTATTTCTGATTTCATGGTTTGTAATGTTCTTGTTCTGCCACTTTAATCACTGATGGTTTGCTTCCACTTCTCACATTTGCATGGAGGATGCAAGACTTTAGGAGACTTTGGTGGCTCGCTGATCACTGGGCCGGAAAAGCTGTGCAAATGTGAAAAGCAACAACGGATGAGAGTCAGAGGTGGTTCTGTGCAAGAACTTGCTGCCATGCTGTCACCTTCCTGTAACCACCTCTCACTTCCTCTCCTCCACAGATGATCGGCTCCCTGGTGTTGGCGGTTGGACTGTGGTTGAGGTTTGACTGGAAAGTCACCTCACTGCTGAGCATAAAGGGTGCTCCCCATACCTTCTACATTGGTGAGTGTGAAGAGCAGGGCTCGGGGTCCGAAATACCCTTTAGGATCAGTGGGACTGTAGCCATCAAGAGGGCCTTCAAAATAAAGCCTCCTTATTCCAAGAGTAATTGTAGACTCTGTAGGTAAGGTTGCTGTGCCAGTGATCAGAAGATAACTGGTTCAGATCCCAGGGTCTGCAGAATGATGTCACCGTTGGGCCTTTGACCACAGCCTTTACGCCCCAATTACTCCAGTGACTGGCTGACCCTGTTTCCTCAATTCCCTTAACTTTGGATGGAAATGATATTTACTTACCAGTGACTGTACCTAACACTGGCTGCTAAATTAGTAGCACTGTGATAATGCCATTGATCAATTGCCACTAAGACAATGGTAAATCAGTTAGCTATTGGTAAATAAGTCAATGTCAAATGAGGTTTAATCAACCGTACCAATATGGGTGCGTAACAAATGATCACTGCCTAGAAGGATGCCAGTATATGAAAATGGCTGTGTTGGTGACTTTTGGGGCTACAATTGCTACCGGTCGGCTACAGTAGTACCTATAGGCCTGACTGCAGGCTTTGAGGTCACCTTTGTTTTCATGTGATGGAGCTTCAGACAGCATGTTTCATGCATCAGCTGATGTGAAAGTATCTTTTCATTAATATTGCTTACTTTTATACCCTTAGTAACTTGCCTGACATAAATGTATTTAGTCACCTTTATAAATAAGTAAAAATAAATGCAATTATGTTGCGCATTTTACTTCTGCTGCCTCGTAAGTCAAACTTTGACGGTTTTTGCGAATCAGGTGCATTAAACTTGAAAAACACTGGAATATAACACCTTGACTGGCATAGCTGAAGTGTCGCCAAATTTACCGGAGAGACGTCATTAATGAATAACCCCAGTCGACCATCTAAATTGCCGGTCACGTGGCAGATCTCGATGGCTGTGCTGCAGTCTGCTAACGCGTGGGGTTTGCCCGTCTCTTTCTGGAACCGGAAATACCCAAAATAGGCTGACAGACTCCCTCGAGTGTCCCTGAACTCCGGGCTTGGCCCGCAGGAATGGGAAGAGCACTGGGGCTTGCCCTTTCTTGCCATGTCACAGCAAGGGGAGCCACAGGATCCCCGGGCCAGAGTCTCCGCTACCGATTGAAGATCTGTTTGGGGTTGCCATGGCGACGGGATAAATATTGTTAGCGGCTGTCCTGGTCAGAGCCACGGTGCTAAAAGCTACAGTCGCCCTCCTCTGCTTTTATGTTTTTATAGTCCTCTCTTTTCCCTCTCTCTTTTGGTTTTGCTGCGTCTCCTCTTGCGTGGGCAAAGCTTTCCTCTCACCAACGACTTTATGCTGGCACATGTTTAGGAAACTGGCCTGCACATTTCAAGTGTTTTAATTTTCCTGTTGTGCGAGAAATGCTCTACTTTTCTCGCATTTTGTGCGAAACTAGCTAGGTCGACCATTTCCTACATCTCTCTGGCAACGTAAAGCTTACTTTTGTAAAGACGCCATCTATGGTCATTTCAACTTCAGGAAGGAAACAGATAAGACTTGAAATAGCAAATTATCTTGCGTGTATTAGGAATTTGCAATGGCGTCCATTTTGAGGTTGTATAAGCATAGTGGAGAAAATTCCCAGGGCTATCCCTGCCCTTCTGTCTGGGTGGTACGTCCCAGACTGCCGTGGGCATCCTAGGATTCCACATGCCCTCTGCTCCTCCTCCTCTTGGGATAACGGAGAGTTCCGCAGCCCGAGCTCAGATGATCGCACCACTGCCCGTGATCCGGTCAACCATGACCACCTGACATGTTCTCTCCCTCCCTGAGGTGGCGGTACCTGAAGGGCGTGCGCAAAAGGTTTGGTGGGAAAAAAAAAAAAATGCACAGGGTAGCGATGTTCATCTGTGTTTCTGTGACTAGGAAGTTATTTGTAAATGTGTTGCCATACGCTCTTGACCAACCATGCACTTCTCTTCTGGCGCGTTTAGCTTAGCAGCGATAAGCTGACTTATGCACGACAGACTGGCTTGCGCGTCCGAGGATTAGATCTACTCTGTCTATATCAGTAGCCCCTGCAGCTACTGCACGTTATGGTCACCAAAACCACAGGCAAGTCTGAGTGCTCCCTGCACCAGGCACAAACTCAAAATCTCAAAAAACAACTGCCCTCCTTCGTAACTTAACTGCTTATTATTATATTAAAATTCACACAAACAAATTTAGCTTTTCAGACACAATATAGTTGGTCGCTATGGTAACCCCGTGGGCAGTGACTAAGAGATATGTGAGCTTTATTGACTAACCATCCTAAGACTAACCTCCAGGGCCAGGGTGTGACATTCAGGCAACAAGTGGCAAGGGGGTTTTCCACAGGACTTACAGGGCAAAATGTACAAATAGGGTTCTGATCTCTGCCTGTTGTACATCATTAAATATGTGGCCACCCACATGAAAATAATAATGGTAAACAACTTTACAAGAGAAACCATGCTCTATGGCCAGTCCCATAAATAATACCAACCTCTGATGGCCATCACAGGAACAGGAAATCGACCTGATGACTTTATATCTCATGTCCTCCCCATATCAGCCAAAGACTGATGGGTTATCAGAAGTTTCCCGCACTTTGTGGCGAAACCAGCTTTCCAGTTCATGACTCATTTAAAGTAACAGTCAATGTCTTCTGGAGCACTTGACCGCTTCAGTCATACACGATGAGGATGATACGGGAAGAGTATAGCATTCAGGGGAACGGCCCTACTTAAAAAATACTTTGGAAAATACTTCAGGGAATCTGCGTGGGAAGCTAAATGGCTGGACAGAGGAACAAGCAAATTGTTCTAAGAAAACAAGCACAGTACAATCAGTTAATAGTTATGCTTCAAAAATCGGCAGGAGGCCATGCACACAAATGCAGTACTAATGAAATGTACTTTGGAAAACAGTTCTGAACAAAAAACTGCAGATGGATTTTGTTTTAACCAAAACAGTTTACATGCTGAATAATAACATCATACATAGCCGTGCTGTGGAAAATGGTTATTTTTCAGGATGGTTCCTTACAGTGTACTGAGTGGTAGAGTGTTGCCATCTAGTGTTAATAAAAATAAAAAACAAAACCGTACCCTGAAAAGATGCAATCCATCCTGTTATCTCGTACAATGCACAATAATTATTATTTATTGAACTTAACTTTTTAACTAACTGTTCAGAGCGGAAGTTTGCAGTTTTGAAATTGTATGTCTTTAAATTCCTTTGCACAACATTAAAGAATTGGATGAATTATTATTTAATGTTTATAAAGTGATTTAAACTTGTGTGTGATGTGTTTGTATGGGTTAGAATATGCCCCTTGGATCAACAAAACTCACCTTATCATATATAATGTCATCCGTTATCTAATCCCAATGTTTTAGTATCGTTATTATAGTTCAGTATCCTTAGTAATAAGCATTAGTATCATTACTATTTCTGCTTCGACCGCTGTTCCCTGACACAGCCAGCCATTCTGATAAGCGCATTTTTGTGTTCTGTTCCCTCAGGCGTTTATATCCTGATCGGGGCCGGGGCTCTGATGATGCTGGTGGGCTTCTTTGGATGCTGTGGTGCCGTCCGCGAGTCCCAGTGCCTTCTGGGCTCTGTGAGTTTGACTCTATCCATCCTGGTTTTATCAGTGTGTGTATATACTGTCTTTACGTGCTTAAGGGCGACAGTTAAAAAGGTACCCTCTGACCATACGTCTCCTAAACCTTACAGTTCTTCTCCTGTCTCCTGGTCATCTTCGGCGCGGAGATCGCCGCTGGCGTGTTCGGGTTTTTAAACAAGGACACAGTACGTACACTAGACGTGTATCTTTTCCCATAAAGCCCCTGTAGGTCTGTCTGATTCTGCGGCTCAACTTTTGAATTAATTGTTTGCATAAACTGCAAAAGCTACAGTAGGAAGACGCTGTGTGATGTGGATTGTTACTGCTGAAATGTAATGTAATGCAAATTGCATACATTTTGATATTGATTTTTTTCTTTGAGTTTTAGTGATGCGCAGCTCCAGGTTTGAATTTGTCTGTGTTTGTTATTCCTGTTCTCTACAGATAGTGAAGGAGATTCAGGAATTTCACGCTAACAGCAATGAAACCATGAAGGTATCTGTCTTCTCTCAAGTTGTTGTTGTTGTGTGTGTGTTTTTTTTTAACCATGACCCTTGGTGACTTGTCAAGTACCATGAATCAAACCAATGCTTGCTTATCTTTCATTTCCCAAACCCGAGGTCTGCTTATCAATGGTTGTCTTGTCAACGATAAAACCAAATCGAGTTGAGTCAATGGTTTTGTCACAACCTTTAATCTCGGCACCAAGTTATTTCCTGTTTCTGTAGAGCAGTTTAGGAACGTCTTTAACCTGACCTATCTATATTGCTGTTTCCCAACCCAGTCCTCGGGGAGTCAGACGGTCCACGTTTTTTGCTCCCTGCCAGATAGTCTACAATATTGCTGAGTGGGAGCAAAAACATAAAACTGTAGGTGGGTCCCTGAGGACTAAATTGGGAAACGCTGATCTATATTAGCTGTGAATTTCTATAGGTATAATGTCAGTAAAGTAGTCCTGTCTGTGTTCATGTTCTGGCTCGAGCTACAGGAGAATAAGATCAGCCTGGAAGCGGATACAGCTAACAGCCGGGCAGTGTTACTGATCTAGCCATGTGCGCCGCTGCTATATTTACCCATGGTGCTTCTTCTAAGTCCGTCTCGGACTTGCTTTGCATGCCGTGACACACATTACTGGCCAATTTTAAACCATCAGCAGCTTTCAGGCCAGAACCCTTCCCTACCACTCCATCCAAGTCGCCGCCCTCTCTCCAGGGAAAGCATCGATGTGTCGACTTCGCTCCTTCTCCAGACAGGATATTGATTTGCTGATTTTAAAAGACCCATAAATCTCAAAAATTTGCATCTTCGCAGCTGCTAATTCTGCGGTTCATGGTTTTAAATTTTGTTTCCGGGGAACATTTTGAAATTGTTCTGTTGGTTTGTCATCCAAAGCTGTAAAGATGCCTCTGCGTTAGAGCTGCCCGTCCCACTCTGGCGTGTTTGAGTCTGGCCTGAAACAACACGCCAAATTTGACGTCACATTTCAGCATAAACTTCATGTTAATGTTCAAGCTAAATAATAATCAAATAAAAAGAGCTTCAATGCTGCATTTCAACTCTTATCTTTTCATTAATATTAGAGTGCCATGGTTTGGTTCTGGTTTTCAAAAAAACCTTTTATTATCCATGTGTTGTGCTTTTATTACACACAACACTGGACTGATCGCAGGACAAAATGAAACAGAAATGGCACTCTCAGCCTCTCCAATAGTAAACACACCGTTTTGAAATTCCCCTAATCTGCAGTCCAGGGATCACCTGTGTTGTTGTAGTTGGCTGTTATGGGGGGGGCTGCAACTGTCATTTCCAAGCACCTGTCTTCCTCCGTCACGTTTGAATCGTCACCATCGTAACCAGAGATTATGAAGTAACAAGGGCTGTTGTCACACGATAGAGAAGTGGAAGAGTACAGATCTGCATGTCATGCATATGTTGCAGTAATGTTTTTGGAACGTTTCCTGAATGTTGGCACTGTAGTCAGCTTCCTCGTTTGTTCCACATTAGTTGGTAAATTTAGAGGTGATCTTTTAAATCGGTTATGAAAGGCACTGGCTTACCTTCGGTGTGTTTGACGTACTCTTATTTCCAGAAAATGCAGCATGACAAACCCAGAGCGGGGTCCTCCTTGTTAGATTTTGCCGACTGGCGGGGGGGGCAGAAGCTGAAGCAAATTTTGAGGGGGGTTCAAACCTGGGTGGTCAGCATGTCGTGTCCCATCCATTGTCCCACCATACAGATGAATCTTACATACCTCCCCACCTGGCAGACATCTTACCATGCTGCTGAGGCGACCGGCTGCCGTGCCCGTGGCTGATAGGTCGATGGTTTGAATCCCAGGGCCGGCAGGGTGATGTCACCGCTGGGCCCATGAGCCTATTGGATGAAAGTATCTGCTGCATAAATAAAATGAGCAGCTTATGACGCAGCCTTACAGCTTCGCTGCTGACCCTCAGTGTTCCAGTAAACTGAATGTTCATCGCATGTGGTGTTTTCCATGCTAATGAGGTTTTCTGCTTACCCTTCTACAGTTATGTTGCAGTTTGATATCTGGTAGTGAGAAGTGCAGCAACCCAGAGGTAAAGTACCCCTCATACAAGTTCATACACACACACACACACACACACACGATTCATCTCATTATAGGGACTTCTGCCTGACTCCATCTCTAAAGCAGATAATGACTCCTAAATCTGAGTAATCTCAAAAGTACCCAGCACACTGTATTGGACAAAGCAAACCCTGCTCGTTGTACTTCACACTGATGTATTTGCTATTTCACATGTTTATATTTAGCCATATGTTTAGTATCTCTTTCCATAAATTTCCATAAATATGTACCTGTGCAGTTCTTGGTTAAATGTCTGCTACAATGTTTGTGTCTTACGTTTTGTGCTGCGTCACGTGTTACCTGACTGGCTGGTGCGAGTAAGAATTCCTATGTTCTCTATGTACAGAAGGCAAATGAAAAATCTTACATTTTCAATTCTAACCCCGAAAGGGTTTCTGTGAAGAATAAAAATAGGAATCCCAGTAATATTCCACTGGTGATGTGAATGGGGCCAAAGTGTGCCTGTTCCTTCCAGCGGGTGACGTTTCCCAGGTTGGCCTTTACCGCCGGCCAGGGGAATTTCTCGAATCGCCCTGCCCAGGTGTAACTGATCTCCGAACCTCTGTGTTCCCCTAGACCTGTAAAACAGCCATCGGCACCTTCTTCGGGGACAAGCTGCACATCGTTGGCTACGTGGGGATCGGCATTGCTGGCATCATGGTAACAGTTTTGGGGGGGAGCCTTAAGTGACCTCTTAGTAGTTAGACCTTTAGAAACTTCTGTACGATGCACTAAAATAGTGAGCCAGTTGCAGCTGCGGTGGGTAAAATCCTGAGCTGTAGGGTTAGGCTCTTAAGGTTTCTGCCCTTTGAAAACCCACAGGCTCACTGGGGGTGCTGTGTGGCCCGTGGGGATCAGAAGGTCGCTAGTTCAAATCCTGGGGCCGGATGATGCCACCAGGCCCTTGAGCAAGACCCAGTCTTGAAAATAATTCTATTCCCAGCAGAAGCAGAATCTCAGATGGTTGTGTTTGTGTGCGTCCCCAGATCATTGGCATGATCTTCAGCATGGTCCTGTGCTGTGCGATACGAAACAGCAGAGAGGTCTTCTAGACGTCTCCTTCCACCAGCCCCTCCCCTCGTTCTTGGATCAGGGCCACCATAAACGGCATCTTTTCAGTTGGGTCGCCCCGCTGGAGCTGGATGAAGGAATTACGGGGGGGCGCTCCCCACTGCTTCAAAGCCCACACAGAAAGACCACCTGCCCGATTTCAATCCACTGCGGTTTCACGACTTCCACGCCGCTGTTGGCGCGGTTTCTTCATCCCTTTTCTGTTCCACGTCGACTCCAGTATGTTCCCTGCTTGAGAAAGGGGTCATAACTCACTGTTACTTATTCCTCCAATCCCCAGCCCTGGCCTGTTGCCCACCTCAGCATAGCCGGCCATTTTCTAGCTAGTTCACCTGATGCACCTGTGCTAAACATGTAAGGCTGTGCTGTGGTGAGACTCTGTGCCTCTCTAAGCAGAGAATCACACTCATACAGAAGCTCTGGCTAAGCTCAAGTATGGCTATTGTGTTTTTCCCATGGTAATAACCCCACACCACCCTACCGGCGCCCCCTTCAGGAATGCAGCTGTCGCACAGCCTGGCACTTAAGAGTCACCCCCACCCGTGTGTGCACCTGGCAGGAGTATGGAATAGTTTTTTGCCTCCAGCTTGTCCAGCCAGATCCCAAACGCTTTGGTCAGGCTCGGGATCAAGGACAAAGCCCTGATTTCTGCGTAGCTGCAAGACCACGGAGCTGGTCCTCTTCATCCCAACCCACACACAATTATTATTATTCAGCCATAACTCTGGAGTGTACTGTACAGACGGTAGTATATGTAGACTTGGTAATGTTATTTTTATCTTTTATTTGTCTAATGTGCCTTTTTTATGAAAAAAATGTCGAGTCCTGATGTCATAAAAGGAAGACTAAAATGTAATATTGCGCATGAAGGCTCAGGTGTCTGAAAACTGGCAGAAGGCTGAGTCTGGTGGACGGAGGCTGTGAATGCACCCTGTGACGGTCACACCGCAGTCAGAGCGGCCTGTTGGACCTCCCTGACTATACCTCCGCTGACCTCGTGGCCCCCAGCTGCATTCACGTCTCGCTTTAAGGCTTCTGTTTTCACTTCTCTGAGGTGTGGGATGTGCCAAGGTGCTGGGGAGGGATTTAAGCAATAACTGGGACTGGTCACCAGCGGATTTTGGGCCCTGGTCACAGCACTGTGAGGCACAAACACTTCAGGTTCCATGTGTAAAGTGTTTGCTGCTCTCGGCCTTTGCTCTCCACTTCTGAATGTGAAAGCGTTTCTGCTTTAAAGATTGCTTTGATTGCTTCTTTTTGTATAAATGAAAATTCTAGAGTTTGTAGTACTGTAAAGTGTATTGTAGATTTGATGGACCTTGTGTTTAATTTATTTAATGGCTGGTTTAATTTGAGAATATTAAAGGACATTAAAGCTTCTCAGGAAGACACTCGTGTAAAGATTGAACTCGAACATTGTCATTTATTTATTTAATCGTAACTCTGCAGTTGGGCTTTGCTCTCGTTTGTGTGGGTCGTCACTTAGGACTGAGTGACTTCTAGTGGAGCTTTTAAAAGCACCACCTGTCTCGGGATTCAGGCACAGGAGCCCCAAAGAAACGGCTCACCAAGCAGCTGGAGTCTGAGGTGGCCTTCTGGGGCGGAGGTGATCATCACTGACGTCCAAAAGCTTCAGACGGAGAACAGACACCAGTTTTTGTGTCGATAGATCAACGATGATCTGGTGCAAGCCAAAACGGGGAAGGAAACAAGAGGACAGGAAATACGTCGTTAATTCAGTAATGGTCGGGTTTGCATAATGGAAACTTTTCAGAGCGATATTACAGGAAGTCACTAGTTAGAGGCTGATCAGTGGGAGTAGTTCAGAATGTGATGTGTCTGAAGATCGTCAACCCTAACCCTCAGATGGTCCCTTGTCCTGAAATGATGGGTCGTCTTCGAGTTATTTGGGCAGGGGCTTGTAGCCGCACGTACCATGCGTGCGAGAAGTAGCCACTAGCATCAGGTGTCAGGGTGGCACCACATTGCAGTCTTGATCTCTATCTGGAAGCTTCTAAGTGTGAGGGGCCCATGCCATGCCAGAGTACGAGTGTAATCCATGTCAGTGTGGAGTTCCCGGCAAGGATCCGGTTTCCTCTTCTTTAAAAAAGGTACGGTATTCTTGGGATTAATGCTAAGGGGTTTTCTCTATGAAATGGTGATACCCAAGGGACAGATCAGACCACCACGTGATTTATACTCAGCAGTTCCTGTCAGCATTAAATTTACCTTCCCCTGTTGGACTCGTGTGCTCTACTGACCATGGAAAACACAGCTGGCCTTCCAGCATTAGCTGATGCTGCAAGTGGACCACGTAAGCTGATATCTACAGTACCAGTCAAAAGTCTGAAACCGGCCATTGAGTTCTCAGCATATAAATAGGCCATTGGCAGTCCCATACCAGATTGCACTATAACATTGTATCAGCCAATTTCAATCTAAATGTTTAGTATATTGTAGCACCAGCGGGGCGGATGTTCCAGAATGCCCTACATACAGTTGTGAATAGTCCTTGTATTGTCATTGTTAATGGTTATATTTCCTTATCGTTGTGTGTGTGTGTTTACCCGTGTCTTGTGTGTAGCCAGTCTGATTCTCGTGTGTAATTATGCAAATTTCCCACCATCTATGCGTCTTACAGTTTGGCGTCTGACAGTCTCGTGGTTCTCGTAGGTAATTGGTTTGGTGCTCGTTGGGTGCCTGATGCAGTCCAATAAAGAGCATGTTCTCCTTCACTAGCAAGTCTCTTTTTCTGCTACCGCGGTGCCTCGGTCTGCCCAACGCCACAATATTACATCAATCACACCGAATGCCTCAAGCGTGGCTGCATATGCTTACTGGGGGGGGGGGGGGGGGGGGGGGGGGGGGGGGGGGGGGGGGGGGGGGGGGGGGGGGGGGGGGGGGGGGGGG
>JABFDZ020000042.1:13795684-13813825 GCA_019775955.2 Pollimyrus isidori
GATGGGGGGCCAGCCCATCACAGGGCACACTCACACACCAGTCACTCACACATGCACACCTACGGACAATTTGGCAATTCCAATCAGCCTCAGCATGTTTTTGGACTGTGGGGGGAAACCGGAGTACCCGGGGGAAACCCCACGACAACACAGGGAGAACATGCAAACTTTACACACATGTGACCCAGGCGGAGACTTGAACAGAGGTGTGAGGCAACAGTGCTAACCACTGCACCACCATGCCGCCCCGGTTTATTGAATATAAATGAGAAAAAGATTCAAATCTACCTAAAAGGTTGGTTTGATTGCTCCTTTGTCATCTTCTATCATTCACTTCCAGGAATGATTTAACATTGTGGAACGCAGGTCACATTTGCTTTATGTCTTACTTTGTCCCAGACTTTCGGAGACCATGTCTCCAAAACACTATGGGTCCTCAGATTGATACGCCTAACTACTGTATGTTTACAGGAAAACCTGGATCTCTGATCATAAATCCAGAGGGGGACTGTTCAGTTCCAGAAAGAAAATATCCAGACCAAGATTTTGTTTCAACCAACCAGTTGCGTCACAGTCACAGAGTACTCATTTGGTTGGTTGAATCAAAATCTTGGTCTGGATTTTAACTTTCTGAACCAGAACTATCCACCTTTGCTTAAATGCATTTGCACAGGGGACCAGGGATTAGTTTGTGTTTTCGTTGCTACTCCTTTCATGCTTCAAGGTAATAACCAGAACTAGAAATGATGCCTGCCCCCTTGTCTGAGACAAGCCAATTAAACAAAGAGCGAGTACAACAAACTGAACATGGCAAACTACGTTTTCACTGAACTAGCCCAATTGGGTAGTAGCAAAAATTCTTCAGTTCTACCCAGAATATAACACTAAGTGTAATGGCTGTAACAGTATCAGTGAAGCATTTGAACCCACTAAGCCACGTACAAAGGACAGTGGTAAACAGTTTGGGAAGAGTTTGACCAGAGAGTGTAGGAAAAGCGGCCAATGGGTGCTGCTAATATATGTGGGAGCTCCTGCAGAACAGATGGAAAAGCATCCCAGGAGGCCGCCTCATGGAACTGGCATAGAGGAGACAATGGGGTGAGCCAGTCCCTTGAGAAATTGGTGTTAAAGACTTAATTCATACATCCATATATGTTATTTTATAGTTTTGATGCCTTTATAATTATTCTAAAATGTAGAGAATAGTACAAATAAACCTTTGTGTGGGTAGGTGTGTCCAAATCTTTCACTGATACTGCATGCTAATAATTACTCTGTTCACACAATTAAAAGACATATGAGAACATTAAGATGTTTGAAAGTTTAGCTACATCGATGTTACAATGTGATCGTTCATGGTCAGGAACACTCCATCATTCCGTCCTGAAGGTCCTATCTCCGTTAGGAATCTTTTAGGAATCTGTAAACACAGTGAGCTGCACATCTCAAAGATGGATGCTGCATTTCAAATGGAGTTGGTGTTTTTTACCTGCACCATTTTTAAAGAATAGCTTAATCACTTAGCCCTCACAGCGGGTCACCCTGTTATTTTCAAATTCACTGCCATGTAACATCATCACAGTGAGGAATAGGAAACTGAACCGGTGAAACCCACCAGGAGTCATGTCAGACACCAAGCAGTTGAGCTTGGGCACGATAGACAGAGTCCATCTTGGATGTTTTGCATCAAACGAGCATCTAGATATAATTTGTCCCTCCCCAATGGAAGGAAAAAATCACTGGCAGCCTTCCAAAGTGGTTCCAAAGTGAAACAGTTTAACGGCCATCCAATCATCTCATCAAGTAAGAAATAAAGGGGGCAGGAAAACCGAATGGCATCACATGATACATTCTAGCCAATCACGGGTGTTCGGTTTGGCAAAAGTAATATTTTTCCCTAGAGAAACACTCAGCTCAGATTTTTTTTTTCTGTTTTTAATCCTTTGCAACTTTCTTGAGACTTGAAGCTGCAGTGGTCTTGATGATGCATCTGGGCACACCGTTTATCTTCAGGCAGAGAAGAGAGCATTGGGCGTGTAATCGAGGACAAACTCGCCGACTCCAAGCGCGTACACCACCTGGGCAATGCCGAAGAGTGGGGCGATGAGCAGGGCCCGACAGCTGGCACCCTTCAGGAAGGCGGATGGACCCTCTTTCCGCAGGATCTTTCTGCAGGGACGCAATGAAATAAGAGGGTGCTTTATTTGCCATTTTTGCAGATGCATTGTAACGCGTTAGTGTTCACATATCTCATACTGCTTTCCATTTTAAGACATGCACACACATAGAGGTGAGACTGAAGCTTGGGGTCTGAGCACAGGCTCAGCCGTCCATCCAGTATTCCTGAGGCATTTTTCAGATGGTTAAGGGCTCGGATCAAGGATCCAATGAAGATGTAGCTATTCATCTGAACACAGGACTTGAACCAGTATTCTTCTGATCAGAGGCACAGAGACCTAAGCCACGTAAGTTTACAGGGAGAGGTGGCCCACCTGGCACAATCCACAATGCCGCTGTAGCTCTCCTCATTGACCCCTCTGCTGAGGGACTGTAATCTTGTCTTGATGACTGTGAGGAAAGAAGTATTTGAGATGGAGTTTTATTGGCTAATTATACATGTAAGAGAACAGGTTTATTAGGAGGATTAAGGACCCAACAGTGATTTTGTTACTCTGTTGAGCATAAACCAGTAACCAGTGACCTTCTGATTGTGGGCAGGGAGAGCTAAACTGCTAGACTCCACAATGCCCCCTAGTTGCCATTGCATCCCCCAGTGTTGGTACTCACCATCACAGGGGTTGACGGCCACAGCGGCAATGCAGCCGGCACCACAGCCTGACAGGAAGGACCAGTAGAAGGGCGGGGCCTCTGAGGGCTGCCCCTGGCCTAGCCGGTTTAGGTGAGCAAACAGCGGGAAGTAGATCACAGAGAAAGGCACGTCCCTGCAAATGGAGGTGGGAGGAGTCAGGTAGGAGGTAGATGGGAGGAGCCAGGCATAGTTGATTCGAGCCTTACCTCAGGAGTGTGGCCCCCAGGCCTCGGTAGAGGCCACCAACACCTTGGCTATGCAGGAGGTCCCACGCTATCTTCGTGGCTGACACGCTTCTCACAGCCGCTACCCCAGCATTGTACTGTCGGGCTGGAATGGCAGTGCCAGCCACGCTCAGTTTCAGCGGGGGTGTGATGGCAGGGCTCCGTTGCTGCGCTGCTGTCATGAGAAGCGGGACAATCACATAGGGGCTAGATGGCACAACACCAACGTATTCCTACCCCCAGGGTTGCCTTGTGACTTACTCAGCCTCCCCGCATCCTGTAGTTGGATTTTGAGCATCTCCATCGGGGTGGTGATGATGACTTGGCAGATCCCTGCGCCGCAGCCCGCTAGCATCTCCCGAAAGACCGTCAGTCCCCTCCTGTAGGACAGACACAAGCCCTGAACTGGTGCTGCACTCAGTTAGTTTCAAGAACCCGTCACAATGTGAATTAGCTACTGATGGCCAAACGAAACCTCATGAACCATCTAGTAGGGTAAAAAAATACAGCGATTGGTTCATGTTGTTTTCACCATCACTTCTCTTTGTCCTCAAGAAAGGCCTCAAGACCCATTTGTTCTAGCAATACCTCTATTAGCCTGACACCAGTACATGTTCCCTGAGTCCTGCAAATCCTGCAGATTTTAATAGCTTAGTCTTGTTAAGTTCTTGCTTTGTTCTTGCTCCAATCCTGCTTACACTTGTATCTGGGCATTCATTGGAAGCTCAACCTAATTCACTTATGCCAAATCAACTCCTTCACAGCTGTATCCTTGTAACATGCTGTTTGTTTTATTTGTACGCTATGTTGGACAAAAGTCCCTTCTGAATAAAATGTTAATTGTTGTGGTTGATCGCGAACAAAACATACCCATCTCTGGCGAAGTGGTGGCGGAAGAAGTCGTTGGCAGCGAGCTTGATCGCCTTTTCTGGGGTAACCAAGGTGAGGTTGACAGCAGCACCTGCAAAGGAATTTGGGGTCGGAATTAGTGAGCAGGCAGGCTGGGCCCATATGCCAGGGCCTGTACTGACTGCAAAACCATGCAACGGAGGTCCAGCGCCAAGCTGGTCTCGGGCCAGGACAAAATGGGTCACAGGTGAAAGATTGCACCACATCTCAAATTACGAGAACAGTACAAGTTCTGGTGGGATCAGTAGGCGTAGCAGGGGGGCTTCACAGCCCTGAAAAAGGCTCAGCACCCACGCCGCAAGCTGAAGTTGATCTGAAGACCAGGCATGGGGAAAAATGTGAAGCAAAGAGGAATGCCAATGCATTTAGCACTTCAAGCAAAAGAAAAACAACTCACTTTTCTTTAAAAGTGCACGATACTGGGAACAAAGTTTAAAATCCACATGTTGAAGTGAAAGTAAAACCCAGTGACATGTTGACATTGCATTTAAGGTCTAATCTGGGAAGAGCAGATAGCAACAGTGGAAGGATCAGTACTGCAGGGTGGGGGGGCGCTTTGAAATAGAACCAGTGGCCCTGAACGTCTGCAGGGTGGGGTCAGATCACAGGTGGGCATGCACAGTGACCCACTTCTGAATCTGTACATGTCAGTTTCCTGCCCAACCAGTTCCTCTCACGTTTGCATATAAGGATCACTGATCCCACTCCGCTGTTAGTTGCTGTTACCAGTACCACTCAAAGAACATCTGGTACCCTAGACAAGCTTCACTACCAGCACTCCTCGTCTGAATCGCGACGGAAAATGGCACCCAAGGTGACCACCTATGATGTCAAAAGGCTAATACAACTGGCAACTACAGAAGTCTGAATTTGCAACAAGCTAGCACGGACAAGCTAACATAAGAACCCTGTACAAGAAAGGCTTGAGTGGCCTGGACTTCTTGAAGAGGCTGGGGTCTCTTCAAGAAAGGCTAATTCTGTTTTTGAGATGACCTGGACCTTCTAGTAGCAGTCATACAGAAATGCACACTCAGCCAAATGCTCAGTGTCTTGAAAAATGCATCACAGCACCTGTATAACACTCTGATCGTGATCGTGCTATATCCAACAAGGCCCTATCACTGGCACAGCACATACAAAGGGACGGGCCCAAGCTTGGGCGAGGCCTCATCTAAGTCTAGGATATTTGTACTTAAAATTTGCAAAAAAAATGCATATATACAAGGGGATAACTTTTGGTTGAACATTGTGGGGGTGTCGAGACCCTATGCCACAGAGCTCAATCCTCTACCACAATCCAGTAAGCAGGCAATAATTGGGGCCTGAGATAGCAAATTAAAACGTCAATACTGTTTCAGCTCACATGGATGGCACAATGTGCGCATGCAACAAATGGCCACCGGGGGCAGAAGACAGGAGGGAAAGACCTACAAAAATACATGCTGCTTGTGTTTACAGACGTCTTAGGCTAAAAGGCAGATGTGTAAACTCCACACAAACAGAGCTCAGCTGTGGTCAACTTGGTTTTTTGCAGGTAGACAGAATTCAACGATACTCCAGATACTAAAAATATACACATACACACATCAAATACAGCTGAGCTGTGAAAGTTATATGTGTTTGTATTTAATTGGCAGGAATGACCAAATATTCACTGTTTGTATCACCCAAGCTGAAGTTAATCACTCATGCTTTTGGCCAAAAACATCCAAGTCCCAAGATGACTGTGGATGTTAGATTTGTACAGTATGGCCACTTTCCATGCCACGGACAGATGATCATTTTTGAAGAAGCGTCTCACCTCTATACATCCCAAGGTAACCTTCAGACCTGACGGTTTTCAAGAGGCAATCCACCCTGCAACACGGAGCAGAAATTAGCTTGACAGAAGAGCCATCTCCACTGAGATATTCCTTTTGTAGCTTGATGCCAGCCCTCAGGGGAATAAAGGGCCGATCTGACACGACAGCCTAGTGCAACGGCTGAACGTGGAACTATAGGAATGCGAGGGTCCCTCCTCACGATACCCTGAGAACCGACTCTCCGTGATCTAGCTGATCCGGAAACCATCGGCATGGTCACAATGACACCTCCCCTGGCGCGTGGTCACCCTCAAACTCAATCCCGGCTCTGTCTGGAGGTGTGTCGGAGCCAGTGAGGCCGGGACCCTTGAGGAGGGCCCCCGAGGTCGCACTCACATGCTCCGGTACACCTGCTGCCCATGCCTCTGGTTCTGAAGCCTTGTCTTGGCCAGGTCAATGGGGAAGACGCAGGTGACCCCCACGATACCGGCAACACCGCCATTGATGAGCTTGGCTGGCAGGCTGGATGAAGGAGACCATAATTACCACACAAGCAAAAATTGCATGTAATTATCTTACAGGCTGTAAATACCATATAGGTCGTATATTAGTCATAATTACCATCCAGAATGTAATTAGCATGCAGGCTGTAATTACCAAACAGACTGTAATTATCACATAGGTTGTATTTGCCGTATAAGCTGTAATTACCAAACACACTGTAATTAATTGCCACGTGTTCAGCTATTGTGCCAAACTGATTTTACAGTATCATCAGACTGATTCCTGAGATTAGGAGCAATGTCTCCCTTGACTGTCATGTTCTCCGGTCATCATTTACAGCTCATTGTGCTTGTATCTTTGGCTCATTGCATTTGTATATTCCTCTTTGACATTCTGTCCACCATCCTTGACTGCAAATTGAGTTACATTTAAGGCATGGCATAGTGACCCGAGCACTATGGGGGGGCGGGTGTTGGGGGGATATCCGCTTACCTGATCTGCTGCTGGGACATGCTGAGGACCAAGTGGAGCAGGTAGGAGCTGGAGGAGCTGCGGCCGGACGTAGACAGCGTGCGCCGGAGTCAGCAGTGGCACATTGGGTCATATATAAACCTGTGCCCTGGGCGGGGCCTGGAAAGTCCCGCCCCCTTTGTGTCCAGTCCACCAATCCCGCCCCAGAAAAGCCAGTAATTGGCAGGCACAGATTTTGAAACTCAAGATGGTGGTGCCGCATGATGAAATCACAACACATGCCCGTTACCCATGAAATGGGATCCTCTCAGCGCATGATCACTGTAAAGTCGGCCAGCCTCCCCCACTCACCCAGGCTGACGGTGAAGGCTCCTGCTGGAGGAATACAGCAAAAGGACAGAGGGGTCCCTCACTAGGGCATGGGTCCGAAAGGTTGTATATCTGTATCTCTCAATCTACCTTCACAGAACATTCTTTATCTATCTGATGACACATGGTGTGGCTGTAATCAGAGGGTCACCCATTCGAGCTCTGGCCTCGGAATAACAGTCACACTGTGGGCCCTTGAGTGACATCCTAAACCCCCCCACCTCCCAGGGATGCTGCACGATGGCGGATCCTGTGCTGTGACCCCCCCCGCCCCCTGGCTATGGAGCGCGAGATCAGGTTGGCAAAGAGAAAAAGTGCAATGTACCTGTACATGTGCGAATGGCAAATAAAGCATGTTTGGTAAAAAATACAAAAAATGTATCTTTGTTTGCTTATCTGTCTAACAACCAGTCCTGACGGGGATCATGCACGGTGGTTCAGTACACCTACAGGAAAGCGGGGAGGAATTTCTGCCATTCTACAGGCAAAATGCAAACGTGCTAAAACAGACAGCAGGACAGGATGTCAACCTTGTGAAGACTTGTCCATTAAAAATGTTCCAAAACAGTAATTTTAGAGTAAAACACATGTAGCACCTTCCGAGAAGCGTAAATACATCTTGACTCCTGCATTCTCTGGAAAATAGGCTGTTTAGCTTATGTGTCTAGTTCATAGGTACTTAGATATACTGTATACAGCTGCAACATTTTTAAACAAATCTCCATTTTTAAATCATGGTGTAATCGTGATTCTGCAGGCAGAAGGTTACGTTGAGCAGCAGGATGCTCCCAGGTTCAAAATCTCTAAGACAGCTGCACACAAGAATAAGGCAAAGCAGGAGACACTGGGAAGGACTAGAAACCAGCTTGGTAATGGGGAGGAAGTGACTTTCTGATATCAGGTGATCTTCAAAAGGACCGAGAAACATTAAGTGCAGGTGTGAAGTGCACTGCTAGGACAGTTCATATCAGGCTCCTAGAAGCAGGACTGAAGAGACATAAAGCAAGGAAGAAGCCCTTCATTTATGAGAAATAGAGAAGAACCAGACTGGAGTTCGCAAAAAAGAAAATTATTCTCAGACGCAAACCCATAAATTGAGAAATGTGTGAAACAAAAAATTGTGGGATGTGGTCTCTCTATTTTTTCCGTGGCTGTGTGTACGTATTGGTACAATGTACAGAAACTCTAACTTGCCTTTATTGCAATCAAAAATGCTGCATATATTCACAATTTATACCGTACCATATATACTTTTATTCTCGCTATATCTCTCGTGCTTTATATCAATTTTTTGTAATATCATAATGCACTCATCATGCTTTCTTAGAACATTTAGTGCATCTTCATAAATACATTCATAGAATATAGATAAACACCATGTATGTATACCTTAACATCCCAATATACCTTAAGAGCTTATATGATTATAATGTTTGTTAATGTATAATGTTTGTTATTAATGTATATTAAAGCTGTTTAGGTATATTACAATTTTATGGTATACATACATATTGTTATACTTGATTGCACTGAAAGTAATTATTTAATGGCCCATTATACATATGGTAGATGTATCAAGTTCTCATGTGAAACAACACAATTATTTAAATCTTTAATGGCGGTGGTGTATTAGGCGTGAAACTTGTAACGAGAGACTGCTGAGACAGATGATGGATGGGTATAGGTTAGAAACAATTTCCAGGTAGGCATTTGTACCTTCCTTGAACGAGAGCTTGCCGTGTGTCAGGCTTTGAGTGTTTCTCATTAGTGGTCAGTCTTCTGATCCAGGCTGAAAAATTATGAGCGACATTGAATAAAATTAGGTGATTGCTTAGAGCACTTTTTAATTAGGGGGTGCAAAGGAGCAAGTGGAAAAAAAAAACAGAACTACCTCTAGTTGCATTCTGTGACATCACAGCTATTTACACGAGCTTTGATATTTCACTTGCAAATGCAAGCAAGACAGTTAGCAGCCAGATTCTGTGTGCTATTGAAATACTTTTTTAAAAAAATATAAATGGGCTGAGTACATTTTTTTCTGCTGTGGGGGAGGAGGGTGCTCTCTCAAAATACCCAGAGTTGGCCAGGCGTCCAGCATTGTTCTATGAATTGCTCTGTCTCTGATGATGGGCCTGTGTGTGAATTCAGTTTCACTAGTAGCTGGCAGCTTGTAACAGCATCTGAAGAAGCTCTAAGTGTCAAGCCAGGATTCTGACTTGATGAGCTTTCATGAGTGTCGTGTGACTTGGGGTGGGCGATTAATGCCAAGAAACCAGAGAGTTCATTCCCAGCAGTACTGTTTCTAAGGTTAGATACCACGGGTCTGTGAGGTTATTGGCTGGTGATCATAAGAACATAAGAAATTTACAAGCAAGAGGAAACCATTTGGTCCATCAAGCTCGTTTGGGGAGAACTTAACTAACAGCTCAAAGTTGTTAAGGTCTTATCTAGCTCTGATTTAAAGGAACCCAGGATTTTAGGTTCTGCTACACTAGCCGGAAGACTATTCCATACTCTAACTACACACTGTGTAAAGAAGTGCTTCCTCAAATTTGTTTTAAAATGTTCTCCAGCTAATGTACACTTATGGCCATGAGTTCTAGTATTTAAACTAATATTGAAGACTTGTTAGAATCTTATATATCTGGATCATGTCCCCCCTTACTCTTCTGTGCTCGAGGCTAAACAGATTCAGCTCAGCTAACCTCTCCTCATAAGACCAGGAATCATTCTCATAGCCCTATGTTGCACCCTTTCCGAGGCAGTGATGTCATGTCATGTTCACATTCATGATCGTAGGGATTGTTATTGGCTGATGTCATGTTGACATATTTATAGCTACACAAGGTGGACCAGCTTCCTATTAATACCCTTAGTGTCATAATAAAACATTGGAGAAGCTGGTGTTAGGAGCACCATTGTAATGACTGTGTGTCGGGCGAGTGAGCGGGGAGATGATGGAGCGGGGAATCAGGGTCGAGAAGCCGTAGATTCAGGAATAAGGGTTTTATTCCACAAGACAACTATAGGCTCTATACACACAGTAAACCATATCAATGACCAGACAGGGGAAACAGACATGAACGTGGACTTAAATACACAGGACTACTCCGAAATAACACAAAACAGCTGGTGACAATCGGGAATTCAAACGAGGTAAACGAGGGGGCGTGGCACTCAGGAGGATCGAACGAGCAGGTCATGACAACCATAAAGGGGGGATGATTCCAAGAGCCCCTGAGTGACAGGGTCCCGTCATCGGAACCACAACATCATGCTTATCCTGGTCATGGCAGCTCCGGGAACTCATCAAAGGGTCAAAGAAATGGTCAGTGCTTCATGTAAACCCCTGCCACTGCATACACCGATTCAGGAGAAGTACTCTAAAACGGAACTTCAGCCAATCCTTTGACACCATAATACTTACATGACGCAACCAATAAATGACCCAAATGAATGGACAAGCCAGTCAGTCTTTGGTTGTTATTTTCTTTGCTGCAGAGCAGACACACAGCCAGGTAATAAAACAACCAGTTTGTTTGACCTCCATTTGCATGCTGGTCAGACTATGACTACATTCCCATGTTTACTCTGCCCTTATTCAGAATTACTGTGTAACCGGAGACCTACAAAAGGGCTGTGTCTAACCGAATGACTCGGTTGCGCTCGGACAGGCACACTAGTCCCTCCTTTACAAAGAAAATTCTGACCAATTGCTGATTTATAATAACAACAATAGGAATAATAATGATAATGATGGTGATGATGATGATGATTAATAGATTTTGTTTGTTTTGTGTGTTTCTCACACTCAATGCATTAATAATAACAAGGGTTCAGCCTATGTGTTGAGATATTAAATGATGGATGGTTCATTCATTGGAGGACAATTCATTACATTCCTGTGATTTTACCAGTTTTAAAGACCAATAAACATCATGGATGCAATGTTTTCAACAGAAAAAAAATTGGACAGCTGCAGGTCATTTTCCTTCGTTATAAAGTGTTCAAATTGTCATTCATTTGTCAAGTTGAATGTAACTGTGGACACGCAATTTCTTGCACTTTCAGAGGCGCCTTTCGCTCATTTCACACCTCCGTCACCGTCTCGGCGCTCACACGGAGTTTAAACGGGATTAATGCCGGAATTAAACACCACCGGCCTTGCTAATGTATTGGCCGCCTAAGGGATTGTCCTATGGCACCACCTACTGGTGCGTCCGGTAAATGCGACTCCTCTATCGGAGTAGCTGCACTGACAGTTCCCCTGACACGGGTGTTCGGCAACAAACACCACAGAAGGCATAAAACATTCAAAAGAAGCGTACACCGACCTAATCTTATTTACGGCGAAGAATAGTAATAGATACTGTAGAGTCTTAGTAACATTTAAAGGTAGGCCTACGATACGCTCCTGCTCAAATAAATTTAGGTATACGGTTCGCTCCTGCTCAAATAAATTTGCTGACAGGTTTATTGGAATAAAACTCACAATTAGTGATCAAAGAAATTACTGGCGGGCTACATTTCCTTTTTTTATTTGAATGTCCTGCCCTGTAATGATTAGTAATTAATTGCGTTTATAGTAGGTACTAAAATTTATTGCACCGCATTATCTATATATTAGTTTTACAGCCATTATACTTAAGATAGTAAACGGGGCAGACTGAGTGAACTGTAATGATATTCCCCCTTTTCTTTGACCGGTGATCAGTGATTACAGAGTTATATCCTGATAATCTAAATTTCATGGCTGTATTTACGTTAGTCTGTGAGTCTATCATCATTAGTAATGCCCTCATTATCAAACTGTTTGGCCCTGTTTATGCTCAGTTTTTAAAAAAATGTGTTTTGGCCTATCGGATCATTAGCAGACTGCTGATACACCTCGCCGTTACACCTGTGTCTATGTCATGCATTTTCAAGGTGTTCAGTTGAAGACTTGTGTTCAGATTTCGCTACTGCGCATACTGCGCACAGTTTTAGAAACATCTTTGTCTGGCACGCAGTAACGTTTAAACCACAAAACATATGCGGTCAAATAGGCCTGGTTTGAGTGTTCGGATCTCAAGGCGTCTTGCTGGCTGCTTGCGGTTGTATTTAGCGCTGTCCACTCGATCCGACCCTATACCCGAATGGCAAAAGGTCTTTATATAGTTGTATTGATGTCCAATGAATTGACGCCGATTATGGTCATGGGTGTGATTTAGTGAGGTTGGGGGTAGTCAGATGATTGTGTTGTTCTCATAATTGATTCATTGCACCTTCGTCAGGAAAGGTATAAATTAAACGGTTATGTTCTTTCTCCATATCCGGGTGCCCGTCCAGACTCTTTTTGATTCTCACAATGACTTACTGTGCTCCAAAACATTTTTGGGAGGAAGCTTTTCTATGCAATAACTAGATTGCTCACAGTTTAATATCCGGACCTTCTTGTCATGCCAGGTTACTATCCCCAAGCAGTCAATGTTCTTAGGCATGATGCTGTCTTTGGGCTGCCACGTCCATCCACACTGCTGTGCCCATTGCTTGCTCCTCTTCACACGTGTCTTGAATGAGTTGTCTAGAGCTGTCGATTTGTGGCATTCGGCCCTGTGGCATTTTCTTCATACCTGGAGCAGGATGCAGCGCATTCTCCAGGTCCACCTTCAAACTATGTGCGCACTCTTTGCAGACAGTCCCCTCATAGTGTGTATGCTGAACTCCGCATAAGAGTCACATACCACACACACATACACACACACACACGATGTGCTGATCCTGGATCAGCATTTGTGCTTTCTCCTTCTTTGGTATTATCTATAGGTTGCTGAGAATTCCCTCCACATACTACACTATACACTGAAGTTTGAAATTACTTCGGGTTAAATAATTACCGGAATATTCATAATTAATGAGTCTAAATGTAACCTACTTCTTATATTCTGATTAATTAAACTGTTGCAAGACCCCGGTTTAGATTATGCTGTTTCATAGAACAGATGGATGGATAATTAAAGAATCGCAAGACTTGCTTCCTCTAAATGATGACTGTCTTTTCATTGTGAGATTTCACATGAGTTAACAAAGTAACCCAGAAGCATTCGCTGGGGGAAGGAGCTTGTCCCTGATTGATATGTCACAGAGACATTTTCTCCACCTCCTCCCCAGCTCTCTGTGAGTGTACCAGAGATTTATACCGGCTCTAAAACATAGGACAGTAATCACAGGCAGTGATAAAAAAAATCACAATGAAATGGTGACTATGGTTAAAGGCTGTCTTTCCATCACTTTGACTGGTGTGTTGTTTGACTGCCGCAAAGGATTTGGTCATTTTGCATGACACTCTTGCACTGTCCAAATTCAGGGGTTTCATCCTTCTAAGGCTGCATCTGAAGACCAAATGCATCACAGCGGGTGACGAGGCCGTCCCACATCAAAGGCTCCTTCAAACATGGCCTAGAAATGCATCCTTCTTTCTACATATGTCAGCCAATGCCAGTTCATACCAGCAATTCAGACTAGGTAATCCACCCAGTGCTTGAAGTGGGAAAAAATAAGTGCATGAACTCTAATTTTCCAACATTTGGCATTGTGCGTCGGAAAAAAAATCAAGTCTTTAGGATACAGAAGTTCCGGGTTAGGGTTAGGGTTAGCACTAAATCCACCTGAAATTAAGCTGGGTTGGACCTCTTAGTACTTGGGTGGGGAACCAGAAAAGCTGTGTGGCTGTTGGAGGGGAGTTGTTGTAGCCAGCTGGTTAGCCCATCATGCCATCTGTGTGGATCCCAACGCCCCAGTGCGGTGACGGGGACACTGTGCCTTCAAAAGAATAGGGGGGATGCCCCAGAGCCCTTGCTAACTTGCCCACCGTGGCCCTATCAGGTCTGGCCTCCTTATCACCCCATATATAAAGTCCTGGGGCAGCATGGCTGCCGTCGTGTCACCCAGGCAGAGGCTACACAGTGGGGGCGCTTGTTTCTCCCCATTGGTTCTGTAAAGCACTTTGGGTGTCTTGAAAGGCGCTATATAAACAGTCATGCAGGACGCAACACGTGAATTTGACACAGCCTAGAAGTTCTCTTGTGCTACAAAAGCTGAACACAGTAACTACGCTCACACTGAAATGGGAAAAGTAGTGTTTTGTCGTAGAAATTGAGCATAGTTCAACATTTTTTGTCGCAAGATAAAACAGTGCTTAAGAAACACAATTCTGGCCATAACAGGCTTAATTACAGGGAGTCATAAGAGTTGGAGTCAAGTTTCTATCTTATAAAATCTTACAACAAAACAGTATGTGGTTGTGTTTCCTGTAATGGTCAAAGAGGATGACATTCCATGTGCATCCTGAGATAGACTCCACTGGTTGTCTCAAGTGGTCGTATGAAAGACGTCCTTTTCTGCATAAATATCTACCTCACCTCACGATGACAGTAGATGGCGCTATAAATTCAAAAAAAGTATAAATTTATAATCCTAGGCACCAGGCGGCACTATAAAACCTAAAATCAAAATGAACTGTTTCCTCTTAGCAAAAGGCTCCCGGCTGAGTGCTTTCACATCTGTTTCATTTCTCACATTTTTTTTTTTTTTTTGCAGTATGGCATCCCAAATTTCCAAAATTCTCTGACCGCTACCTCAATGACCCTGATCAGAAGATTCTCCTAAAGAAAGAATGTCAGTAGCTCAGCTTCTGCCTTAATTGCTGCAGCTCCTTGAAGATTTTTATGGTCCCTTGGTAGCCTCAGAGCTACGCATCTCCAAACTGCCTGATTGTATATAATGTATATCTTTCATGTCAGATGACCTGCTTACATATTTCCTCCACTCTTTGATTATGATATCCTTTGTGTCCTATTATGTATTTAAGGCAATTTAAATCATTTTATAATTTCCTCCTGATTAGTACCTTTCAACATTAAGATTCCAAAGATCTCATTTTGGCTCTTAAAATGAGGAAACCTTGAGGGACATCATACAAGGGATTTCGTGTTCTGTCCAATCAGAAACTCTTCAGCTGTCATATCGCTGTTGTTTTACACGTTCACTGTTTCTTTCAAAAGGGACTCTGTAAATTAGTTTCATTCTGATTCCATTGCGTGCAAGTACATCACCATGGGCAATCTACATCTACATGATTTTGCAAGATGAGTCTAAGGTTTTGTGAGTGTAGCTTGTATTTTGCGCTTAGTGTTTTGTGAACAGGAGAGGAGCTTATTGAAAATGTGTTTTTGTGATTCAGAAAAACTGTAACCAAAGAGAAAAAAACATGTTATACTTTAAAAACATAAACTTAATGTCATGCTGCACCAGGCAGAAAATTCTGATCATGCTTTGTAAAGAGAAAGTGACGTGTGATACCTCCAGGTAACAGTAACAGCATGGCGGTATGGATGCACCGACGATAATAATGCCAAAGATGATGAAGGCGATGATGCTGATGAAGTGACCTATTCAATAAATTAATTTTGGCAGTTGATCTTAAACTCGAGGTTAAACTTTGAGCCTCGTAAATAAACTTCAACTTTTTTCGACTGAGAAATATTGCTAAAGCGTCTGTCTTTTGCAGATACTGAAAAGATCATGCCTGTGATCAGTACATCTCATCTGGACCAGTGTAATGGCTTATGTGCCGCACTGAATGGCTCTTTCATTGCTTGTCTCCAGTTCATACAGAGCGCTACAGCCAGACTACTTACGAGATGAAAGGTTCATGAGCATATTGCCTGAATTTTGAAGTCACTTAACTGGCTACCAGATCGATTCAGAATTTTTAAATTTTATTGATCACTTGTTAGGCTTCGCATAGTTTGGCTCCTGAATATGCATCTGAATTAATGATGCCTTGTCAAAGAGCTACACCCTTAATGATCATCTGGCCAAGGTTCGCTTGTCATTCCAAATTGCAGACTAAAGACCAAAGGTGATTAAACATTTAAAAACAAATTATCATTCAACTTTTGTAAATGCACTTTTTAAAATCAATTTATCTTTAATTTGTGTAATTTTTCTTATATTTGTTTTAATCTTTTCGTCTTATTTCAGTGTTTGTCTGGAATGTTATTTCTTTTATTTTATTCTTCTGTTGGTTCTGTCTGGGGGATGCTGTGGTTAACACTGTCGCTTCACACCTCTAGGATCTGCGTTTGAGTCTCTGCTGGGGTTCCCTGTGTGTGGAGTTTGCATGTTCTCCCCGTGTCACCGTGGGGTTTCCTCCAGGTACTCCGGTGTCCCTCCACAGTCCAAAAACATGCTGGTGTGTGGTGTGTGAGTGAACGGTGTGTCAGTGTGCCCTGCGATGGGTTGGCGCCCCATCCTGGGTTAATTGTTCCCTGTCTTGCACCTGTAACCCCCAGGATCAGCTCTGGACCCCCCTGCGGCCCTGAATAGGACAAGTGGGTACAGAAAATGGATGGATGGATGGTTCTGCCTGATATGATGAGAAGCACTTTGTGCTGCCTGGCTTAAGAAGCACTATATAAATAAATGTTTACATTCATTATTGTCTTCTGTGTTTTGTGTTGTCTCATGTGCGAAGCTCTTTGTAAAAAGGATTTTTAAGTGGAAATTTCTCGTTGATATGTTATTTTATGCGAAGCAGTCCATCCATTGTACAGGCAGGAGAATAGCTGTCACTGTGAGGTATCTACCCTCCCAGTCTTTACTCCCCCGGCCACAGAACACAATCTGCATTGTCTATCTATTTGTTTTAGTTTGAGACTAAAAAATCGAGAGCTGAGAAAGGGAAACTTTGTTTGCTGGCCATAACAAACGCAGCATTGTGACTTTCATAGACATGAAGAATGCTAATGGTTGTGGAATAAGATATAGCAAAAAACAATGGACATTAAATCAATCAAAACCCAATGAACCAGCAGCACAGAGCATGCCAACCAAACAGGGTCGGATTTTCTGGGTCCCCACTCAAAAATGCACTCTGCCCAAACAACTGAGAGAACGTCATTGTTATCAGCATATAGACCTCCTTCAAGGAGCTTGTCCTGCTTTGGAATGTCTTCAGTCTGTCAAGGAGATCATCGAGCAGAAGACTTCCTTCTCTCTCCAGCTGCAAGACTCGACATTAACGCCATGCATTTACAACATAACACAGCCATTGTTCACTGAACCCAGAGCAAATCAGTAGACATGGGGAGAGTCAAGTTAAGTGAGCTTTATTGTCATACTTTCTATACACATTTTAGTTTAATATTTTAACAAAGCAACAACCAACAGGGTAACCGAGTCCCTGGAGAAACTGAGAGTTAACAGCTTTGCTCAACTGAAATCATTTTGCTGGTACTGGCTTTTAAACTGGCAACCTTCTGAGTCCTAATTTACCCACAGTCCCTGGCTTAGGAGGCAAGTGCCTTATCCATTAGGCCACCGGGGCTGTCCTTAAGATATCCACGCAGGACATGAACAGAATACAGCCAAGCGATTTCACTATTTATTACACCCAGCATCCATTGAAGGTCTGGATGTATTTACTTACCGTTGATTAAATTAGTAACTGACATTTAGTTGAGCTATTGTAAAATCTATAGCAAAAGCACATCTAACAATGTCACTCAGAGCCAGACGGCACTACGCTAAAAACCTCTTTGCTATATTGGTCTGAACAATAAACAGCACACTGGCTTCTGGGTTATTACAAAGAATGAAGAAACACTCAGATCTATTTTTGAAAGCTGGAGAAGAAGGCATTTCTGTGAGGAGAGACTGTATGCGTGACCTTTGTATTAGGAGAATGATATGGTAAGGCAATAACCCCATAATATTTAAAAATGATTGGGCTGACATCCCAGGGAGGAGCAAAGTGAACTGAGAAGCTGATCCATTAAGTTCATCTCAGCCTTGCCATTTGTTATATAAGGTTGAATTTAAATTTCTCTGCCTCAGTTTTTTTTTTACATTTGCAGCACCATCAAAATAGAGTAATGAAATTAAGGTTTAGTTGCCAATCGTACAGGTGCATTGAAATACGTTGGTTTTCACATATCCTATCATGCTCTCCTTTTATAAGATACACACACACACAGACACATACACAAAGGAATAACTTTGAGCTGAGCAT
>JABFDZ020000042.1:13840809-13854854 GCA_019775955.2 Pollimyrus isidori
CCCTAAATGCATTGAAGCAACTGCCATGTGATTGGTTGATTAGATAATTGCATTAATGAGAAATTTAACAGGTGTTCATAATAATCGTTTAGGTGAGTGTATATTGGCACTGTTAATGAACATGCTTGTGTAGGAAGGCTATCATATCTTTCACATACATATGTATCTTTGGGTCGCCCCCCCTCCCCCCACACTGGTCACTATTTCTGCATCAAAAGCAAATGTAATAGCTTCTGCGTCACTAATGGACCAAAGGCTAATTGTATTTCAGTGGAGATCAGATAAGCCTCCGTTTTTTAACAATTGGATTAGTGAAATGCTCTCATGCTGCAGTTGGAAAAATTGACATACATTAGGGCCAACTGAGAGGAAAACATCAGCGCAACCTGGTCACCTTTCATCATATTTAGGTAATTTTCATTGATTCGGTTTTTCTGCCAATATTTGAACGAGGCCATTAGTTTATTGGATATTGGTCTTACGTGACATTGCATGGCACAAATTTAGATGTAGTGAAAGTTCAAGACTACAAGTAATTAATGGGGGCATATGGGCAGTAAGCTGGACTGGTCTAAGAAATCACTGGTGGTAATCTTATTACTGATGTAATAAGAGTCAGAGTAAGCTAATTTTCCTACGCAGACTCTAATCATTTAGGGTCTACAACACCATGTGATGGATGTTCTCGACATTGTGGTGGTCAGTGCCATCTTCTACGCTGTGATATAATGGGGGAGCAGTGTGAAGGAGGCAGACACAAAGAGGCCTAACAAAATGATGCAGAAGGCTGGCTCTGTGGTCAGCGAGAAACCGGACACCTGGGAAACTGCCGTAGATGGGAAAATGTTGGCCAGACTTCAGCCTGTCGATGGGAATGTGGATCTACCACTTCACAGGGATATGGTTGGACAAGAAGCATCTTGAGGTGCCACCTGACTAGCATGAAGTGCTCCACTGAACGCCACTGAAATCTTTCCTCCCCACAGCCATCAGACTCTATTACCCAAGGTCACTGCTTCCCTTCCTCCCTTACTCTGTCTTTACTCCGTCTTTTATATTCCACTATTATGTGCAACAATAGGTCACTTGTGCGGCTCATATCAAAGCGGCTCCTTTGAATGTGAAATATTGCATCACTACGTGCAATATTATCAATATCAATGTGTAATATACCTCTGGCTCTGAGAAACTACAGTGAGAATATAATGCACCTGGTCAGACACTTCACTATACAGCATTTAAACTCACAGTGAACTAGTCAAATAGCAAACTAGTTACATAGTTATACATAGTAGATCCCTATGAGTATGTAGCTTCTCTCCTAAAGAGTTTATATGGTGGCTAATTTGACCTTTAGTCAATCTATATATTTTATTTTATATATTTGATTTTTATTTGTGATATATACCATCATTCATTGTGGTATACAGTTTTCATTGTGTCTTATGGTGTGTCTGTCCATGTGTGCAGTTGTAGCAGAAACAATTTCCCTTGGGGATCAATAAGATTTTTCTAGTTCTGATTCTGACTTTCCATTCAGTTAGTAATAAGCATAACTATGTGTCTAATTCTGAGTGCCAGTTTACCCTGTTGCATTTGTAAAAGTGCAAGTGAAATGTTACATTTGACTGCCTTTTATGTTTATGGTTTAATCACAGTTCGCATGATAATGATTAACTCCTCCGCGTTCCTTAAGTCACTGTCAAGTCAGATGAAAACATTAAAATATTACTATGTATACATCGTTTTTTGGTTTTATTAAGACATGCATTTTTATAATGCATTTTAAGTGTATGAATACATGTTGTATTAAAGAAAAACAAAGAAACTAAGGACTGTTTTTCCATAATGAACAATACATGAGCTGATAATGTGACAGTGTTAAAGGTAACCCTATAACTTTAAGTGACATGTTGACTGACTAAACTTGCTCAGCATGGATGTCCATGTTAAGAACAGGATATAATGGTGGACAATTTGAGAGCCACAGTATGCAGGGAATCTATGAAGTCAATTTTACAAGCAGCCAAACAATGCCCGGCTGCATAAATGGAATAAAAGGCTTTGTATCAATCTTTCGTAAGTGTTAGGCAACCTGGAATGGCCATGTCCAGAGTTACAGAGCAAGAATCCACATTTTACATGAACTGCATACTGCAATGCAGTCATGGGAAACAGAAAGTACACCCTTCTTCAGTTCCTTGTATTTATCAGTGCTTAAATAACAATTGTGTTGTCCTTATCCAATGAATACTCAATTATTACTGAAAATTCCATGAGTACTCAGTTCACTTCCTGAGAAATCCAGTTAGCAGCACTGTTAAGTACTTTGATTTTTTTTTAAGTACAGTTGTGCATGGGGCTTTGGGAATACTCTAGCACTGTCTCCATGTATTTGTGGATTAGATAAAGGTGTCTGGCTGTAACACACAGGAGTGTAACACACTTGTGTGAATGTAGTAACGTGTTTATATATTTGGCACAAGTCACAAGTCAATTAGACCCTAGACACCCCCACACTGAGGGGGCCACTGGTCCTCACCTATGGACATGAGCTGCATGACTGAAAACTTGCGAGTACAAGTTTCCATTATTTGACACGGGAGAAGAGTTTGCACATCCAGAGGAACCTTGAGTTAGAATCGCTGCTCATTCAGATGGAGAGCTCTCAGCTAAGGTGGGTCCTGTGCTCTATGGATATCAGCCAGTCAGGTCTCAAGGAAGCTCATCAAGGTACTTCCTGCTGGGCAGTGGGCAGAGGCCCAAGGGTAGACCCAGGACATGCCGGAGGGACTACATGTCCCAACTGGTTTGAGAACTTCTTGGGATATCCCAGAAGAGAGGAAAACAATGGTTTGATCTGACCTGTTCTGAATGACAATGCAATTAGAGCAAAAATATTTTAATTTTACACAAACACAGGTCATATATTACAATATCTCCTGGTAGTTGTATGTGACTCATTTGAACAAATGAGACAAAAGAAATTAAATTCCGCAGGTTCCACAGAGAATGCATCCTTACCTGCAGGTGCAGCAATTATGACATAACCATACAGTCCATGTACATGCCTTGCGGCCAAAAGTGGACAGTTCAGTTCCAGAAAGTAAAAATCCAGACAAAGATTTTATTTCAACCAACCAGTTGAGCATAAAGAATGAATCAACAGGTTGGTTGAAACAAAATCATGGTTTGGATTTTTACTTTCTGGACACAAACTGTCTACTTCTGCTTGTGGCTCAATATCGAACTTCAGAAGGAATAAACAGTTAAATTATGTGCCATCATTGCCCAGTGTCTGCAGCACAGTCTCCAGCACAGACAAGAACCCTCTCAGGACCTTTTCATCTCTGGGTTCCTGTTTGACGGTCACATGTAGCCTATCCTCGTCAGAAGCGGGACCACACAGAAGCTCGGCCAGGATGATGGTTTCTGAACCATGGGCGTACAGGTAAGCCTTCCAGGGATCACTACCGGGTCGACTGAAGGCCAAGGCCTGGATCTGCACCAACTGCAGGGCAGCCTGCAGGGTTTCTGGCTGAGAGCTGAGCTCAGAGCAGGGCAGCGCCACAGTCTGGAAGGTCTCCACCTCCAACCAGAGCTTCTCAAAAGCCTCTGGGGCCAAGGCAGGCCCCAGGGTGAGGCAGCAACTCGCCACTTCCTCTGGCAAACCTGAGCGGAGATCTTCACTTGCTTCTTGCACTATGGAAACAGCGAAGAAAGGCAGACAAGCACTGTGAAGCCAAGCTGGGACAGAAACCCGGCCCAACACATCAGCCGGTCGCTGAAACCATAAGACAAATGGGTGCTGCCCTGATCCACCCAGACTTTGACCGGGCTTCCGGACCTAGAACCCACCTGCCAGGGTACAGTTTGCAGCACTGTGGGCCGTACCATCGGAGCCGCCAAGGGTGGGCAAGGCGGCACCGTCACAGCCGATCCCAGCCACAACGGACCCCGAGCTGGACACCGGCTCCAGGGTGTTGAAATGGGCAGCCCAGTTATTGATGGCCTCCTCAGGCCGGCCAGCAATCAGGCCCAGGGACGGATCTGACTTTGGGCCCCCCAGAACCTGCCGTGTCTCCTCCACCCCACAGCGCAGCAGGCGGTAGTAGAATAAGGCGCGGTCACGCACACACATGTCAGTCTCCTCCTCTGCCAAGTGAAAACGGGACAAATCAATCTGGAAGCCCGATGCCATGTGAAGAGGCCACGGCCAGATCTACGGCGCTCAGATGATATGTTTGGTTAAGCAAAAATTAAAATTGTCACTTTTAGAAACGATTTATTTTCATTTTTATACATTGTTGCCGTTTAGAAATGCTACGCTGTCTAGATAGGAATGTGACGGCCTGCCTTGCTTCTTCGCGGCCTGCCTTGCGGTGTCTCGGCATACCGATGCAGAAGTGCAGCAGGCGTCCCAACATGTCCTGGGTCTCGGCGGGCCGAGAGAGGAACAGCCGTGTCGTCGCCGTCAGGAGCTCCAGCTTCACCAGGGTGGACAGTTCCGTCTTGAGGCCATCAATGTAGTCTTCTAGGATGTAGGGGGCACCAGAAATCTGGTCGCCATGCATGCCTAACAGCCAAATCAGAGCCTGTTTCCCCTGGACAGGAAAAAGTTGGGAAAAATATTAACCTCAAGACCCATCTGTTCGTGGAAGATGTCCACTAGCCACTCCGTCTTCCCTTGTTGGCTTCTTGTGCCTTCCTTAGTACTTCATCTTTTGACTGTATAGTCCTATTTGGTTCTTAATATCTCAAAAACATTATATAGCTTGTGCTGTGATACTATTAATACTTGTACCTGAACATTACGCTTAGTCGACTCCTGATGGCTGTATTCTTGTGCTTTCTGCCTCGTTTGTATGTCGCTAAAATCGTCTGATAAATAACGTAAGGGTAAATAAAAGACGGCATCAGTCAGCCGCGGGTTTGTTGTTTCTGGGGCCCCAAATGTCGACTCCCCCAGACATTCAAAAACTAATTTAATAGCTAGCAAGCAGAGTCAAAACATCATGGCTAGCCAGCTGGTTAGCAGGCCATGCTGCTTCGACGTCATGCATATAAGGAACAAGTTTCTATAATTCTTAGTGTAGCGACGTGGCCAATGTGGGATTTGAGTCTTACGTCACTGTCCTGGATGATCTCCTCACAGCCAGCAATGGCCTGACACACGCATGCCGTGGACTGGGGACACAACCAGACCAGGTCTCGGAATGTCTGCACCACAGCTGGAAGATAAGACGACATCTTTAATAAGAGAGTAATCGCTGTGAAGACTGACCACGTGTGGCCACTGCAACCCAAAGATACTTTACGGCGGTAAGAGCCCCAGTGGCTCCGCCTACCCGAGGTGATGTGCTCCTGCCTCAGCCCCAGCAATCCCGTTAGAATGGCCAGGCCGCGCTCACTGTACGTCCGCCCGATGCGACCTGATGGCACCGACGGCACAGACCACACATCAGAATTTACGGTAGATTCACTTTTCGCCATTTAGCAGTCGCTTTTATCCAAAGCAACGCACGTTTTTGAGAAAGCGAGGTCTATCAAGCCCTCCAGCAACTAGGGGTCAGGGGCTTGGCTCAAGGGTCCAACGGTGACATCACTCAGCTGAACCTGGGATTTGAGCCCGTGACCTTTAGATCACAAACACTATGTCTTAATTTACCACATGGGGCATGTGTTGTGCATGTAGTGGTACACTGATCTGCACACTTCTCTTATTTATTCTTATATTAGCTATTTTGTTTCAACCAACCACCTGAGTACTCTGTGACTGCGACTCTTTATGTTCAACTGGTTTTGGTCTGGACCTTTACTCTCTGGACCTGAATTATCCAACTCTGCAGATCCATGCCATGGGCTCAGATGCACTCCCATCCTGTCACAGATGCTGTTTTTTGCACCTCTTGCTGATTAGTCTGGGTGTTTTTTTCCATCTTTGGCACATAGAATCCAACATCTGTGTCCCCCAATGACAAGCCGTAATGTGGACTCATGTGACCACAGAACACGTTCCCATTGTCTGTTGGTCCATCTCAGACGAGCTCAGGCCCAGAGAACTCGCCGGCATTTCTGCACAAAATTGATGTGTGGCTTCCTCTTTGCAAAATGGATTTTCAGGGAGCATTTCCTGATGCAACGGTCTAATGCGTTAAGTGTGTTAAGCAAGAATGATTTCCCGAAGTACTCTAGAGTCCATGCGGCTATGTTTGTCATGGTAGCATGATGGTCTCTAATGCGATACCACCTAAGGGCTTGAAGATCACACACACTCAGCGGTGGTTTCTGCCCTTGGTCTTCATGCACAGATTTCTCCACACTCCCTGAATGTTATTAACTGTAGATGGTGACAGACCTAACCTCTTTGCTACCTTGTGCCGAGAAACATTGTTTTTAAATTGACAGATAATTCTATTACGAAGTTCAGCATTGACCCATCTTTGCTTGCAAAGAGTGAGACTGGATGCTCCTTTTATACCCAAACCCACACCTTTTATCAGTTAACTCGCTACTTGAGGAACCTTCCAGAATGTTACTTGCGTGACCTTCTCAGTCTCACTTTGCCTGCGTGCCAACCGTTTTGGAGTGTACTGCAGGCATCCACTTCTAAATTTGTTTATGTTTAACAAACAAAATTAAGTTTGCCTGTCAAAGTGCTGGAAATCTTTTCTTTCTTCTCTTTTCCTTTTGCCTGTTAAATAAAGGTTCAGGCGATTTTAACGCATTTTTAGAAAGCGTCCCAACTTTTCTGGAAATGAGGTTTGTATGTTCTGCCCCACCCCCATGCTCACCAGCATACCCCTGGGACTCAGATCTTACCGACGGCGAAGATGGCGGCCTGCGCCAACTCTGGAGAGACGTCGGTACAGTACGCCTGGAGCTCTTCCAGGATCAACACCACATTGTCGTCGTTCACCAGCTCCACTAGGATCTCCATCTTGCGGAACTTGATGTAGCCAGGCTCCGAGTAGCTGCAGAAGAACTTCTTGTAGTGGGGCGAGAACTGCGCCGGGAGGCTGTGCAGGACGCGCTGCACGTGGCACAGGCCCGTGAAACGAAGCTCGCGTGAGCTGGCCGTGCAGGCGGCCAGCAGGGGGCCCCGTGCCCGCACCAGCGCGTCCGCCTGTACGGTGGGGTGCCCCGAGGCCAGCTGCAGGAAGAGCCGCAACGTGGCGGCCATAACCACACTGTCGCTGCCCTGCAGGTGGCCGTCCAGCAGGTTGAGGATGTCGAAGAGCTCGGTGTCGTCACGGGGCTGGTAGCGAAGCAGGAAGCCCAGTGTCTCGCTCTGCCCCCACACGTCCAGGTCCTTCAGCCTGTTGGGGGGGCAGATAGCCCAGTACGTGTGAGGTATGACATCATCAACATGTCAGCCCGTGTTGCTTTTTTTGGCTCCCTCCCCCCCCTTTTTTGCATTCTCACTTCATTTACATATTTATCCAGTTGAGTTAGCAGGGGCAGCGCGTGTGACACCGACAACCACAGGATTTAAAACATTGACCTCACGAAACTACTACTACTAAGTTCCTTTTCTTAAAAGCACAGTCTGTGTGAATTACGACGGGAACTTTTGAGGCAGGGCCACAGTTAAACAGGCGCTGTCTTTTAACATGGCAAAGGGATAGATAACTACCCAAAAAGCACTGCACTGCAGACACATTAGAGTTGGGGAAAACCGGTTCATTATTCTTGTATTCTGTCTTACATTTGTTTCTACTCAGTCCATTGTTGAGCCCTTGACCAAAAAAATATCCATCCATTTGGACTGGTAAAATGGTTAAATCCCCAATAAAAAGGGTTATGGTCACTCGGGATACCAGAATTCAAGGTTAGCTGTGGACTAACCCCCAGTTCTGCTAAAGTTTACTGTGTTCTATCATAAAATTCTGCATTTCTTGATACCGCCATGCCCTAAAAGACACCACCTGTTCAACAGATGATGTGCGATGGGCTTGTTAATGACCACGCCCCCCTCTGCTTTCAGGATCTCCTCCAAGGCCCGCAGGCAGTTCAGCATGACCACCGGGTCCGGATCCCTCAGCAGTCCATACAGCTCGTTGACAACAGTGCCATCTAGAGGAGGCAGGAAACACGAAGAGGTCCGAGATCAGTATAGGGCAAAAACAGTGCTTCTCAATCCGGTTCCTGGTGCCGCCCCCCACCAGAAAGTTTTGAATCCAACCTGCCACATTCATTATTAGCCTATTAAGCACCACCTGAGCCTGATTAAGGTTGGGTTAGAAATAAAACATTCTGGTAGGGGAGGCACCAGGAACTGGACTGAGAACCACTGTCCAAAAACTATAGAGTGGCACCATGAATGTAATACAACATTAAATACACTAACTGTTGTTGTAGTGGGTATTATTATTGTTTGCATTATACAGTGATAACTGATAAACCTAAAACAATAAAATGAGCAGAATGACTAGATCCACGCTGACTCCACACCCTACAAGGAAATGAACTGGAGAGCTTGGAGGAGAAGTGGAGGGATGCGCTTCTCTCTGCCAGCAACCGGAGATCCCCTGATGCTTAGCAACCAACACATCAGGCCTCATGCTCCTAAGCTACAATGCCCAACTGTTTTCGAGCTCGGAACAGTGCTGATATTCAGCACAAGCTGCCAGTGTTGCCAGTCAGACTGTGATTAAGTCACCCGGGCCGTGTTGCCCTTACAAGTGGGCATACAGCCGCCTGCCATCCTCCAACTGCTACCCAGAATCCAGCTGTATAAAACAGGTGAGATTGAGATATATTTTATATCTGCACAAGGGACACAACGATTCTTAGGTTTTTGCATATCCTGTCATCCTTAAGGGAGACAGTTGATTACTCTGACAGCAAAGGGATTTGAACCCACAACCTGACGCTGGCACAGATCCCCTAACTTACTGAGCCACATGTTGCCCCCCCCCTGCAAATTAGAGCATCAGATATCCATGCAATCGCTGTGGATATAAAAAAGAACAGCAGCAGTATGCATAGAGTAGAGGCTAACAGTACATCAGAAGGGAAGTCTATGGAGCCTGTTACCTATTTCAGCATCAGGTTGCAGGTTGCGCATCTTGGCACAGCCGAGCACGGCCACCCTCCGCACGTACGACGCCTTGTCCCGCAGCCCCGTCAGCACCGGCTGCTGGATGTACTCCGTGATCCCTGGCATCCTGATCCAAAAGGGACACGACAGCCTGTAATGGTGGGACATCCTGGGAAACATCCTGTCCTGCATGAAAATCCTACTTATTATTATATGAAATGAACTCAGTACATTGCTAAGACCGCTAAGAACAAAGGAACAGCAATGAAAGTCGAACTCTCACAAAATGGGTTCTCGCTACCATTTTGGGATGTAGGTGTCCCAGACTGCTTAGGCAGATAGAAATATTAGTAAATATCTCCATTGCACCTGAGAAAAAAATACAACAGGGCTATTTTGTTTGAATTCTCAACTGATATTGTATTCTAACACAACATTTATGAAACGCTCCATAAAAAAATATATATCAAACTATGGAAGGAAGGTAAGGCCATTAGCGATGGTCGTCGTGTCTAGAGAACATAGGTGAGTAGATGTATTTTAACACAGCTGTATGAGAGATATATTCCAGATGATAGTCGTCCGTTAGGGAGCATCTGATGCGTCCCCTGAACAAGGGCCCCTGGGCTGGCCAACACACCGAAGGTTGCACATGTTCCTCAGGGCCAGGCCGCGCACCATGGGGTTGGGGTCGGCACAGTCCTTGTGCAGCGTGTTGATGGCCAGCAGGGTCAAGTCGGGCTTAAGCTTGGCGTAGGTGCACATGTAGAGATAAACCAGCTTCTTCTGCACGATGTCCACCGAGGCTCCGGCCTTCACCATCTCCATGAAGAGGGGGGACATGTCCAGGCCCTGTGTCATGAACCTGTCACATGTTTGGGGTTCAGAATTCTTGGTTTGCCTTTTATACCTCAGGACGCAGGAGATCAAAACAGAACACCTGTATACATCTTATACATTTTCTGACTAATATCTTCCGATTTTGCACCGTCTGTTTTGAATTTTATTTTGCTATCACATCCTTGTATCGCTGAAAGACTAGAGTTATTCAGCAGTACTGCAGGATTTGTTTCAGAAACTCTTCATACCTTTCCCCGTCTCGCCTTAATGTTGTTGTGTCGATATCTTTATTAACAAATCCGCCTCGTGAAATTTTAGGAGAGCGATGTTTTCAAAATGCACTCGTCATTTTTGCTAACATTAAAGTAATTCTACACAGCAGACATTTTTCTAACTGTTTAGTATGCAGGTGTGCAAAGAAATATGTGTTACCGTCTTGAATGGTATTAGCAGTAAATATTGGCTCATTTTTAACCATCGGCTGATGGCCAATTGTTGCTATATCAGCCAACACTGAAAGTTAACTGATACCAGCAGTGCATCTCCAGTTTTTAGGAAAGGCTAAGAACTGAGTATGACATTTCAACCCGGGTGTGCCCTGCCTTGTAGCCTGCACACCCGGAGATGGAATTCAGATTCACCGTGACCCTGTACTGGATGACCGGTACAGAAAACGTGTGGATGATTGTATGGATAGATGTTAATGACTGTGCCTGGATGTAATGTGCCCCATGTACAACTAACAAGCATCTTTCTGATGTACTCACAACACATTAAGTGTTTCTTAACCATTGCATTCTAGTTACGTATTCGTTACCCACAGTAGATGGGTTCCTGTCCTTGTGAGGACATTTGGCAGTCAACTACAATGCCAGAAGAGTTTCCAAATAAAAGAACTGCGGAATCCTCACCACACATATGACTGTGTCCTATCACCTATAGCAGGACAGCAAACAAACGGCCTTCTCACCGGATGACACGCAGAATCACGTTGCGGTAGCGCAGCCGGTCAGACTGGATGTTAGGATTGGAGAGAGCCCTCTTCAGCTCCTTCACCGTCTCTTCAGAGCCCAAATACGGCATTTCGCCCACTGATATTCGTCTATGAAGTAGAGCAGCGGCATTCCGTTACATGCACTATACCCAAACACCAAATTAATTTTAATAAAGATAAAAAAATCCCGTGTTTCCTAACATAAGCCCGACAATTTAACAGGTTTCACAGGTGTAGTGTTAATGGGGTGTAAACAATAAAGCAACACAACGACGGCAATGTGACCCTGACAGGAGCATAAAATCATATATGACATCTGGAGTTTGTGTCCCATGTTTCTGGACAACCGAGAAAGGCTGTCATACGCTTAGCATGAAGCACGGCTAAAACACGATACTCACAAAGCGTCAGTCGTCGCTATAAACTTCGCCTTTTAACTATTTACAAAATGACATTAGTTAATTAATAATAAAAAAAGAACCAGCACCCCCATTTCACTTCACGTTTCCTTGGAGTGTTTTTCTATTTTCGATCTTTGGCCGGAAGCGGACCTGAAAGAAAAATGCTTCCCCTGCAGCGGAAACAGTAAAAGCAAATGCCTATAAATGCTTAAATGTGTGATTAAATGAATATATAATATTTATGTGGATATCATTTATAATAAACACATATAGCTGCATAAAACATAATATTAAGTATATCGATAATTTATTTTTTAGAATGTTGGAGGCTGTTCACGGGGGATGCATAAGAAAGTGACACAAGTGATTTCCGGTCAGAGGCACCTTCTTACTTTCGTTGGAAAAATGTTTTGGTGGGTACTTCTCTTGCCTCACACGTCCACGTGTTTCCTCTTTAAGTCCAAAGATGTAGTTTTGCCGAACGTGGTGTGTAAGTTGACCGTTATGTGTAATTACCCCGCTAATGCCCTGCGATGGTCCAGACGGTGAATGTGCATCCTGCGATGTAACTACTGACCGGCCCAAGCGGTTGGTAGATTTTAAGAGACCTTATTAGAGACTACATGCGGTTAAAGTCTTCTATTGCCAATAAAAACAGTTTTTTTACGCCTCCCCCAACTTTTTCTCTGTAGAGTAACCTGGCTACGAAGGGCAGCCACCTGTTGGGGTGCCCAGGGAGCTGGGGGTTAAGGGCCTTGCTTAAGGGCCCACAAATATGCTAAGGCTGGGTTTGAACCAGTGACTTTCTAAGTACAGGCACACAGGCTTAGCCCACTGAGCACACACTGCCATAATTTGCCATAAGACTACGTGCTCTTGCATGAGTCAGAAAGCGTGACACTCAAACCAGATCCGAAAGAGTTGCTATTTGGTAAACCTGGTTGTGACTTTGTACAGTATGTACACACCACTTCTCTTTAATGCTGTCGGACATTATGATCTGGCTTTAGGACTCTGCAGTGGGGTCCCTACATCAGGCATTAGTCCAAAATGACATGCTTATGAAATATGGATGACATCTTTTAGAGGGAATGAGGTTTGTGTTGCAGAGATGGTTTTGTTGGTAGACTGACAAAAGAATGCACAGCCAAATTTAGTCAATTCATTTAATATTGCAGAAAATACAATTGTATCAGCTAAACATTGGGTCTTCACAAAATATACTATATGAATTACACAAAAGGCTTAATACTTTGCCATAAATCTGTAGGCAAGGATAATAGTTATTTCATTGTTCTTGGGCAGGACACTTTAAAATATGGTCCATCATTAAATGTCCTTACCGTTTTCCACACTCCCTAAAACATAATGTGAAGTAAATGCACATTGCTTAAATTCATTTCCTTCCAGTCTGGACCCATCAGTACTTTAAGAAAAACAGAGGTGAGGAAACCAGAAAAGTATTTTACATACCTGTACATTTCAAAATTTAATTCAAGGCAATATTTGATTCAAGTTGTCACCAAGAACAGACCTACTTAAATCACAAGGGCTCAAATAGTCCCATGCAATGTTACAGAATGTTCCAATTATTTCCTAAATCTACTCATCACAAATTGAGAAAACCCCTTATTGTATATAAATGCAGCTGAAGCATTGGCTTGACCAGGTTTTAGTTAAGCTTATTCGTTAATAAATGTTAACACTGCAGAGCAAAACATGTCTAATCACCATTAACTCCGGATTTGATGTAGAGTAAAATTAGAAATTTTGGCTAAATGTTTTGGCCTATTTCAGTGATATGTTTGAGACATCAGATTTAAATAGCCAATAGGCATTAGAGTAGCAAATTTAAAATGGCCTTTGAAGATTAACTGAAACTATCATGCAGTTACATGAAATCATCAAATGACTCCGTGAGCATGCAATTAAGTCAAGGAATACGTTTATTAAAAACTAATTGGAGGTAGGGGCAAAAGGTTAAAACGGATTATTTTGGAGGTTTCAATCCATATGTGCAAACTGCAATGAGATTCCAGCACTGTGCACTGCAACACACACCTTCATTAAAAGCAGTGGTCAGATTACCTCCAAGAAATACACAACTAAAATCAAAACTCCCTTCTGCAGAATCAGACTTTAAATTAGCAGCCGGATTTAGGAATTTTGACCAACCATTAATGAAAACCCATACCCTTAACGTGAACTGGAAACATTCTCACATACAAAACTTGCAGTAGTTGCTGGCAGCAGCACCGGACACACGTTCAGGCTTAAATTACATTAGCTTACATTTCCACTCTCTGTTAGTGCACAATTACATCAGTTTGACACGGTTGAATTAAAACCGTTTGCTCCCATAAGGTTACCGTCATTGTTACCAGGGCATGACAACTTGTAGTTGGCAGTTTAGACTTGACATCAACAACCCTTTGGCTTTGTTGAAATACTGTAGAAGATACTAAGGCACAAAGGCAAAAAATCTTGGTTTACACCATGATGCACTACTGTGCATAGTGCCAACTGCTAAAAAGACTGCAACTCGACATCAAGGCAAACTTCTCTTTCCTGTTCATAAAGATTGGCACAGGAGAGGGGGGTAAAGGGCAGAAAACACGGCACTGAACAGTGCTCCTGCGAAGTATGGTGCAGTGAAACAAGTTTAAATTCCTTAGACCTTTAAAAAACACACAGCAGTAATTGTGCTGCAAAATCAGAACCATCTAAGCAAATGATATTCAAAGCCTTCGACTGGCAACCCCTAAAT
>JABFDZ020000042.1:13855371-13868424 GCA_019775955.2 Pollimyrus isidori
AAGCCAGACAGAATGCCACTATGCTAAAAATACAAAATAAAAACCCATCACAAAAAAGTTTAGCTCGGGACCTGATTGGGGGTCCTGCGGGAAAGGGTCCCAGTGGAGTAAGTGGAGTGCAAATCTACATGTAGTTACTTGAGATGGAACATCATCTCATGTGGGCTACAAGATAAACACGTGTGCAAGAAGTCAAAAGGCTACAGGCGCTCAGTGACATCCCCCCCCCCCATCCCAATAAAGCAAAACCCACACATAACCCTCTCATTTGCATACACATGCAGGTATTGTGAGGACCACTGATGAAGTGAAGGGGGGTTGAGCTGCTTAATATTTATCCCCGCCCCCCGTAACATTTTGCAATATCGCAGGAATGTTATATTATTACAATGCATCTCACAGTGAAAGACATTGATTCTGGAGAGCATAGGGTTTTTTTTCTCTTTAAGAAATGCTGCCATCTGCTGAACCCAAGTGAAAGTACGACCTATTCAAATTCACACACAATCCCCATGTTCGCGGAATCTTTCCCTTTGCCGTCACACTTCTTCCTCAGCCATTTTGTCAGGCTCGCTGGCTTTGAGGGGCGTGTTCACGTCGTCGTCCCGTTTCTTCTTCTCGGCTCGGTCCCAGTCCTCGCCCGCCAGCTTTTCCAGCCTCTCCTCCTCCCTCTTTTCCCGGTCTAAGAGCCTGTAGTTGATGCCCATTCCCACAAACAGGAAAACGCTGGCCACCATCAGAATGATCCCACAGCCATAGTATGTGTACTTGTAGTCATGGTAAATGTCATTGAACCGGCCTGTGGGAATAGAGCAAAGTATCAAATGCCATTATAGGTGATTTATGCGACCAAAGAGGTCGTGCTGTCATCTAGATCTTCTAGAAGACCAGCGTGAGTGGCAGTTCAGCTATGTCTATGGACCAATGTGCTTTGAGTGGTAGGCCTACACACCATTGCCCTCTTCAATAACCACACGTATTTGCACCTACCATAAAAACGTATTTGCACCTACCTCAAAGCTGCCGGTAACCTGCATCCAGGTGTCTCACCATTACTCCTGTCTACACGTTTTACATCTTTATTTACATTTTCCGTTGTATATTTACTGCTTTTATTCATACTGCATCTTATTTACTCAATGCCACCGCCTGCACCGAAAATTCTTTGTAGTTTTAGCACTGGGGAATAACACTTCAGATTGAGTCTAAACACAAAGCCATTTTAGTAATATTGACCAGGCTATTGAGAACAGTGTTACAAGGTTATGCGCTTTATGGGCTGACGCAATGTCACTCACCTAGGACAGGAGGGCCCAGCAGCACGGGTCCACACTCCACGATGGTCACCAGACCCACCGCACTGGAGAAGCGCTGTGCCCCCACCAGGTCCATCAGCGTCTCGAACAGCACGGAGCTCAGCCACCCGAAGGCGAAACCGAAGAAGATGGAATAGATCACGAAGCCTGTGTAGTCTTCAGAAAACGGAGCCAGGACGTGGCACACGCCGTTGTACAGGATCGAGGCGGCAAAGAAGTACTGCACGCGGGGCCGGACCCATCGGGTATTGGCCACGATTCCCATCGAGGGTCGGGCCACCATGTCCACAAAGGCCAGAATGGAGAGCAGAAAGGCGGCCTTGTCTTTGGGGATGTCTTTGCTCTTGGCATAATTGCTGAGGAAGACCAACGGGGCAAAGAGGCCAAAGAACATGATGACGTTCCCAAGGAGGTAGAGCAGGAATCCCCGATGGGCGAAGAGGGAGAGGTCGATGACAGAGTTGATCCTCTGCATTAAGGTCTTCTGCTCCACGGACTTCCCATCCACACGGGTGTCGCCCTTGTCCTGGGACGGCTCCAGAGCCGGCTTGGGTCCGATGGGTCTCATGAGGGACCCGGCCACACAACAGTTGAGCAGAAGCCCCCCCAGGATTAAGAAACTCCCTCTCCAGCCGAACTGGTCAAAGAACCAAGTGTTGAGGGGGGCGAGAGTGGACAGGAAGACGGGGCTGCCCGCCATCGCGATGCCGTTGGCGATGGGCCTCCGCTTGTAGAAGTACTTTCCGATCATGGTGAGCGCCGGATTGAGATTGAAAGCCAAGCCTAATCCTGCAGATGTTGAAAGTAAATGTCAGCAAGCCCTTCTGTCACCTGATGCACGACAAGTCATTCAAAGCTTAGCCTTCTCGTGTGGACCAAACTCTACAAACACATGCACAAAAAAAGACTCAGGAATCTGATTTCTACAGTGAGAAGAATCTGCCATATTGCAATGATGGACATGCGTACCTCCAATAACTCCTACACAGAAGTAGAGCCCCTCCACGGTGTTGCAAAACGAGGCAGCCACCAGCCCGCTCCCGGCCAGACAGCCCCCGATAATCATGATAGGACGACTGCCGTACTTGTTCACCAGGATACTGCTTATTGGACCTAAGAGGAAAATGGTGGGCATTAAATAGACATAGCTTTTTAAAGGGCAATTCCTCTGTGATTTTTTGACCACTTGCCTAAGATCCAAAAAAATTATATAAATTATAAATTTATATAACACTAAATTTAATGAATAGTGAAACTGCACTGCTGTCCCAGAATCTAAATGCAAAATGCGTTTAGTGTCATGAGGTTAACAAGCCACAAGGTGGCACTCCAACCAAGCTTAACATGCTGCGGTCTGGAGACATGGGACTGCCTAGAAACTCCAGCAAACTGCATGTCCCTGCTAATGCTGTGCAGACATGTAGTGGAGGCAGGATCATCCATTTCAGCCAAAGTACCACTGCAGATATGGTATAGCAGGTGATCATGACGACGGGAAAAATGCTCTGAGGAACTGATGTGTGTCGCCCCCCCGGCTCCTTTCCGTGTGAAGTTTGCACGCTCTCCCCGTTTTCGTTTTCGCCGGGGGCTCCGGTTTCCTCCCACAGTCCAAAAGCATGTGGGACAGGCTGATTGGCGAGTCCAAATTAGCCCTGTAGTTGTGTGTGTGTGTGTGTGAGAGTGTGTGTGCCCTGCAGTGGCACCTGCCCAGGGTTGGTTCCTGCCTGCACAACTGAACCAGTAGATACTACTGGATACTAACATCAGACAAACATACGTAGGAGACAGTTTTCTATAAAGAATCTGGAAAATGAGCTTTGACAGAGTTAAGTGGCTGCAACTCAGCAGATTGTCATTAATGAGAAAGACTTAAGGGAAGTTGTCAGGGACTAAATAGAATACAGCAAGGTTACCGAGAAACTAGATGGTTTGTTTCATATACTGTTATTGGCATGTCAAACTCATTATTGATTTTGCCATCTCATTCAGACAGTAGCACCCAAACCTGTGAATTAAGACAATTATCACTGTTAGTGTATATCCAGGTGTTTCACAACAATCTAAGATTAATTCGTAAACGTCTCGGGTGCTGTTTCGCAAAGTTCACAGATACAAAATACCACTGGCAGAAGGGCATCACCTTTAACGTAATGACAGGGTCTGAAAAAAGATCAAGACTAAACTGAAGCCACCATTTGTTCTGAGATAAGGAGTCTGGTAGTCTTCCAAAAGCCTATGAGCTAATCAATCTCCAAACCTGGAGTCATCTTCTTTGAGCACCTTGGTAGCTGACATGCCCTTTGAGCTTGAAGCATGTGTCCAAGACATGCTATGGCAAGAGTACGACTGAGACACTGATGCTGCTCAAGAACGAGGAAGTATTTGCGCAAGGAGTGTTTCTCATGCCGATGTTTAAACTCATGATAAGGCTCAATGTTTACTTGGAAGAGGAACACGAAACGGTTGGCACTCCGCTTTCAGACGTGTGTGGGGAAAACACGGGAAGTGTGGATAACAACTGGACTGTGTAGCTTCCCGCAAACAAGCCTAGAGTCCCGTCAAACAAAGCAGTGGAACAGACTCCAATGTGGGAACCGCCCAGGGTGGTGCAAAACCGGAATCCGAATAAAGGCACGCGTGTATTAAAAACTCTGTACGTGCCGGCGGCCACGAGGCTCTGCCTTGCCACAGAACGGGGGAGTAAGAAGTCAGCCCACCATTCCCCAACCCGACTCAGTGGCCGACCTGTATTACATTACCCAGTGCCACCACAGGATTGGTGCTCAGGGGGTAGGGTTTAAACCACAGTATTTTGCAGAGCACACTTGACACAGTCATTAAAGTAGGGGGGTAAGAAACCTGCCAAGCGAGGCCCCTCTCGGGAAAAGATGAAGTTTCAGGATAAAATGTTCCTAGACAGGATCTTTATTCACTGGCCCGCTACAAAGGTTCTCATTGACCAGGCTGTATTTCACTGCAAATGTGCACTGCTATGCTCTGGACTCTCGGGATTCAGCAGCCCCAGTTTCTCTGCTGACATGGGGGACACAGTGACCTTGATAGAAGCCTCGATGGTATACTTGCTTGCACAAGGGACTACAATGGAGTGACAGAAGAGGGAACCTTCACCCAGTGGCCACGTTTAGTTGTTTACCACTACTTTCAAACCTCAGATCGCTCTCTTACCGTGGGTCTGCGTCCCACAGACACGTGATTTAGGCACAAATGTGGGAGCTGTGTGGAAACCAAGTGCAGAGGGCAGCACAGGGGGTGGAGGGTGACCAAAAGGGTTAGGACACTGTGTCTGTGATTGGAAGGCTACCCACTAGCTGCATCTGCTACATAAATGCACTAAGAATCAGGGGCAAGACTTAAGTCGATGTCCAGGTGGAGTAAGTCCAAGACAAGAGCAGAATGGATTGCCCGTTTCTCATTTTTAAGGACTTGCTTTCAAGTGGTCATACCCAAAGATCTTGAGGAAAACCCGCCCTCAAATTGGGACAGGGTCCCTCTCTGAGGCCCTTGAAAAGGACATAGGGGATGCACAAAGCACATGCTGAATTTTACCTTTTTTTGACTCTTAGCACAATTATATCCACTCAACTGACTAAGCTCATATTTTACACAGCATTGAGCAGCTTTAAAAAGGTGGCTGTACTACACAAGTTTAACACTGCTGTTCGCGGACAGTCACTAAGCCCCCTTCCTAAAGCAGTTAAAAATAATAAATAAAATAAACAAATCCAAGAGGAACGTGATAGAGGTGTAATGGCACAGTTCAAAACGCACAGTTCAATATGTACCTCTTTTTCAAGTCATGGTCCGGTACATTTTTGGTACAACTAACAAAACAAATAGCTTCTTTTTTTTCCTTTATTAAAGAGGACTTTTACTGAACAAAGTATGATCATCTTTCTTAAAATCTCCCAATACTGCTGTAACCTAATAACAAAAGTAAAGTTTAAGTCAATCGAAATATTCTGCCAAGTAAATAAAAATATCCATTAAGATGCACATTTAGACAACTGTACCTGTTCTGTATTATATTCACATCAGCAACTTTGAGCTTCATATTAAAACTGTGCAACACAAAGACTGTCCTAAAAAATACAGGAGTATAACAAAAAATATCCATTATGATGTAGCAGTGGAAGGTCTTCAAGTACTGGTTTATCTGTGTTCACCGTAACAATGTCTGCATGCATAGTGGTGCAGCTCCTTTCCGAATGCGACTCAGGTGAAACGTCCCGCATTTGTTCAGTACGTGTGCCGTTACACCCCAGAACGACTATCCTGCTTACCCCCAGCGTACATGACAGCCAGCATGATGGAGGAGATCCAAGAGACCTGGCTGCTGGTGGCTCCGAAGATGACCTCAATCTCTTTGAAGAAGACCGTGATGGACTTGGGGAAGGCGTAGGAGAAGCCGATGGAGATGAAGGCTCCTGCCACGACAGCCCAACCCCAGCCGCCCTCTGGAGGAGTGTAACCCACAGGTCCACCAATGGCCGGCGGCATGGTTACTCTGGCTGAGTGTTCTTCAGTCGGACCTCACCACCTTGTACGGGGAACAGAGAGAGACGTGAAGGGAAGCTGTCCAGAGGCACAGCAGCCATAAATGTGTTAACAGCTGGTTTTTCAGGTGCCGAGGTGACGGGTACAGACATCCACAGTCCACTCGGCAATTAGTGAACAGCTATAACCAGAGGCAATACTGAAGTGCAGGAAGCCACTGACGCTTGATAAGATGGTACTGAAATCAGACCACCAGTTGCCTGAACATCCAATAGACTACATTACCGTGGCCTTACACGCGTTCTACATTCTTTAGCCTAACAGAATTTACACATTACCCATTTCAAACTGTCATTACCCATTTCCAACTGCCAGGCTTTTCTGCAAGCGGCTGTTCTCTATACTATGAATGGACTGAAACAGCTCTGAAAGAACTCTGAAAACTCAAGGTCAAAAGTAAATGCCTAGGAGTAGAGCTGGAAGATATGTCGTAAAAGTTAAATCTTTTATGGTGGAAGGCTTTCCACAATAAATCCGATTTTCGATTCTATTGAATTTCTCCCTCCCCTACTCAAAATCAAACTACAGATGACAAATAAATGCTTAAAAACATTTTTTTTTTACTTTAGGAGTTAATCTGACAAGCCAAAAAAGATGTTTGTGAGATGGCAGACCACACAGTTGTAAAAACTTTTAGCATGTCAACGAATCCCGGCTTTCCACAGTATGTATGGGCACCATGTCTTCTGCAATATACATCGCGATAGCGTTTGTTATCGCCTTCCACCGTGCCCCATTCTCATCATACGGCACACAGTTTGAAAACGTGTCAGTGCATTTCTCCCACTCTGCTGTGTGCCTCTGCTTTAGCTGCTGGAATACATTTGTCGTGCTGCTTCCTTTGGTTGGAACAGTTCTTAAAAACTTTGCAACGAGGACTTATTTGGTCTGTGTCTGACGGCGCGAAACCAAACCATTGCCATGTTTGTGAATCCGCTGCAGTGTTTGGGTGCCCCACTCTAATTTACCCATAAAGAACGGTGCATATCATTAGTTCCGCTTTTGGCGCTCCTATGTGAAATAAGTATTAAAATTGTTTTTCATAAAAACACAGTCCTGAACTGTAAATTTGAATTAATTCACATTATGATTCTCTGTCCATCATTCCCAGACTTCGTCCCCATGAACTAATTTGAACTCAATGCTATTCCTACGTAAAACGCGAAGCAGTCAGGCTCTAGCTACTCATAAGGTCCCACTAAGGTCGAGAGCCCTAGAGACCTACAAACCCACCAATGCACCAAAGACAAGCTCCTAAATGGCCTTATAGCCACATAATTACACGGCTTAACTGCAGTCACTGTTTAACTTCAGGTACAATTATGCTCAAATTCCAAGGAGTAGATGGCAAGCTTCCCACACCCAGAGACCAACTCCCACAGCAAGAAACAGAAGGGAGCTCCTGCCAAGCGAGACAAAGCTGAAAATATGTACCGTGTGTGTAGTTTGTCAGTTTATGTAAAACTGAAATCAGCTGCAAACATGCCTGGCAAATCATAGCACAAGTCCCGTTACTTTGGGTGCCTAGATTCCAGGTTCTTCATTTTTGTACATTAGTATGTAGGACATGACATCCAGTCAGTAACTGGACAGGATTAGATGGACACAAAACAAAAGTAGACCTAACAAGGAACAGGAGAGATGTATTTATGGAATAGATATGAAGCAGAAGGAAGAGCTGAAAGTCAATCTTGCTGCAACGCGACTAATGAATTTCTGAAGAGCCTTGTTTCACCAAAACTGCACACCAATATATACAATGTGAATAATAAGATCAGGGGAATACAACAGCTTATGGCAAACAAAATGATTTAAATTAAAACAGTGATACCAGTGACTAAAAATGTATGATATTTTATTTAAAAGTGTATCATTAATAATCTCCTACACATCCTATGAATCATGAAAATTCCCTAGTAACTGTGTCAGCCGAATGTGCCAAACTCGCTGAACTTATCAAATGCCAAGAGTTACAGGAAATCACTACTCCCATTTTGTGACCCCACTAGGTGGTGCTATTGGTTTACTTTGAGGCATGTTTTCAGCCCTTTTTTGAACAGAGTGTACCCTCTAGTGGGGTCAGAAAATACAGCAAATGGCTCAAGAAGGGTCATCATTTCAACCATAATGAAAAATCGGGTGTAGTGAGCCACATCCACCATGTGATGTATACAACACAAATACAAAGGATTATGGTATGCAGAGGGGCACTGTTACCAAAATTGGTATAGACCCTGCATAAAAACCAGATTAAGTGCATATTTTTTAAAAAGAAATGCTGTTTATGATAGATTCTGAAAATATCAGGCAAATTAAGACTGACCTGTGAGATTCATGGATGTACAAAAAGTTAAGATTTGAAAACTAGGATTCAGAGTCACTGAAAAGAATGATTAGTTCACCAAATCGGCCATGACTATCCTTCACTTGGATAGTTTTTGCGTGCGAGTAGTGGCTCTGGCCAAGATCATATCCAGTTGTAGTTTGCGTTGTGCTTCTCTCACGACTGAAAAACATGCAAATACAAATGCGATTCTGCATTGATTAGTGCCCAAGTCCAATGCAATAAAATCATAATTGATTTACAGTGTGATGCCATGCACTGCAGCAGGACTAACTGTATGGCTCAATAGAGGATTTGTGTAAATCTAATATTAAATAGATGAAGTGTGCATTTACACGGGGGGGGATTTACACGGTTCTGATTGAGCTATATTAACAGATAAAAGAACACTCCCAAGCACTCAGGTCTCAATCAGTCACACAGATAAAGGATGATCAATCACAATGACCGATACACAGATAAAGGATGATCACTTTCATCATGCAGCTCTAGCTAACAAGGACGATCATCCCAGACCTTTGTCACCAAACAGAGGGTATGGGCAGCAACAAAACTTCTACCAGACAAGAAGCAGTGTCTCAAACATCTGACGGGCTCAGCTTCCCAGCACTGACCAAATAAGCGCTGGTAGGGGGAGAGAGTGTATATGCAAAAATCATCCCCTAGTGGATCATTGTCCAAGCTTGTCTAGCTGACTCACATTACCAAAAAACTGTAGTCCTTCCTTAACACATCAATCCCATTTGTCCTTTTGAGAAAGACAAAAGGCCACAACTGGAAAGCAGAGATCTTCAGATCCAGCCAACATCCACAGTCAGCTGAAAGCATGTAGAGAAGCAAGAATGAAGGTTAGCGTCTCCGGTGTCAATCAAAATGATTCAAACGAGGAGATAATGGTCAGAAACTGGCAACTAAATCCCAAAAGCAACAAGCGGGTTGAAGTCAAGACAAGAAAGATACTTTGAGAATTTCAGCTATATGATACATCAGTTTGTGTAGTTTTGATGTCTTTGGTGGTAGGGCAAGACAAATAAATAAAACAGAAGTATGAAAGACATTTAACACGATGAAAACATGCACACAAAGAACTTAAAAAATAACTGTTCAAAAAGGTTTAAAAAACACTGTTGTAATGAAATTGAATTTGAATAAAAAGAACGATTTAAATGAAAATTACATCACCAGCCATTGCACGCATTTAGCTACAGGTTACATTCATCTATAGACTTGATAAAGGCCAACAGCCTCTGTTCCTGGGTCGCGAGAACAATGAGGAGGAGGGGGGGCATTTTGAATAAGCAGCAACCGCAGCGGGGGGGTTGCCACGTGAAGTCCACATGCCTCTGCTCTTCAAGCAGCAACGGGGCGAGCAGCACGCCAGCTATGCACGGCCTGAAATGGAATGGGGGCCCAACGCCGGAGAGCCATTTACAGAGAAGGAGGTGTGGAAATAAACAAAGGGAGCAATGCAGACGATGCAAACGACAGATGCTAGATAGTGGCGTCCATGTTCAAGGACAGGCTTACATCTTAAAAAAAGGCAAGATGAGCAACAGAATGTTTACGATTCACTGACAGTCCATCACACAGAAAAGCTCGACTATGGATTTGAGATGACGACGAAACAACCGTTTACAAGAAACGCACAAGACACTTTCTGGAAGTCTGTTTGCATGTTGAGTTACTGGTAGCCGTAGAGCTTGCCCTTAGCTCAAGGACTCCTACCTTCCTGGAATTCACCCAAAAAGAGCTCACAGCTGTGCTTGATCAAGCTTCGAGGCTGGAACACGCACACAGCCACAGTAGATTTGCGATCTGTCCAGGTAAGCCGGAGATAGAACCTGCACAGCCTCCAGGAGTAGAGGAAATCTTCTAGCCAAAGTCCAATCAGGTCCACCCTTGGCGACCAATGGCAGATAACCCTCAGATAATGAGCTCAGACTGCACCAGAGCCCCTCTGACACACTGGATGACAACAGCGTGCAGAGATTCACCTTTACAGTCCTTCAGAGGCCCACCGCACAAGTTCACATGGACAGCCATTGGCTGGCTTCAGGCTCCTCCCTCTCCTTACCACACCCCTTTGTGCCAATAAGGCTAAGAAACAGCCCTGACCTCACACTTTGAATCGAACTGGGCACTTAAGACAACTGGATCAAATATTTTGATAAAATGTCTATAGAACACAGATTCAATACATTGTCTAAATTGACCTTTGCTAATGTTTGACAATGTTAATGTTTGTTTAAACAAAGAGCATTACAATACATTTAGAACTAAAGTTCCAGCTCAACAAAACCAAACAAATGCAGTCATAAAAGTAATATCACAGCACTATCAGCAATCTATTACACTGAGGCGGGTTCTCTTATTGAAAGCATGATCACTCCCCTAGCTCATGCAAATAAATGTGCGTTCAATGATAAGCCATTCACATAACCATGGATTGCTAAAGGGCTACGCATTTCACTGCAGTGTAACAGAAAAAATTGGAATATATGTAGAGTAAACAAAATATTGACGAAGAAATGCCGCCAAAGTTAGACAGCCGAGCTAGCAGTAGCTCTGACAGTGGAAATGCATACGTTCAGAATTCAGAACACATTTATTGTCACTACAGCGAACTTAAGATGCAACTCCAAAGTAGTTGCATAATAAAACAAATGCACACATATATCCTTAAACATTACATACAGAACATGTTGTAAAATGGCTTTGAGGATTATCCCTGTCCTGCATATTGTCAGCACTTTAAGTGCTGAAATAAAGTCTATTTAGAAAGAGATGTGGTTAAGAAAATGTAATTGCCTTGAAATTCCAAACATGTCCTTTCTGCAATAATGCATATTTTGTTTAAATCAGTTTGTGTCATTTTTACACAATACTGAATAATCGGAACCTGTCAAAACCCATAAGATATTCCTTTATCCATCACTTCTACTCACATTCACATGTGGCTGGGGAACACAAAGGCATTAGCGTATTTGCAGAGCGACATCCATGTTCATTAATAAATTACACCATTCAAAGTAAAAAGGCCAGAATAAACGGGCTAATAGCTGTAAACGATGACAGACGTGTCCAGTGAAGTCTGCTTTACGGAATGGATTATGGAGACAATGCACTCCACTTCCAGCTAATGCATTTCTATTCATCTCACTAATAACTGAACTGCATCCATTCACCACCCGTGAGTAAGCAAACCACAGCTAGTGAACCGGAAGAAGAGCAATGTGCAAAAGTTGCTGTCAACTTAATGTGCTGTACCTCATTACAGCAGAGATCGCCTCATTCATAAAGACGACTTAGCAACACACTACAGAAGGTCTCGAAACACAAAAATGACCTGTGTCCATTTCTGTCTGCGGAAAAAGGTCTATGGAAATAATATACAGTACAGCTGGAAAACTGAATGTGGCATAAAGGTACTGCGGTCACAGGCTTCTCATGGACAAGCAGCTGAGAGCTCAGGAAAGCCCGTGCGCTATGCCAGAGTTGCAGTATTGCCGGACTTAAGTTCAGGCTTCAGATCACTAATTTCACTTCAAAACAAGGGGCAAATTAAGTGAAAATTTAGTGAAAATAGATTTTCAATGCCACAAAAAAAGGCATAAAATGAGAAGATCGATATCTGGATTTAGTGAAAAATCGATACAAGATCATCAAAAACTAGTATTGAGATAAATCACAATCGATTTTTCTCCCCCCCTGCCACCCATAATGAGGAACTAATATGAGACACACAAGTCTTTGCAAGGTATAAGGTGTGAAATGCCTGGGGGGGGTTAACCATCTAATCACCATATCCAATTAAGTCCAATTCCGAAAACATCTATTTGGTAGGTAGACACTTATCCGATGCAGAGTATAACAGTGAAAGAGAAAGGTCATGAAGTCCCTTCAACAGTTGTGGGTTAAGGGCCATGCTCATTGCCAGTGTGGTTTCCCCATATTTTGGGTACGAACCAGCAATTTTTCCATCACCGAGGGTGTGCTAATCCACTGAGACAAACCCAAACAAGGTGAGTCGGCACAGCATGTCCCAGACAACAATAGGGGAGCCCTGGTCATTGTTCTCAGGAGACTTTGTAGGACCCAACTACAGATGGTGGTTTTGATCTTGAAGCTTCCTCGTCAGATATCCACAAGATCCTGAGAATCCCACTTCCTCTGACGATGGAGGAAGAAGGGGTGTGTTTGTCCAAACATAAGCCAGACACCAGGACCGTTTTCAGCATCCACCCCCCCCACCCGGCATGCGTTTTGCAATCTTGCCCTTTTCGGGGAGGATGTGGACGAGTGCGCGACCCGAGAAGCTCTTCCCGACAGACCGGACGGGAGGTACGGAAAACCGGTTCCATGAACTTTGACAGCCATGCTCTCACTTGGCCAAGCTTCGCAAGACAAATCAAAGTTCTTCTACATAACAGACTTAGCCCAGGCACTTCTGAGGGAGGAAGAAACACAATATTTCATGTCTATTAAAACAAAAGCTGTTATCCAAAACTTTGTACATTTGAGAAAGTATGATCAGACAGTCCCTGGAACAATTATGGGTTAAGGTAAAGTCACCTTGCCAAACTGGGGATTTGAAGCAACAACCTTCTGGTCACAGGCACACTGTCCCACTGAGCCTTATAACATCCCCAGCTGGTTAGTCCCTTCAGTGTGAATAAGTGAGGTGCACGTCGGCCGAACTTGCACTGAGGGAATTGATTTAGATGAAAATGTGTAATAAATTAAGAGGCAAACAGTCCATTCAAATAAACAGTTAAAACACGTTTCACAAGCAAGGTACAGAGACAGCTTAGTGGAGGA
>JABFDZ020000042.1:13880865-13893012 GCA_019775955.2 Pollimyrus isidori
GGGAGACCCTACCAGGGGCAAATGCCCCCGACAACATAGCCCCCAGGTTCACGGAGGCACGCAAACCCCTCCACCACAATAAGGTAGCAATCCACGGAAGGGTGAATGGCCTGCTCTCGTTTGTAAATTTGTTCTTAAGCATGAAGGGTGGGTGGATGTATTTATCAGGCAAAGCTTGTGAGCCGTCTGGTTTTCATCAAAAATAGTGCAGGAATTAGTAATGTTACATATCTCACTAACTTTGGGACATCTTATAGGAAACCTGGGTGGATTTGAAAAGTCCACAATGCTTGGAAAACATCTGTTTAGCAGAAGCTTTTATCTAAAGTGTTGTGCAGTGGAGAAAGCAGGGTCATCCAGTCTCTGGGAGTTAAGGGCCTTGTTCAAGGGCCCAACAATAAAATCTCTCCGCCGACTCTGGGATGAGAATCAACAACCTCATGATCACGGAGTCTAATCCACTGGGTCGCACACCACCTCCAAGGCATCAAAGGCAGAAGATGAAGGGGACAACAAGCAACAAGATCAGAATCAAACTAAAAGTACTTTTATTATCCCAGAGGAAATTGTTTATAGTTACAGATGGCACAGTGCACAGATACACGAAGGAGAAAAACATAAATACACAATGTCATACGCAACAATTCCTATATAAAAATAAATAAATAAATGTATAAATATGGTAATAAATTAAGTAGGTAATATAGAAACTAGGTTCCGTACTGTGGTAACAAAACACACATTCTCTGGTCAATATTGCACACAGATAAATAGGTATTAACAGAAACATTGCACTTGTGACCGGAGTGATTCACTGGTTATATGATCAGATGGTCGTCAGAAGGAATGATTTCCTGAGGTGCCCAGTGGACATTTTATTTTGAGGACTCTAGGAATAAATGTGCTTTTCTGTCCTGCCGCAGCACTGTGAAGTGGGTGAGCAGCATCGTCCATGATGGACCGAAGTCTGGGCAGCATCCTAATCTCCACCACAGTTTTGGTAATGTCCAGCTCCTCCTCCAGAACCAAACAAGCCTTCCTGATCAGTCTGTAGCATCTTTTGGCATCCACCACCTCCGCATTGCTGCTCCCAGAACACATCCGTAACACAGTGTGGCAGAGTCTGAATGACCTGGGCCTTCTCAGGATTGACTGATGAACTAGATCATTATAGCATTTAGTGTGCCATTGCTGAGCATGATGAGCAGAGGGAAAAACAGGATGATCTGATCAGAGGCCATCTTTATGGTAGCCGGGAGCTGAGATGACCGCGATTTGATGGAACCTAAGAAGATTAATAATAATGATTTGTGGTGAACTTGTAGTGAAGTGAAGACACCGGAAAGCACAAGGAATATTTTTATCGTATAGGGTCTGGTGAGCCATCCAGGCAAATATGTCAAGATGTGTTGAGATACTAAAGGGATATTTAGTGCCAGGAGGAAAAAGGAGACATAAATCTGTTTGCATCAGCATTGCGGTGATAGGAGGAGATGAGAGGGTCCTGGGGTGTCGGGCCACAGATTATAAAATAGGGGGCCCAAAATAGTCCTAGTAAACCGGTGGCTAAATCTGATCTACTGCATGGTCTGATGACCTGCCCACCAAAATGTGTCTGGGTGAGCAGTTCAGTAGTTCAGAGAGCAAATGTAGTTTAATGGAGTGAAGTCCAAAATCGTTTCTGAATGGGAGGGAAACTGCAGTCTTGAGAACCAGGAGAATCTACATTTCAGAGAGTAACCCAGGAAAGAGGCAGAATATTGTGTGTTCTGGCGTCGCTGCCATTAAATCTGTGGTGAACGTGCCCCCCTCACATTTCCTAATTATTTGTGTGGACCCTCACATTTAACATAAAATATTAGTTTTTTGCCAGTGTGCCCCCCCCCATTCAAAATGCTTCTGAAACCCCGGCGACCTTCTAAAGCTTTGATCATACACTGTCAAGGTTTTTGGGTTGTCTAAGGGGTTGCAGAAGTTGCTTTTGCATTCTGCTTGAGCTGGCGAGCTCTCGTGTTGTGTCTGATGGACATTTGGCCAGAAGATGCAGTAGCAAAAAGGAGGTATGATATCTTTTAAGTGTGGGTGGACCTCTTCACCTGGTTAGAGCTTCTTATATGTTATTCATAAACAGCAATGCTAAGACATCAGCTGATTGAGCATGATGCTACATTTAATTTGTGATGTGAACACGTAGAAGGGTTAGGTATCTCCATCTTAGAAACGGTGAGTTGGGGGTGATGGTCAGCCATCCAGACAAGGGTACACTGAGATAGAGCAGAAGGAAAAGAAAGACATATCATGTTGGCCATGTCATCTGTCAGGGGGTGACAGAGACCCAGGGTGTCTGGCAGGGGACTAAAAAGGGGATCCAAAACAGTCCTAGTAAACCAGTGACTAAATTTCATCTACTGGTCAGATGATCTGCAGATGAAATTATTATTGTCTCATACATACTGCATTTATTCCTACATTCCCTGCACTGACATGCACTCTTGCACGCTTTCTACATTTAACAAACCACACACGCATGCTGCATGTCAGGGTTTTTCAACCAGTGTTCTGCTGTAGATGTGTTCTGTGGAAATGCAGTTTGCGGGCCATTGCAGGGATCCAATTGCTGGCCACTTGGTGAAAATTACCGGTAGATAGTTATGGAGGACGGATGGGTAGGAAACAGAACCCAACCAGGAATGCAGGGCTAGGTTAGCAGGAAGACCAGAAACGTGGGGGCGGGTCTATAAATTATGGCATCCCGTACAATTCCTTATCAAGTGGGTGGTCCCCTGAATCTGCCAGGGTATCTATACCACCCCCCTCCATCAGCCCTGAGTAAACAGTATAAGTGGTAATTGATTACCTCAAGCCAAATGCAAACATACTAAACAAACTCTCAAAGCAGGGTCCTTGGGACATACCAGCGCTGTCAGGAATCTCCTGTGTAGTGAGATATTTTTTTGTGGTTCATAAGTCATTTTGGTTGATTTTTGCAGGTAGCACTTCATTCATTCAAAAAGCAGTTAGCATTTGGTCACTGGTTCAAGTGCAAAAACCCCTGAATATCTACATAAGGATGGCATCAAAGCTGATATGATTCTGAACACAGTGTTATCCGGGCCAACATGGCTCAGCCATTACAGAAGTACATTAGAAATTGTGGAGAAACTGGAAAGATTGACGGCCACAGCACTGTTTTAGTCGATTCAGTCAATTATCGAGAACTCATAACGCCCGGGGTTTTCATAACAGGGATTTGACCTCACCTTACCTGGGGGAATAGGGCCGACAAACAAGGTTTATGAGTCTTTCCAACTGACAGCGAGCCTCAGGATCTCTGACAAATGGTCCTGTGACCTGAAGGTTACTGGTTAACGTCCCGTGAAATGCCCGCCCTCTGTATCCTTGTGAGACGTACTTAACTGGAATTGCTCTGCTGAAATAACCAGCTATACATGCAGGTAACAGGCTGTCTTGGGTAAAACACCATGTAAGTGGTGAAATATTAAACAGTAATCAGTTAAAAAGGCAGCGGCTTCCCTACTGACACTGAAGCGCACTGAGCTCCAGAGGATCAAATGACAGATGAAATGGCTCAGGAATTTCTGCTTCGGCTCTCTAGGGAAAATTCATCCCCCGCCCCAGTATCAGCAATATTACTGTTGGGGTTTTGGGGGGATGGGGTAGGGGTTAAGTCTAGAGTGTGAGAGCTGAATTGCAGGGAGCTTAACAGTCTCTATGGGACAGGAGCAGGAAGCCTTCCATGGGGGGTTGGGGCGTAGGGGGTGGCATGTGACATGCAGCTAATAGCAGCCGAGCAGGAACACTGGGAAGAAGACCTTTCCTGAAGGACAAAACCAGTCCTTCCAGCTTTGTCCCTCACACGGCCAAGCACCTCTCTGGGGAAGCAATCCTGCTATAGTACGACATCAGTATAATATACTTCTGGACAAAAAGCTTGTAGGACTCCTTTATCAACAGAGCTGACACTCTTACTTAAGCAGAGTGATGTCAGCGCCGGGCCCCTGAGCGAGGCCCCTAACCCCCAATTGCTCCAGGCACCTGCTTTCTCACCTGTATGTCGCTGTGGATAAAAGTGTCTGCTACATAAGTAAAATGTTAAATACTATATATGTACTAACATCAGTCAGCCCATTGCCACAGAGTAATCTGTGCAACAGGTCGTCTTCTTTAAATTCCATTTTTAACTTTTGTCACTATGTTACCAAATCTAAAGATTTTCTTACACGTTCATATGAAATTTATTACTTTTCATTTTGCATTATGACCAATATCGATGTTGGGGCGTAGGGGGTCTGTGTCTGACCCGAGGCTGCAGATAACAATACAGACACTTTGACTTTTGCGACTGACAGGCTCTCATGATTGGCCACCTGATGTCACATTTTTTTCCGGGAGTGGGGGGGTGGTGAATGGACAGTCTGACCACATGGTGCTTTTTTAAAACACGAGTACCAAGCCACCTCCACGCGGAAACCCTGCTCCTGGGTTATTCTGCCTCACAGGAGATTATGTGAACATATAACTGGCATTTAAACTCACTGACCCCCCTCACACACACGCACACACTGCCCCGTCGCCCCTCTTTCCAGGACAGGCTTTACTTTGGCATCTCTTTGAAGGTGCTTTTTAAATGTGTGCCTGACAGTTAGGCTCCCCCCGGGATATCTGGGCCTACATGTGACACACGTTTCGCAGAGCTATCTGAGGACAGAGAACAGTTTCCCCACTGCCCAGGCCCATATTTATAAACCCTATATCTATTACACGGAAAAGCCGTGTCATCCCTCAACATTCCCCGCCCACCTCTACCCACTTCAGGGGGGGTGGGGTTCCCAATCACCGAGATTTCCTGGTGGTGATTGGCCGCCGAGTGGTGGGCGTCGGCCAAACGCCTGCCTTTTATTGTTGGGCCGGTGGTGTCTGACAGTGGAATGCGACGGCTCCATTTGTCTCACACTCGGAGGCAGCTGACCTTGATGTGCGCAGTGAGAGTCTACAAAACCGAGTGCAGCAATCACGGTACCTGCCATTAATCAGAGAGGATTCTGGGAGTCCTCTAAAGTCCTGGACCGGTGCCAGACCCACATAAAGAGAGATATCTACTGTAGTAGATAAGTTCTTAATCTTTATCAGCTGAGCACTTTCACTGGTGTCCAAAGCTAACAGAATAAATGTCTAGCACAGGGGTAAAATGACAAGAGAAGCACTTATTGTCCTATTTGCGTAGGTTACGTAAAGCTTCAACTTCTAAAAGCTAAATGCTACAACTGGATTCTAAAATGTCGAATGAATTTCATCCCAGTGTCTTAATGCAAGACTGTAGGTTGCTTACATCTATGTGGCTATAATTGGCCAAAATGGTGACTGCTCGAATTCTCACACTTTTTTATAATAATAATTGTATCCTGCTTCAAGTATACGTCTCCCTCTCCTTTCTTTATTTTTGTACAGAAAGGTCTTTATGTGGAAAATCGAGAGCAGAGCAGGCTAATACTTAGGGGACATAAATGACAGGCAGAAAACCTAGGCAGCCACAGAGCCTGGTTTGTTAGGGACATTTTGCCACGTCCAGCCGGGCTATCGAATGACCTACTCCGTCATTGCCACCTTGTTTCGGATCTCGCCTTCGGGACAGGAACATAGCGGTTAGGGTGCGACACTTCGCGGAGACGTTCCCGCATGGCCGCTAGTGAACGCTCTTGGCAAAGTCCGAGGCCAGCCGTGTCTTTTGGCATCCGAATTCCTGTCCACTCCTTTTTACACGTTATGTAATGTGACAAGTTAATTTTGCCTCATGTCTAGCGAGCTAATTAATCACTTTCATTAAAACAAAACCCATTCTGAATGTTTAACTAAATAGTCTACAAGTGCTAGCAAGTGCAGTAAGTGACAGCAATATATTTCTAATACTTGCGTTTGAAAAAGTCATATTTTTATCTTTTAAAACGTTGAGTATGTTTCAAATACTAATACATAACTCCAGGTTTTACGACTTTTAAAAATGTGTATGTATTATTTTTTGTAATTTATTGTTTGATGGCGCCACCAAGTGTACATACTAGGAATCACAAAACGCAGCTTCCCCGCGATCCCGCAGACTTCGTCCTGCTCGGCATCAGGTGCTGGGTGGTAAATTTACGTTTGATTAATTTGGCCGGAGCACTCCGCTAAGATTTGACCATATTTTGCCGCAGCTACATACAAACAAAACTTTAAAAGGCAAATATAAATAGCACAGTGCTGTCAGGAATGCAAACAAAAACCAGCAGCACAGCCGTATTTACCATATTAAGTCAAGGCGCAGGATCCCGTGTGGGTGTTGCAAAGAGGCTCTATTCTCTGGCGCATAACAGTAACTCTCTGTATCCATCTGCTGGAAAAGGGGCGGAAAATGGAGAGGCATAGTAATCAGACAAGGCGCCCTTTTACCTCAGTTTGTTAAATGAAGACCCTGGTAACGTTATCTTCAAATGGCATATTAGGTTATTTCTGTACCTTTTTAGGGTGAATGTAAAGTTGGGCTCTTTGTATTATTAGAAGAAATCGCTATACATTCTATTTTGGAAGAGTAAATGATTTCAAATAACTGTGTATATAAGTGCTAGAAAACTATTGAAAAGCCAGTCGTTTTAAATTTGTTAAATTCAATGATTTTTAATTAATTTTTTTGAAGTGTTTTGCATGAACCTATCCCCAAACGAGACATGCTCCGCCTTTAAACATGACTTGCCCAGTGTTATAAATGCCCTTCCTGTTGTAAATTGGCTCATTAGACTTTGAACCGGACTACAAACTTCACAGTCTTTACATTGTGACAACACGCATTGTGTTCGACGTTTTGTTTAAGGAACATTATACGTGGAGTCACGCTTGTATGGTTTACTGGTTGAGTGCCCTTGTTGGGATGTGAGGTAGGCTATTTACACCCACCGTAAGAGTCAATGAAAAGGGCTGCAGTACACTACAGGACAGGTATACAGAAACCTCATTAACTTACAGGCCCGCTTCTGCATCTTTAAATATGGGGACAGTGAGCGCCCGCCCCCCCATCCCCGCGCCCTGGCCTGTGCAGGTGGGTCGGCTAATTAATTTATTCATGTATTCTAATACACCCGGGCCATACACAGGCAATTACTACCCTGGCCCTCTCCGTCTTCTGGAGCACGTGTCACTTGGCAGCAAGCCAGGCTTAAGCTGATGCATATTCATGTCTAGCTGGGCTACTGGGCGCTTTGTTAAAAGCTGGATTTTCCCTGGTAGCCTGATTTACCGGGAGCGCCAGTGTCGCAGTGTTTCTGGCTCAGAGTAAGGAATATTTTTCCATAAGTGCTGGATGGTGTTACTGATTGACGTGTGCGACATTTGCACGGCTGATAAATTACTGTAACAATGCCACAGTGGCGTAACAAGTTGTAAGTTGTCTGAAAAATAGCAATTAAATAAATCGCAAATGATAGTACTAAATAATAGTAGTAAATAAATGAACGAGACAGACAGTGGCATTTGCACAGCTCATAATTTTCTGTAAGAATGCCACAGCAGCGTAACACAAGTATCAGCTGTCTGCAAATATACTATATAGTGACTAAATAAATCATGAATTATAGTAAAAAATAATAGTAGTAAACAGATGAGGGAGACAGTCAGAGTGCTGGTGTAGTGGCACCTTGTCAACTAACCAGTAATGACGTCATATGGCACCTGTGTCACCTAATGATGATGATGTCATATGGCACCTGTGTCAGCTAACCAGTGATGATGTCATATGCCACCTGTGTCACCTAATAATGATTATATCATATGGCACGTGTGTCAGCTAACTGGTGATGATGTCATACTCTTGTTTTGGGCAGTTGGGTCCGTACTTCAGCAACAGGTTATGTTAGTGTGTTGTGGCTCAGCGGGTTCGGCTTGCAATCGCAAGGTCACTGGTTTAGGTCCCATGCTTGGCAGAGTAGCTACATCTTGTTGGGCCCATCAGTAAAATCCTAACTCCCCAAAAAATGCCCCAGGGGTACTGGATGGATGGCTGATCCTATGCTAAGGCCCCAAGCTTCAGTCTCACCTCTATGTGTATGTACAACTTTAAAAAGTAGAGCATAATGGGATATGTGAAAACTAACCTATCTATTATTTGGTTCCAATACCTGTCATTTTGCCATGGGGGTGAAGTGCCTGACATACCTCAGTCCAGGAAGAGGTTATGTGATGGCCTCTGTGTTTAGGGTCTATCTCAGGGAAGTTTAGCTCTTCATACTGGTTGTGGATAGTCCGTTTCACTTCCAGATGTTATGCACCGGAGCCAGGGGTAGCTGTACAGTGAAAATGGTTACTGTGAGGTTACACAGATTTGTTAATATTTTTTTTCCCTCTGGGTGATTCAGAGAAAGCTGACTTCAAGCTATGTGGTGTAGAATGCTTTTTAATGAACAGGTTATAGGGTGGGGCACAGACTGCTGAAACTACATCATGGTGGATTTTCAGCAGTAACTGTTATTTTCCCAGAATCCAGTGTCATTCCAAAAGGCTGGTGACCACATTCTTGGTGAATTCAAATGATAAATATTGCTGCCTGTTAAGGAGAATATATAAGGGGATCTGGGTTTAAATTTACAAAAAAGATTATGTTACATAACAAAACAACATAAAATTAGGACATAGACCCTTTAAAGAAGGGAAACTGAAAAACTAAAAGCCGAAACCCTCAAGCACAGGCAAAGCCAAACCAACCCCCTACCCCAAATCATAACCTTATAATAAACCAGCAAAAAGTTAGCAGGCACCAGCTGTGATTTACTGACGATCTGTAGGCCCAGGGCAGGTACTCAATTACCAGGCAGACCGCCAAAGCCCACAGCCAGCTGTCACTCTGTCTCCCACTGCCGGCTCACTTGTCCAAACCATCAACAGGAAATTACATCAACAGGAAGTGCCTGATTTAGCACGTTAGAAATACCCATACGTGTGTGTGAAGGCATTTGCTACCATTAGTGTATGCATTACTTCTGTAGCTCCTCGTTGTCTGTCTTTATGGATATTTTTATCGTGAGATAACATAGAGATTTATTAAGATTTTTCTGTCAGTCCTTGCGCTGCATATTTAATTACACTGCTTGACGGCACATATGCAGAAAATGCAGTATAAAGGCAGTAACCATCTCTAAGCAAGCCCCTTACCTGCATATTAGTTAAGAAGATACATCTGTAGCCCGTGACATAGTTGCTGGAGTACAGGTACAGCAGGTGCATGAGGGTCGTATTGATTCATGCAGCTCCTTTCTGCCACAAGGAAATGGACCATTATTCCATAATATATGATCCAGCTACCTTTTAAAACCTCCTTACATAGCAAGTCAAAAAGCCCCTTTGAGGTTGCCAGGTTACGAGTACAAGAACTTTAGAAAGAACATTTTATTTCCATGTTACTTCTTCAATGCAGCAAAATGAGTGAGCAGGCAAGTTACCCATAGACTTTAGCAGGCATTCAATGACTGGAAGAGGAAAAATGACTACTTTAGCCAGTGATGTTTTCTTTAGAATATAACCGTTCAGCACCCATTTCCCATTGTATTTTATTGCATGTGTACCTTACATGCAGCTTTATCTTTCACTGTAACTGTCCAGAGTTTTTTTAAATTGGATGTTAGGGAGAAGAATGAACAGAACTTTAGCACAACAGTGCATGTAGAAAAGCTTTGTAAAGTCCAGTCAAATGACACTGAATTAAAATATAAAATATCTTAATGCTATTTTCCCTGTCTTGGACTGGCATATATCTGGGCTATACTGCTATACTGACACAAATGAGAACAATATGCAAATACTCAGGTCAGCGCTTTTCATACATTTAGTAGTAAGCGGAAAAAAAAAAAGAAACATTGACAGAGAACTTAGACACACTGGCATCCGGCCGGGGGATGGTGACTGGGTGATGCCAGGCAGCCTCGCAGCAAAATCTCTAAAAGCGCCGCTTGCCCCCAAAAGTCGTCCCCATTAATACCTCGGGCTTCCTTTTAAATGAGGGCATGAACGAGAAGGGCAACCGGAATGACAAGCGGAGCTAACAATCCTCCAGTCTGGTCGCGAGGCGTCTGCCTGCAAAAAGGAGACATAAACACAAAAAGGGAAGAAGACAAGAAAAACAGGTCAGCTGATATTACTCTGCTTTCTCTGCTGCTTCACCTTCTGGCTCTGTGCATGTTACGCTAACGGTGGGGACTAATTGCCTGCACCTCGGCAGAGTAAGGAAACAGGTGCACAGTCAGGTGTGACGTGATGAATTCAGTGTGCCGGTTTCCATGGGAACATCCGTGATGTAATGGAGCTGAGGTCGATGCGGTCTGTCATGTCCCCTAACCCCTGGAGAAAGGTGTTTCAGCTGAGAAGACCTTTACTTGAAGCACTTGTCTTCTGTGCTTATTCTGGACACTTGACAAGCAGCTGGCAAGCATTGCACATCGTCACGTGATGCCTGAGAAGGACGTAATCCGCTGCCTTGCAGTTTAGGGTAAAAACATGGTACGGTTTTACGTCAAGTTACGCTTGATCAAGTTACGTATGATTGCATGGAGATGCGGACGTAGGTCGGCAGTCAGTGTAACAGGTGCAGAGACTGGGTAGCACTGCCAGCTGTATAATGACCCACTGTCCATATCTAACTTGTAATACAGTATGGAAATAGTAATCTATATGTGATGGACAGCTACTACATTGGGATTGACTTGCGCCCGGTGGTCCTGACCACAAATGCAGACACAAGTTGACACACGGCTGTATTTGTAAGATGGGAGGTGGACAGGTGAAATCAGGAGATGAGCCTATCGGTTCACCTGTACATGTCTGCTGGTCATTTAAATTGGCTTTGTGTGAAAGACATTTGCTAATCACTTATCTCCACTCTCCTGAAATCTGCCTGTTCTTCTCTCCTCTCCACCCCATTGTGTCCCTGGAGCAGGGGAGGTTAGAGGCCAGGTTCAGGGGTCCAGTTGTGATATGGTGACTTTTCCAGCTATGGGATTTGAACCCACACATACACAGTTCCTTACCTCACTGAGACACACATCTGCTTTTTTTCTGACATAGCATTGAATTGTTTACAAAATGCTTTTGTTTTGAGAGTGTTTACTAGTGGATTTTATTTCCAAGTTACAGCCTTGGAATGAACTGAATAAAGCTACTTCTGTGGGCAAACAATTGACCTCTGATTGAACTGGGTTGAGTGCTGTTCACCTGAAACACAGACCTTTTTGTCCAGTGGGGACCCACTTAGTCCCCCACCCACCCATGTATTAAGGGAGTGACAGGATGAGCAGTAAAGCTGCACTATCAGGGGGTTGAGTTCCGAACTGCCATTCGGGTCAGCTCTCTCTAATGAAATAGTGACACCTTATTCATTCTTATGAGGAAACTGTCATTTCACCGACCCCATCTTGCTCTCCAGGAGACACAGGTGAGAGGAGGGCTTGGTGGGGGGGTCGCAGTACAGGGTCAGTGAGAATGCCTATAGTGATTAGGGTTAAGGATCTTGCTCAAGGGTCCAACAGCAGCAAGAATCTTTCAGTCCTGGGATTCAAACTGATGACCTTCTGATCATGGGCGCAGGGTTCTGACCGCCGAGCCACACAGAGCCCCCCAGTTTCATTAACTGGAAACATCACTGTGAAAGAAGGCGACGGCAGAGTTGGGTACTTGAGTTGGCAACTCCTACTAGTGTTGAGCCCCAACAGCACTTAAACCTTGCAGCTGGTTTCTAACTGACGTTGACTTGAAACTCCTGGGTAAAGACTCATGAACATTAAAGGTCTTTCATAATTTAACGAGGAGCTGAACATTTCAGCAGGAGCAAAGTCTCTTTTTTTTTTACAGCCCTCCATGATTCTTTAACCACAATTAGTGCAAAGTCATGCAAGCTTAGTTTACATTATTCACAATATTAGCAAATGTTCTGCTGCTTTCCGTGCATCCATATGTGTTTTTTGCTTGCCTTCTGGAAGTCCACACAGTATCCCTGCCCTCACTCTAGTGCCTTCTGGAAGTCCACACAGTATCCCAACCCTCACTCCAGTGCCTTCTGGAAGTCCACACAGTATCCCAGCCCTCACTCCAGTGCCTTCTGGAAGTCCACACAGT
>JABFDZ020000042.1:13908129-13925587 GCA_019775955.2 Pollimyrus isidori
ACGTACCACCACTGTGGCTATGCATTAATGGGCATCACACTTGTACATCGGCCGTGGTGGGCAGATGCCATCGACGTACCACCACTGTGGCTATGCATTAATGGGCATCACACTTGTACATCGGCCGTGGTGGGCAGATGCCATCGACGTGCCACCACTGTGGCTATGCATTAATGGGCATCACACTTGTACATCGGCCGTGGTGGGCAGATGCCATCGACGTACCACCACTGTGCCCCATTATGTGACTGATAGCTTAATTAGACTCCTGCATGCAGCACCACTGCGATGCCCCACTGGGCAGCAAGGTGACGCTCCTCCCTGTGTCCCCATGGCACAGGGGAACATCTGGGCTGGGGTGCAGAGATGGGGGAAAAGCATCTGTCTGGGGGTCTCCACCAGCAGCCTGGAAACACCTAGACTTTGCGGTACCAATCAGTCCAGACACTAACCCCCAGACACCAAGGTACTATTAAACAAATTCACTGTACTGCCGGATCTAACCCTGTTAGGCAGTATAAGCGACTCATATGGGGAAAACAAAAGAGGCTTTTCCCAAAATATATCTACGCATGACTGGCACAGTGCTCGGCTATTCCTGGAGGGAGGATCGGATATTCTGTGTTTGGTGTCTTTCTGGTTTTTAAGATGCTCTCTTTAAGCCAAGCCCATCCGGTCTTCATTACAGTGCAGAATCGGGGCTGGTAATTGGCCGTGCCTTATCGCATATCACAGTGCCTCTCTGAGGGCTGAAACACCTCGGAGGATCCTTGCTCATTCATCAAAGTCAGACGTGCAGATTAGCGGTCGTTTGCCACAATGGACCGTAAAAGGCGTGTCATTGGCCGTTTTCACGTGGATTCAGGTGCCATGGATCTTTTTAAAGTTCCGTCCCCAGTGTAGTGACGGTTTGTGGCCAATAGGGGGCATCAGGCAAATAGTGTAAGTGGCAGGAAATACCGCCACTGCCCCCCTCTATCCATCTATCAATCAATAAAAATCCCTGTTATCTTGAGTATGTCTGAGGAGAACAACAGTTACACATAATATATGTATTCAGACACTGAGACCATAAGGCTTTACTAGGTCTCCTTTGATCACAGTCGCTAAAAAAACACCGTAGATTAATTTATCCCTGAAAAAAAGTAACACAAGTCAGTGAAAAAAATAGATTCTGACGCATCAAGGGGAGAATTATCACAGCAGTTTCAGACAATATAATATAACATACATATACTTCTGTCATCCTCATGAATGACAGCACACTTTTAAAACTGGAACTGAACATGCACGGATGACAAACTGTTACTTAAAATATTTCTTCTCTCTGATTTCTGCATAGTGGAAGAGTAGATCTCCTTCACACTGAAAAGGCCAAGGAAGGTTCCCGTGAATTATAGATCCCAAATCCATATGCATTATTTTTTGTAAGTCGCCCAGATAATGTTTATGCTCTGAAGTGCACCCAAAATCGAAATATCCGGAGACGGGCTGCTTTTAAACTGTGAGGGATTGCAGGTTAATGTAGCGCAAGGCCAGCCATGGTGAATGGGCTTTAGGGCTGCATGGAGGCTAATGGTCAATAAATTGCCAGAAAATTCTGGTTTCCAGATAATAAGCTAGTGGTGGGATTATGTGGCTCTGCTGGTCGTGCCCCCCCCCCACCTAGGCCTCCCCTCAGGTTGTTGGAATGGAAGTCATGCAAACTTTTTTAAGCAAAGGCAAACCGCATTCCCAGCCCCCGCCTTCTCATTCCGTTCCCTCCCCGGCGGTTTTTCACTTCCGTTCAGCCTCCACTATCCAGGTACCTCTGGGGGGGGGGGGGAATCAGCGCACAGCCTTTTGGGTAAAAAAGAGGGGCCATTTGAAGTAGCTGCGTGAGGCCGGGGGGATATTCGGGCCTGAGAAGGCGCCAGACCAGCTGCATAATTTAACGAGGTCGAAGAAGTGGGAGAGGACGGCCACCCAGCACGGCACCGAACTGCCTTCTCACCCCAAGGCCGGACTTGGGTCACTCTGAGAGGGACTGCAAGGTGTAGACGTTGCCCCCCCATGGGAAGCGTGGTGAGATATCTCACACTCACACTCCAACAGGATGATTGGCCTGAGTCCACTAGTCTAATTGAACCCTACAGTTTCCATCAGGGTTAATGAAGTATGTATGTATGTATGTATGTATGTATGTATGTATCTATCTATCTATCTATCTATCTATCTATCTATCTATCTATCTATCTATCTATCTATCTATCTAAAGTCAAGTAATTGCCATTACTAGTTTTCCTTACCGTGATGTACTTCCATCCATCCGTCTTACTTAGATGTCATTGCCATGTAAGGCAGCGTCTCCTGCATTGTCACCTGTAACCTTAACCTTGTTTTGTGTTTTTTGATATTTTTTCCATCTCCCCCTTTTTTTTACCTACACAGAAAACATTCACATTTGTGCTGTGAACATGCCGCTCGCCCCCTAACCCCAGCCTATAGGTCATACCCGGAGAGCGTGGCACGGACAGCTGACGGTGATGATTTCTGACAACAGCAGGAGGGATTTAACGCTTTCCTCCATTCTAGAGACGCCGGGTCCCTTGTGTAATTGCCCCCGGCGTGTGTCTCGTTTTCCAGAGTTTGAGAAGGGAGTCAGGATTTTAGCCCTATGGGCTGTTTAGCATTTTGCGCTCTTAGAAGATTCGCCGCATTATATCCGCCACTGCCAATTATCACCTGTGCCTAGGAGAGAATCGGAGACGGCTCAGGTCTGACGTGAGCGGTAACTGTCAGATCCACTTAGGTTCAGGATCAGCGGTTTGTTCTCCGCTGTAAACAGGAAATGAACACGCACACACACACCCACACACACACACACACACGCTGGCAGCTTGCATGGCAACCGCATTGGGTAAAACACCTCAGACAACTGTACGTCTGAGCAGAACAACAGTTAAACATAATATATATTTTACATTCCAACATTAAGTAAAGGCTTTACTAGGGATACTCTTCACTTTTATCACAGCTCATAAAAAGACACCAAAGATGAATTTATTCCTGAATAAAAAAAGCAACACCAGTCAGTGGAAAAAAAAAGGAATCTGATGCATCAAAGCGTCAAAGAATTCTCACAGCGACTTCAGATTTTATATAAAACATAAATATGCACCCTGTAACATACACACAGATTATTATATTTCCACAATGTAAGATATACATAACCCCCCGCCACCCCACCACACACACACACACACAAGTTTGCAGTTATTTCTTTGTGGGGACTCCCCATTCATGTATCGTGATGACCTTAACCCCTACCCAGCCATAACCTTAACCCTAAGTAACCAAGCAAAATACAGGATGTCTGGCATTTTCAAATTTTTAGTTTTGGCCCCCACAATGTAATATAAACTTTATCCACACACTCACACACACACTCCATGCTCTCCGTCACTCTCAGCTGAAGCAAATAATCTACCGCAAATGGCAAACATCCAATCAGCAAATGTACGTCTGCCATTTAGTGCCATATAAGAATGTAACACATGCAGTCTTATTAACTTTAATGCCCTTAATGAATAAGCCAAAGAACCCCAGCCGTGTCTCCAGTGAGTTCTCTCCCAGGTTTACTAATAACTGTGATCCTGTCTGTATGGCGCAGTCAATTAGCGGCAAACTCCGAAGCTACGGATTGATCCGGAATAGGAAAATAAAGCCAGCTATGAGGCTGCTGGAATGACTTTGATGTCCTTGGCATCCAGTGAAAAGGCCGGGAGACTCACTCCTCTCACTGGCAGTGAGGCCGTCACCCTGCTTACATTAAACCTGACAGATCTGAGGTTGATTAGCAATCCTTGAACAGCATGTCAGTTTTACATGCCCTTTAAATTAAATGCCTGGCACTTAAAAGGGAAGGTAAAAGAAACCTTGGTTGCCCCAAGCAGTGTGGACTGGGCGACGCCCCTCAGTCTGACTGAAAGCCTTTCCAGCTAATCACTGTGAGTAACCTGGAAGTGACTCTGCTGTACCCTAAAATGCGGTGACACTTTATTTGCATTTCAGGTGAACTAGAATGTGCTACTTTTCCCATATCCCATCATGGTCTACTTTAAGACACCAACAGACACTTAGAATCTGAAGACAGGCTCAGCAAACCACCCAACCCTCCTGGCGTATTGCGTCTGCAAAAGTGTGATGTGACTAGTTTGGCACGCAAGCTTAGGACATGAACCCGTGACCTTCCACTTGCAGACGCAGAGTGCTAGCCTGATGAACCACGCACCATTCCCCCGGCAGTCTCGGGGGCGACAATACCTCGGGACCCCTCTGTATTTAGCGAACAAGCCGATAGCTGTTTAATGCTAAGCGGCGCTACTCCTAAGCTAGTCGGTCAGAGGCATCCACTTGGCGCCTCTGGATTGCCCCAGGCCTTGCATTATTAAACGCCGCCGCTCCTCTGCTGCCGTATCGGCCGAGGAGGCTGTCTCCCACGATGTGGCTGGGCACGGACGCTCGATACTGCGGTTTACAGAGGACCTGCCGTGTCAAACACCATAAACAGCAGGCCTGACTGTATCCCGCATCCCCTCTCTCCCCCTGCCAGCCATTAGCTGCGGTAGATGCTATCGAGGGGGCTTCTCAGGGTATGGGCCGGCTTGTGTCAGCGAGTGAGGTGCAGTGGGGGGGCGCAAGTGGGCTTGAACACCCCCGCAAAAAAGCCCAGCAGTGTGCGAATCTCCTATCCGCTATTATAGTCCTGACACAACTGCACTGTATGTGCATCTGCAGGCACCATTGCTGTTTATATATACTGTAAATATATAGGCACGTATTGTATCTCTATGGCAACCCTGCTGTTCCTTCATCCGTGTGTGTCTCCATGGCAACACTGTTTATGTGCATGCACCTTCTCCCCAGGGTTGCCAGGGGACCATATGCCCAGTGCGGCTGGGAGGAACTCTGCTGGTCAGGGCAGCAGCCCACCCCCAGCTGTGGCTCATTGCAAAGAGCACATGGATGAAGATGAAGTTGAAAAAATAATGATGGATTCCGGGATAGGTTCACCTCTGGGTGATGAAAGAGGCAGTGCTGTACTTCCACTGTATCTCCAGCAGGGGGTGATATTATTGACAGGAAGGTCGTCAAAACAGACCAAGGGATAAAACTGAAAATGAAATCGGGGAGCTGCTGCTTCCACCCCCCTCATGCCATCAGCAACCCCCACAAAAAGTCATGCAATCACAATCTGGAAACGTAAACAAAAATAAAAGGAACAATCATGCCGTTAATTCCTCAGGAGAAACTTTGATTGAACCCTTGTTGAAATTTCCCATTATATATCATTTTAGTGCTTCAATCAAGAAAAAAGTCCCGTTTCCCATAAAACAACATCAGCATCCATGGTCCTCAGTTCCAGTACTGGAGGAGAAGCATTTTTTCCAGTTGAACTCATAACTGATCAGGCAAGACAGAATTGCTGATTATGTGGTTACTTTGGGAAATATGCTTTTATATTTCTGAATTGTTTTTGTTTGTGTTACAGTGCCTGGACTGATGAAACAAGTCAATGAAACTAAATTTAAAAGAAACCATTTGCCAATGAAACCTTTCACTGAGCGGCTTCACTGTTTATGCTGCTTAATAATTCATATCAGCTGAACAAACAGATAACTGGAATATTGCTTAAACCTAATTAAATCTGGTGTGAAATATTCTAATAATATAGACTTGACATGCAAAAATGAAACAAATAAAGTTAGGGTGATTGAATCAGCACTTTTAATTTGAAAGATTGCAGGCCTGTTGTCTCACATCCTCCGGGCTGGGGCTGTGTGGGGTTTACATGCTCTCCTTGTGTCGTGTTAAATGTTTTATAGAGTCTGTGTGTGGTTGATTTTCACCGACCCGAAGACATCTGAAAAAGCAAACTGCGGCTTCAGCCCAATCCGGGATGATGGGGGGGTCACCAGGGACCAGGGTGGCATTTCCTTAAGTTTCTTTCGGTCTGGAAGACATCAGGCAAGATGGTAAAGCAATTTCAGGAAGAAAGATTTACATTAAATGACTGATGTATCATTCATAATATTGCTTTAAACCGCAGCTTACGTCAGTGGCCAATCATTCCTCTGCATAGCGATGAGTTAATCACTCTTTATTAAGAAAGAGAAAGAGCAGAAACCAGTTGGAAACATTTTAAATGCTTAGGTGTAAAAATTTAAACACCTATGAATTTATAATACATTTCGTTATTAAAACTCTTGATTTCCCCATAACTCTTGAAGCAGACATCATACGTCTACATTAAAGTGAGAATTAAGCTTTAAATTAAAATTCACTTACTGTGCAATGAATAAGTGAGACTAAAGCTGATTTTTCATGTGGAAACTCTCGACTAAAGCTACTTAAATCCCTTTGGGTGATGCATTCAGTTCCTATGAATGGCAATATGAGTGTTTAAAGTATTAACATAGCATCAAAATTAAGAATCAGGTCTGTCTAATAAGAATGTCACTTTATAACGGCATCGCGTTACATCACGCGAGACCGCCCGCTATGCCAGTATGAAGTGTGACGGCTTTCCAGGCCTTCTCGTTATAGTGCTCTGTGAACGGTGATCTCTCTGCACGATATGCACTGATAAAACCTGTAACTTAACGGAGCTCGTGAGACAACTAGCTGTCCAGTACTACAGTCCTGTTTTTTTTTTTTTAAAAAACTTAAACCGCCTCCGCGCATTGATTCATCAGCCAGGGGAGGACTTGATGTTCAAAGTTACTTAAAAAAAAAAACAAGTGAAAACATATAAAAAAGCATAAAACATTATATTAGTATCTGGCCTAGGGAGTTGAGCTGGTAGAGTGATGTCACAGTTGGGCCCCTGGGAGAGGGCCCTAACCCCCCAGTCTTTCCAGGGACTGGCTTTCTGAATTGCATGTCACTTTGGATAAAAATGCCTCCTAGATGAATAAATATAAATGTTCTCCGTCATGCCAGAAAAACATTAAAATCAGTTGATGGCTTGCGGTGATGCCTCGCGGTCTGGTTAATAGGAATCTCAGTTTAAGGTCCGCTGGGACAGAAAGTTACCCGCTGACATGATCAGTGCCGAGCGGTTTCAAAGGGAACAGCCACGCTGATGTCAGACCAAGGCCCCCGCACCTGCACGCTAAATACAAAAAGCTACCCATCGCTGAAAGGGGCTACAATCCTCCAAGCGGCATAAACAGCCACAGCTGCCCCCCCCCCCCAGACACCTCCCTTCTTGCCCCAGCTAGTTCATTCGCTCTCCTTTACAGCCAGAAGTCAGAGGGACGCATCTGTGTTCAATTAGCAAGCCTGCAGATAGCCCTGCATGATTACTGGGAGCTAATTACTCCTCTATTAATCATCCTGAAAAGGTAATTAAATGCTTAATATTTGATAGAGATGAAATAAACAGTCAGCTAACTCTCACCTGTGAAATATTTATAAAATGTTAATAGATCTGGGGGTAATTAATGGAAGCTTGATTAAGGTTATAATTTCCACCGACGATAAATCATACTTTACAAGCAGAGCCGGGCGCCCGGGCTCATGCGTGAAGGCCTCCGTTGTTGGGGTCGATCCAAATACCAGTCAGCGGGCTCTCCTGGTAATTGAGCCACCCAGCACCGCTCTGGTACAGCCTGGTTCCTCTGTTTAGGGTGAGGAGTGAAGAGCCCCTGTCTGATATCACAAGAATGTCATGGGGACTTGGGGAGACGGGTGAAAAACTACGTTCATCTCTGCACGGCTTATTTGTGTCACATGGGTGATGTAGCTCGGTGGGTCTGACCTGTGATCTGATGACCTGTGGTTTGAATCATGCGCCCAGTACAATAGCCTGAGCAGTGCTGAGCATTGAGTGAAGTCCTTTACCCCCTTAAACGTACTGTATGGGTGCTGGCTGACCCAAAGCCTGAGAGCAAGGTCAGATATGTTATTATACAAATGCAGCTTCATTTCATATTGACAAACAGCTGGCAGACATTACTGAAGTAACTATAATACAGGATGAAATCATAGAATTTCAGCTTCTTTGACGTTTTGCTGTTAATTTCAAAGTGTTTGTTAAGATTAATGTAAATATAATTGCATGATAAAGTGGTACTTTGTAATTTATAAACATAGGACACCTTGGGGCGGTGATAATTGAAAAAAGCAAGTTAAGGATCAAAGACGTCGACTGAATTTTTTAACACAAAATATTTTCAGGGGTAGAAGGTTCTCAGCGTGGTTTTGATGAAATGAGAGGCTGTGATTGTTACCTGTTGAAAAGCCTCCGATTTGGGTGTCAAACAGGGCACTTTACGTAGACTAGGGCTCAAAGGCTAATTCTGGGAACTGTTCACACACTACCAGTGTGGTTTGCTTGGCTTTTAAAGCTCACTGGAAAGAGGCAGCAGTGGAAAGTTCATGTCCAGAAAGTACAAATCCAGACCAAGATTTTGTTTCAACCAACCAGCTGAGTCCTCTGTAACTGTGACTCTTTACACTCAACTGGTTGGTCAAAACAAAACATTGGTCTGAATTTGTAATTTCTGAACCTGAATTATCCATCTTTGGAAAGAGAAGTGATCAGGCCATCCTTCCCTCAAAAAATAATTTAAAATGTTCAGGTTTCACTTTGGTGTGTTTATAATAGTTTTCTTTTTATTTTGTATTTGGAAGGTTCTAGGTCCTCTGACTCGCTCTGCTGCGACAACATGGGTCTTGTTCCTTTGAAAGCCTTGGCATAGACTGCAAGTATCCATCCAGTAGCTTTCCATTTGAAAACAATATCCAGTGTTTTTTCTGTTTATTATTCTTAATATTTTTTACTGGGGTGGAAATTAATTCCACTTGAATAATTGTGTTCCTGACAAAAAAGCAGCACTATCCTGGAGTTGCAGAGAAGACGCGTCACTGGCAGAAGCTGGCGTTGACCTTTCGAGAGAAGCTTCCTCAAACTTCAAATGGCCTTCGTCTGAAATGACATTGCTCTCCTCAGAGTCTCGCTTGTGGATTTCACAATGCTCCGTCTGGGTCACACTTTCGATGCCTGTAATCGCACTTTCGGTTATTAGGTGCCAGTTATTAACAGAAAATTAGGGCTCCTTCTTATTATCTAACTGTTATCTTTTTAAATGCTCCTTATCGATGTCATGTCCCACAAATAGGCATAAATCAACATTGCATGCCATAAATATCCGATTCTGTGTAAAAAGGTGACAAGCACATTAATTATCTTGATAACAAAGTCTACTGCAGGCTAATGGCAGTGATAGTGCAGCGATACGGCCGCTTTCTCCTGCGTTGTCAGCGACTGGGCCTGCAACCAGGCGTGTGAGTGATGTCGCCCTTGCAAATGGGTCACCTGTGTACTCCACACTCTACCCTGCGTGGGGCGGTGACCTTGCATGTAATGGTGGGGCACGTCATGGAGCCCATCTCAATGCTTGGCAAGGTCAGGACATGCGTCCAAAAAACGTTTGTGAGGCCCTGCGGTTTGTGGGTCCTCTGTCTCTGGAAAATGATTAATGCACAAGCAGAATATAGCTAAGCCGCGTGTAAATATTTTTAAAGTACAATGAATAAGTTAGTCTTATATACCTTTAAACAATGGGATATTCACTGAAGAGAACTGTATCAGTAGTAGCATTATTATATTATGTTAGCGCTTATAGTAGGATTACCCATGCTGGGATTCCTATTGGCTAGTTTTGGTCAGATGTTCATTTTTAAATCACTCTGCGGACATTCATTTTCAGTTCCTCATAAGTTGGCTTCAATGTCCCATAGCAGCATGAATATGTAGTAGCAGTTATAATAGCATTAGCAATCCTGACAATTCTATTGGTTTGGCTTTTGGTCACATGTGCAGTTGTTTTGATCACTATGTGTGCAGTTATTTATAGTTCTTCATGGCATTAAGTTTGCCTAAATGGCCCTGGTGGTAGAGTCACACACACGGTCCAGTCCATTCCTGTTTCAAGGTGCATTCCCACTCTTCGAGTAGGGGCGACAGAGTCGTCCCATCTCCTCCGTGTCATACATTAGTCAGGGACCTGCCACTTTATTGCAGCCATTGAATTTCTCTGGAAAAATGTGCTGATGAAGTATACAAAATGACGAGAGGTATCACCCATGTTTAATGTTCTCCGTATGATTTGTGGGTGGAAAAATCACCACAAAATATCATAATATGACTTATGTCTGGATAGCACTAGTACAGAATCACTACATAATCTCTGACGATCGTGCACTTGTTTAATGATCTAAACATGGCATATTTTTCACGCATTTCTATGTACTTTCATTTTTGCTACCTGTGCTCTCCACATTTAAAGATGAAACATTTAAGGCTCATATCTCATCATATCCAATATAATGTAAATGTTTTTTTTTTGGCAAAAACACATGTACTCGTAGATATCATTAAATAAAAGATTGCCTTAATTTGAATTTTAGTATGTGGTATCTTGTATGCCTCAAATCGTATTGCTTTAATGCCTCGGTTCTATAAGTGACAATCATGGTCCACCTCACAATTAACAAAATATACCACTTGGAATATGTTTTTATGGGCAGTGTGCGGTTCTGCAAGTTAGGCTTCTCTACTTGTGAACAGAAGGTTGCTAGTTTGAGTGCCATGTTTGGAAGAGTAGCCACATTTCCACTAGGTTCCTGAGACACTTAAACACCCTGACAAATGCTCTGGGGGGCTGGATGGATGGCTGAAGTGGTGCTCAGGGTCCAGGTTCCAATCTCACTTCTGTGTGTGTGTGTTACAGAAGAAGAGCAGGATGAGATACGTGGGAAAACACATTCTCGTGCAAATGATGCACATTCTGGGAGAGATATTGTGACATCAGGATTGGAAGGAGGAGGTGATGACATGTTTCTTTGAATTTCAGTTTTTCATTAAATCTTTGCACTGCATTTGTTCTTGGTAGAAGGTCCTTAACCCCATTCTGTGTTTTTCTGTCACTCCCTGACAGTTCACCCCTGCTGTCCGTCCTGCCCTTGAGTATCGGGCTCTGCTTTTTTTGTATTATTTGCTTAAAATTGTGGCAGGTTGCAATGACACAATTAAGTTATTTTAATAAAGTGAAGGAAAAAAAAAACGTTTACTCTCTGTGATTTGACCTTGCATACTTCACCAGTCAGGTTATGCTTATGAATATGAATCTGGGGAAACAACAGGGATATATAGGATGTATGCGGCAAACATTTGAGGTCGGAATGGGTGCAGAATATCTCCTAGAAGGATATGCATCCTTTCACTCATCAGCACCCACGAGGGTCACCTGAGATCAGCTTATGCGAGTGATACACAAAGGAACACTTCTGACCTTGGGCTGGTTACGAAGGTCTCCTCTTCCTCCAGGTTCTCCTCCATTCTTTGTCTTCCTCTATGCTATCTCACAGAAGCGCGCGCCTCCATGGTTAGTCTCATGCAAAACACTTACATTTCAGTTATTTAACAAAACGCTTATATCCCAAGAAATGTACAACTGGGAAGGCAGGGTCATCCAGTCCCCGGAGCAATTGGGAATTAAGGGTCTTATTCAAGGGCTCAGTGGTAATGTCTGGTAGTCAGATAGGTAATTCAGACTATCACAGGAATGCTAACTTTAATCAGCTTGCTGGCATGAGATTTTCAGTTCGAGACAAGTCTGCACACACGTGCACATGCATTTACATGCGCGTAACAGTTTAATTACCTTGTAAATAGTTTGTAGTGTTTGCAAACTACCCCGACACTTTTGATGTAGCTAAATATTGGTTTATAACGGAATAATATAGACTTGCTGAAAGATTTCTTGCATGACATGAGAGTCTAAAAGCGCAACCATCTCGCCAGAAGTGTGTTAGCTGTCAGCCCTCCTATCAAATCCAGGCTTATTCTGTTTCAGATTTGCAAAATGAAAAAAAAAGAAGGGATATATTTAAACATTATGATTCTGCAGCAAACCTGGCTTTAGGGGTACTCAAATCAATATCGTCATAACAGGCAGCCAAAGAACTGAGGCTGGGTAACTTCAAAAGGAGAATGTTCTCAGGCATATGTAGCTGATTGACATGATCTCACCGGCAAATGACAGCAGCTGGTTGTGATGTATTAGTGATGCTAAGTAGAGAGATCCAGGCAGCAAATCGGAATGACCTGAGTTAAATGAGCACCAGTCTGTGTGTAACAAAAAATGTGTGGCAAGACTTGTGAGTAAAGGGGTTTGCCAGGGTATAACTGATATTTGAGTTTTTACTGGTGGAGGAAGTGTTTGGCAGAAGTTATGGATGACAATATGAAAAGACAAGATGGCTGACCAGGTAAAATGGCTGCAGGAATTGTTTCCTTCTGAAGTATAATGGAGCTGCAGTTTTGGTGCAGGATTCTGCCCAGTCAACCCAGAATAAAGCTTGGGAAGAGTTTAATTTCCAGAGCCTGCCTGATGTTGAAAAAAAAACTGCTCAAACAGATTAGTGTGAAATTGCTTCATTCACCATTAAGAACAGCTTACCAGAATAAAAGTGAATCTGCAGGCAAGCATCTGTCTAAATATCCCAGGCACAAAGCTGGGGTACACCCCGGATGAGACCCACTGCTGGGCAGGCTCTTATACAGCCATAAACCAAGGGTCATTTGGAGAAACCAACTATCTGCAAGAATTTGAAATTCAAGAGGAAGTCAGAGTCCCCAGAGAAAACCTCATCATGGAGAGAACATACACCTCCACACACAGAGAACCGGTGTCAGATTCACAGTCCCCACTCTGGCAGTGTAAGGTAGCAGTACTCAAAAAGCCAACAAAGGCTTCAATAATATATGTGCTGAATTTTGGTTTTTCTTATTGTCTCCATGCAAGAGAAGCAGATTGTGCTGCCCTCCAGTGGAAGGGGAGATGCTTAGAAGTCACTGACACATATTCAATTAATTTTATCTCCTATCACGTGGTTTTACATATACGTATATAAACAGACACAGCACACCATGAGAGCAGCAGAATCCAGAAAACAAAGGAGGAGTAGAAGAAAAACAATTTAGGATGGACAAGTAGCGTAAAAGAGAAACCTCTGGGGGCTCAAGGTCAACTGGCTGCCCATTCCTCCTGGGAACGGTAACAACACAAGGTAAATTAGATGTCCAAATATCAGTCGGATGTGATCTGCTGAAGTTGCTTGTTGGCCTTCCTAGCTACGTCTGGCCATCATCCTGGGCAAAGCAAATGTTGCGGTGAAGACAAAGGGTTTATTTTAAGGTGCCGGAGGCTGAGAGCTGTGGACCCAAGGTACAAGAACGGCTGGTGTAAAACAGAGGATAGTACAGGAAGTGCCAGAGAATTAATACAATGATGATACAATGAGCTACGGAAATAGCATCAAGACAGGAAGTGCCATGCAAAGTGCCACCAGAAGCTTTGTCTATTGTCTGCTAAGGCAAAATATGGGTCTCCAGGTAAGCTATGCCCCAGTGTGGGGTCCAAGGAGCAGAAAGCTCTACTGCCAGCAGTAGTTGCATTTATTTTTGGCGATACAAGACACCCTGAGTTTAATGATGGGAGAATTCAGAGTGCATAGAGTGCAGTTTGGCTGGTAAACAGCCAGCAGTCCTGTTATGTTTGCCCACACACAGGTGAAAGCAGCGGGATTTCGAAATCATTCCTTAGACCTGACTGGCAGCCAGGAGGAAGAAATGCAGCAGCATCATGCGATCCGTTATCATGCTCGCCGCATCGCTGCGTATTCTTCGTGACGTGGAGATGTGATTCCTGAAGGAGTTGCTTCAGTAAACGCCAAGGTTTGTCAAACAGTTAAGCCCATGAGCTGTGTCAGCCCATTCTAAAAAAAGTGTCCAAAAAACAAACAAATTAACAATAAAGGAAAGTCAGGGAAGAGAAATAGCTGGAATCAGTGGTTGAACCTCTGAATAAAGTTCTCGACCCAAACCATCTTCGTCTTAATAATGCTACAAATCTCTCCAGGTTGAGTCCCCATGAGTCACTGGTGTCTAAGTGGCAGGGTTTGTGAAGGAAGAACGGTCACCACGCAACGTGGGATACATGTGACACTTCTCAAAGAGTGAACAAGACAGGTTCCCACTGTTATTGCTTATGACAAACCACATGGGTTGTAATGACTGTCTTTAGTATAGTCACTCCCCTGGCGGGGCCCAGCTGGTGTCCGTGTTCAGCCTGAACACTGTGGTTTATTTAGAAAACTCAAAAACACATCAGCAGTGAAAATTAGTAGCTGATCTACATGCAATACAGTAAAGTACTTTCTGATTGCTTGACCAGGCCCCATCCATTGTACATGGAAATGGCAAAACCACTCAAGGGTACCTGAAGTATCTGTAGTACACACTACAATCAGCCAATTAGAGGTTGGCACTCAGACAGAGATGTTCTATTGGAATGCATTTGGTAGAGGTTGCAGATGTTTGCAATAGGCTGTTGAGCTTTTGATGTCATTTCCTGTAAAAACCCATTAGATTTTTGTTCCGGTTTTTCTCTTCACTGTCACCAGCCAAAACTGTACTTGCAGCAGTAAATTTTGTCAGTGATGTCGAGCTTCAGCTCAGTTACTCTTACTGTCACGAGTCAGATTTCAGCTCCCCGTATTTGTGCAATAGTCAAAGACAATCTGGATTGCGATGGAATCTGCCACACAAACGTAAGCATCCGGACGCTCAGCTGCCTCTATGTTCTGCTTTGCCCTGCTCTCATTGCATAAATGCCTTATTTTCCTGCCATTACTCTGATCTATAACACTCACTGGCCAGGATGCGGAGACTCATCATTTCTTCACTCCTTCAGGGTCAAGGATTTGATCCCTGCCTCTGCAATACGTGTCTGTGTGTGGAGTTTGCATGTTCTCCCCTGTCACCTGGGCTTCCTAGACCTCTGTGATGAATTAACATCTCATCCAAGACCTACAAAGGCCTTCTGTCTATTCTGCCTGTGATAGGCTCTAAGCAGCCCGTACCCAATTAGCAGTTGGAAAATTGATGTTAGATGTATAGCAGTTTCACTTCGTGCATTCCACTGAACCTGTCATGGTGTTTCTTTTATTGAACGCTGTTCCAGTGGGGAGACCTTCCTCTGCTTCAACACACAGGCAGGTCAGAGCAAGCTTGGTGTTCACAGCACAGGGTCAACAAGCACACAGTACTTGGAGTTGGGGGTGAAGGGCCTTGTATTCGGAGTACATGCTACAATCAAGCAAACAGAGGTCTGCACTCCCATAGATCAGTTTAACACTTCTGTTCCATTAGGTAGAAGTTGCAGAGGTTTACAACAGGCATGTGACAATTCTACCAGGGCTTGAACCAGCAACCTTCCGACACCAGACAAAGCGGCTTAGCACATTAAGCCACACACTGCCTCTATTTCAGCTGAACCTTTTTTTAGCCACCTTTCAAACAGAGGAGAAGGCAGAGCATTCCAGGAGAGGGCAGATCTGCAACAGAGGCATGTAAAATCCTACAGCGTGAGGAGACCAATGCGTATTAATAACAATGGCCTATTGAGGAAAGACAATACCATCCTTTCAGCTGTGCTGTGTCTCTTTTATCTATAAATGTGAGAAATATTCTAAATAATTCTGTCATATGGGTTCAGAGACAAGGAAAAGTAGACTCACTGGCTGCTAGCCTCACTGAAACAGACTTAATCTTAAATACACAGAGACAGATCGCTCGATGAGAATCTGAAGCTAGCCATTTAAAACCACTGCATCACGTTAGCTGCTACAAGGGCTTAAGCAATATCCAGAATTTGTTCTGCAGACACTGCAAGATACAAATATACGACGCAAAACAGATTATTCCATATAATGTCAGTTGGACCTGTTTTTGTGAATTCACTAAATACTGACCAAGATGTACATTTGGGGCAGGGGTGGTGAATCTTATCTGCAAAGGGCCGGTGTGTATGGAGGTTTTCGCTGCAACTCCCTAATTAGAACACTAATTAGAGGACTGATTGGCTGAAGAGTCCTCACACCTGGGTTTGAACAGTTGACATATAGGTTATCATAAAAACCTGCATACACACTTGCCCTTTGCGGGTAAGATTGACCCCCCCTCCCATTTAGGGAATTCAGGATGCCTGGTTTTACCATGTCAGCTTGCAACATGTGACTCAGCAGGATGAACCACTCACTGTACCTGTGACTGGAAGGTTGCTGCTTCAAGCGTGGGATGGACAAAATAATCACATGTCAGTGGGTCCTTGAGCAAGGCCCTCAACCCTCAGCTGTGTAGCTGCCAAGCTACATATGTGCCTGTGTGTTACAGTGAGCAGATGGAGTAGGAGAGAAGAATTTCCCCACGGGGATCAATAAAAGTCTCATTATTACAATATAGGTTTCTCCACAAGGTTACTCTGTGGATTGGAATACTCATTTTTTGGCCATGGGTTTGGTGTTGATGGAATCCGTGATTCTGGGGTTTGTTCGTGGAAATGTTTTCAGTTGTTTAGAAGTGCCCGTCTTCCTTTATGCAAAACCGGCAGCTTTAAAAGCTCTGCCTCTCACTGCTGCACGCGTGTTACTCTTTATCCGCTTCCAGACTCAAATCTGCTTTACAGATGATGTGCCGTCGCATCAAGGCAACAGGATTATAATTTCATGAGATTTTGGCATTTCACATGTAAATGCGGGCGATAACCTTCATTTTGTTTTTGCTGCTGCCGTGCTAATAGGCCCTGCTCATTACCATAATTACCGCCTAGATCTTAACTTAAAGAATCGATCTTTCCACACTCCTCCGAAAACATATTACATTGAGTCACAAAGGGACTGCAACTGACTACAAATCACTGAAATCGGGAAGAGGCATTTCACTATGGGCCCGCGATAACCTCCCCAACTGTCACAAAGCTTAAACATATAATATCATTCCTTTGAAAGCCTTTCCACTGAACAATGTGTCATCAAAAGCAACATCAGCAGAGACTGGAAGGCTGCTTGATGTTTTTTTCTTCGCCACTCTAAGTTCTGGAATTAATACTGTAACTCCGCCAGAAAAGAAAGCCATAAATACAAAAGATATAACATTAGGAATCTGTCTGACGGCAGAAAGAATATCGGGGAGAATCGGGGGGATAAAAACCTGGGCTACGTTGCTAGGATCTTCCCAGTAACTGCCAGGTCTGTGATGCATCTGTGGGCTACGCTGCCTCTCCACCTCCTCAGCGTTTTGAGGTATTTTCTTTGTTATGCCGAGTGACCCAGCAACGCGAGTCAGAAGCTCAGATCATTCGCTAGAGATAATGAAGGATTTGGTGCTCGCCACGGCAAAACTCACGGTATATGTTTACCTGGGAGATCAGTGTCCCTACGGGAAAGGCTAGGTGGGATGGCTGCCATTTTTTTATGTTGATTCACACTAGGCTTGGGCGGTAATACGGTATTATGGTATACCGCGGGATCTAAAAATAGCAACGGTATCAGTTTCAATACCGTT
>JABFDZ020000042.1:13925687-13940028 GCA_019775955.2 Pollimyrus isidori
ACGGTAATACCGTATACCGGGGTAAAATAAGGAGGAGGTTTGACGGTATCAAAAATTGGATACCGCCCAAGCCTAATTCACACCTCCTGCACCTTGTTTCTGCGTCCACGTTCAGCGTATGGCTGCACCGTTTGTTCTGACAGTGCAGTGCGGCACAAAACCCCCTACCCGTCACTGCAGACCAGCGGCAGCAGAGCAGTACTGTATAGCCTCTCCTCTGTCTCTGAAATGGCAGTTCTTTCTTTTCATGCCCTCTTCTTTCATATTCTTTTGCATGCTCTTTCTTTACCCTTGGTCTGATCCCTACAAAAGAAGAACGTTAAATAACCGCTGAAGAATCGCTTTAATTTGTTTCCGGAAATTTCTGGATTTTTCCAGGATGTTACTACGTTATTGCCGTCTGGATGGCTGTCCACGTCTCTTAATACACTAGTAATCAGACCCCCACTTGAGATGATGTGTAATGTGCATCCAGACTTGGCCTGCAGGGCACATTAACAGGCCTCTCTTTCCTGGATACAGCTTCTGCCTGCTATCGCCTTGCCAGCTCATGTAGAGAACACACACATTTCCTGAACTGGCACAGGGGCTCCATTCCTGGTGTCACCCACAGCTCCGGCCCCAGGGGGTGAGCTGTACACCAGCTCCACTGGGATCCGCAGCTAACAGCCAAACATGAGGGGGGTGCAGCTGGGGCTGGCCGACGAGGATCTCCAGCTAGGGTGAGGTGAATCCACTCCAGCAGCTCATGGTTCCACTGCTGGCAGAACTCGCCGAACCTCTGCTCCTCTTCCTTCCTGCCCCGCTCACTCCGCAGCTTCCCAGGGGACGCCTGACCTTTCACCACTTGGGGTTGTTTCGCTGAACTAAGACAAACATTTGACTAACTGACGCTAAATAAGAACCGTATGTACCTGCTTCAACTAAGTCACAGACAGACTTAGGGCATACTTCTCATTCATAATCTGGTTATAATGCGAACTAATCAGATATCTTAGATATGTACTGAGGGACACCCAAACCAGTCAATATAAAGAAAAACCCCGAAATGAAAACACACCCACAGTAATAATCAAAAGAGAGACAGAGGGGTCTCGCTGCCAGCTGTGAAGGTGACAATCTCAGACCTTCTCTTCAGCGAGAATCAACCCCCCCAAAGAATCAACTCACCCACCCCCCCAAAGACAAAAAGCACCCTGCCCACTAAGGTAGGAAACCTGGTTCCCATGAGCGATGAACTCTCGGATTTAACAGTTTAAACTGAATCCTCTCACATAATGTCCTTGGAATAGCAGTTGCCCCCTCACGGCCGCAGGGAATGAGGTCCTTTCTTCCTTACAGGTAAGAGTCACATGTTTTCATTAAGGACAGATATAATTGGCAAACTGCCCCCTGGTCCTAAAGCCCTATCATTTGCAACAGGCTTTCCTTGAAAGCAGCCAATTTCATTGGTTTATATCATTATTGTCTAAGGATACCTATGATAGTGGTAACAGACTGTGGTACCAGACTGATAAAACGATATATTAACACAACCCTCTGGACAGAAATGCAAATATTGTTGTTTTTCCTGTCTTAGGTCTTATAACTTATGGCTGATGAAGATCTAGCTGATCACTCTTTTTAATTGTTGCACTTATTAACACATCTGAAGACTCTTTCTTTTACCTGAGGAACACAGGTCACATCAGAAGAAGGCTGTCCATTAATGGTGAAGGAATCCTGGCCCATGCAGTCATTACCTCAAGTGTCCTGAAGTGGCACAGGGTCCAGATGCAAGAGTATTTACTGGAAGTAGAACGTGGCATCATTACTGTGCTCACCTCCTCAAGGTGCCCATCCATGAAATTTAGAGAAGAGTTAAAAATATTACTTCTTGTTTTCAAAGATAAATGCGCAATATTTTGCTGCACCAAAAATGAAGAATGTCTCCATAGATATCCAACTCTCCCTGTTCAAAAGCGTTCTTCATATTTAAGCAGAAAGTAAAAACCTTTGCACTGTCGTAGATTAACTGAAAGCCCTCACTGAAGGGATCAGACCTCACAGATGTTGGTGAGCAAATCAGCCAATCCTGTTACTCTAATTGGTCACATGATTAGCCTGTTAGCCTCCACATTTTAGCATCGACTGTTTTCTCTGATTGCCGGCCTCCTCCTTGTATCATGTCACCACCATTCAGTTCACTGCAGCTGTTCTTTGCAGTATCTAGTTATCTTCTGCATAGCAAGTCAGCTGTTTATCAGCACGCTAGTTAGCTGCTATTACGGCTTTCCCCTCCACCTCCCGCGTGGTGCCATCCGCCCCTGAGCTAACAGAACACTAGCCGGCCTTCAGCGGGGTCTGGAGGATGAGTCCATGCATTGGCATGGGTCAGGATACTGACCTGACTGTCTGCACCGGCCCACGCTTGGACCTCTGGATCACCGGACCAGAATCTCCCACCTCAGCTGCTGACTTCCATCATAGTAACATTTTCAAATACTATATGGAACTTCATGTGTTAATTTTACTTTTTGAAAAGTTTATTTCTGCTTGGTTGCCTTTCTTTGAAGGGTTCAGGGAATCATTTTCAGTTTTCCCCACGCTGCTTATTTAGTGTGTGTGTGTGTGTGTGTTTTTTTTTTAATTCACTCTGAAAATATGACAGGAGATCACAGTAAAAAATCACTTTGTGGCAAATTTGGAGTTACAGACGCCCTATATTAAATAAAATTTGACTGATGGGCCTTGCGTTATGGATGAAATCCATAAGGTGTGTTACGGAGGACGAGTGGACAGTAACCACATTAAGCCGGATATTTGGAAAGGGAAATTCGATTAAGCAGCATTTTTAAAAAGCGTAGGAGGGGCAGAGTGTGGAGGAGGAATCACCGTGATTAAGGATCTGGACTTAGGAAGAATAAAAAAAAAATGCTCTTCAGCTGGTTGTACCCTTGAGCGAGCCACTTAAACTGAATTATTTTGTGGCCGATATCCGGTTATGCAAATTGACCAACTTTAAAACATTTAAATGTCTTTGGATTATTAAAGGGTCCACTAAACAAGGGAACTGTCTAGTAAACGAATAACATGCACTGGGAATATTTAAGATAAAGCATCTCCAGGGGGTGAAATCAAACTCTTACGTGCTTAAAGGTAGAAAAACAGATTTTCTGTGTCTCTGTTCTGCCTTCCAAATGGGGGAAACAGCTGTTTACTTCAATGTCTGAATGTATCCTATTCTACCCAACTCTGTCTTGGATGGTGGTGGGTGGTGTTGTGGGTGGAGTTAGTGGTGCCAGTATTTTGTTAGGTCGGTGCCCGTAGGATTGAAAAGTTCCAGACTTTTGAGGTTCACTGGGTGATATTGGTGAGAAGATCCCCCACCCATTTTAGGTTCAGTTTCAATCTCCTCTTGGTAAACCAGCAGATGCACCTGGATGTTCTTCGATTCCTGCGCCAGGAATGGAGGGTTAAGGGCCTTGCTCAGAGGCCCAACAGTGAAATCTCTCTGCTGGGATGTGAATTGACAACCTCCTGAATGCAGAGACGGTGTCCTATGCAGCTGAACCACACACCGCCCACCAAGACATGTGCACTTTCAAACTGGAATCAAAATAGCGGCCTAAGGGAGTCCATTTTCATGCATCTACGGTCCGCCGCATTACCGGCTGAGCTATCGAAGGGGGACTGAAAGTGAGGGAAAGTGTTTTATGGTGCCGGTAACTCTGAAAATGGCCAATAGACTCAATGCACAAACTTTGAACATATTTTCAGTCGGCTCTGCTTTAGAAAACAAAAAAAAAAGATGGCACTCTCACTACGCTCACCCGGCAGATGGTGATCTGCTAGCGCGCATGTCATCGCGGCGTTTAACCATACGGGACAATGACGAGCATATTGCTCTGGCTCTTTCATAATGCTTATTTATTTTCACTTCAGCGCTCAGTGGTCCATAGGATTAACACAACAGCACTCTGACTTTGAGTATGGGAGGGGGGCATTTCTAAAGGGTATGAGTGGTGCATTCTGGGAAAATATTGAAACGCTTTGCTTCAAACAGAGGATGGGACATATTTTATTAATAGGAAGAATAGGAATTGAACATTTAGTCCGGTCTTTTTTTTAATCTTTGGCACTCTAGAAAAGTGACCATCTGCTTATCGGTTGTTATCTCGGCACATTAAGAACACCCACGGGATGAAAGGAGACAGAGAAAGAAAACGTTTTGATTAGAATAATAACCAGAAGTGTCATTCGGATTCCACTTCCAGATGGAGGAACTCCGCGCTGCGTCGCTGCAGCCGACGAGAACAACCTCAGAACTCCGTCCTCCAGGCCGTGCTCCTCATCTTCCTCCCCTCCGGTCAAGCAGGAAGCAAACCTGCAATAAGTGGATTCAGCCCGGGAGAGCTTGATCCACGGTTAGCTGGCGCCTACAGTGTCTAGGGCGTGTTTGGCCCCGCCGCAAGGAACCTGTAGGAAAAACACAGAACACTGGCTGCATCCCCCACTCCCTCCTCCCCCCTCCTACCCGGCAGCACTGTGACGCGGATCGATATTCAATTCAGTCTGCATTACTCTCCGGGCCGGACGAGGGCTTGTCCTGAAACTCCTCACCTCTGTGTCTTGGCGTTGGCACTTTTTAATATAGCAAGAACCTGAACCTCTCCCTCTGTTTGGGTTGGATGAGGACAGAGGCAGTGCTGAAGGCTGGGAGATCCTGCTACTTCAATATCGGCCCAGTCCGTCCCGGTGCTTTTTTCAGATGATGACTTGTCCAGAAGAGACTATCAGAACCTTCAAATGTGCTCTTCCAGACCAATGGAAGCACTGCTCTCAAAAATCAAGGTGTCTCTCCCCGGGCCGTAGTTAGAAATTAATGGATGGGGGTGGGGTGGCTCAGTCTTTACTGGGGAGGGGGGGGGGTGATGGCAAACATGTATATTATAAAAAACCAGTCACAACTAAAGCCAAAAAATACACGTTTATTTGGAGGGGGCTAAATTACGTCTTACAACATCCCTGGTCTCTCTACTTTATCCACTTCTCTACAAATTTCATATTTCATACTTGTTATCATCTTGCAGTTCAGGGATATGTTTGGGAGACTCAGGCATAAATCAATATTCACTAATAACAATAATAATGACATTTTGTATTTTATGGTGCTTTTTTTCAGGTCTGAAAAGGTAAAAGAAGGTAGTAAAAGTTAAGCAGAGGGAATATAAATGGAAACAATTCTCTGAAATGCATACAAATCAGGAATAAGCATTGGAATTTATCTTATTAGAACTTGAAACCAGTTCTAAACAGATTTTATTTCTAAGTTTTTGGACATGGAGAGAGCGGGGAACAGCGGCTACCCGAAGCTCCTTGGACAGGGAGTTTCAGATGGGGGGGTATTTTAAAAGCTCTAACCTTCTAGTAGAAAGTCTGGAAATAGTGAGGACGAAGGTGGCCTCAGATTGAGATGGAGTGTATGTTGGATGGTGGAGTGGCAGTAAGGTTGTGGGGGCGGAACACTTTGGGTGGGGGGGTATACCACTTAGGGCTTGGGGGCTGGGGCCCTTAGGGCTTTATAGGTACGGTGGGGAGTTTAGAAACTGGAACGGTGTTTGGCTGAAGGACTTGGGGTGTGATTATATCAGCAAGTGAACATCTGAGCAGCAGGCCTGCCGCTTCCGGATTTAGGTGGCAGATGTTCAGCATCAGAAAGTGGAAATTCTGTGATTTTATTCGATTAAAAGTAGGGTCTGTGGAATGGTGAAAACGTAAGAGGAGGAAGTGACAGAAGACATTTATTGAAAAGTTCTATATGCTCTGCAGAAGAGGTTTCCATCAAAACGCCTGTTTTACTGCAATTTAGTTGAAACTGTCATTCATCCACAGCAGGTTGCTGTGGGGAGAGAGCTGAGGGTGTTAGTAAGAATTTAAACTGTACAGTGCCTTTTTAATACACAGTCTGCGGGTCTTTATGAGAGACCACATCAGGTACTCTTTGGAAACACCAGCACATCAAACACCATTGTTGGTTTCAGCCATTGTTAGGTGAGGCTTTTAAAGTCGTTAAGTCCGGGAATGACTGTAAGGGCAGGTGTCCGGGGCCACAAAGAGAAGATCTGTTATGTGCAAGGACCTTCACTATAGAGACCCCTTACTCCAGAAGCATGCAGTTTCTGTGAATCCTGTGTCACATCCCTGCAAGGATTAGTAAAGATGCGCCTTCAGCCTGTTTCAATTATCCTTGGGATAGAGAATTTTAATTAATATATTGATCACATTTACAGGCATGCAGTCATTTACATTATCAATGCAATATTGAATTAGTATTTTGTGATATCTATATCATCCTACATTACTTATCTTTGTGACTTACAACCAGTGGCACTATTTACCACCACTCAAACCATGAATTAACATTGGGTCCATGAGGTTGGCACCCCTGCTGTCCACAGACAGTCACTATACTACATATCAAATACACTCATTCGATTCCCTATTTAGGATATGTTGAAGCAGCATGTTTTTGCTAACCAGCTAGCTACCATCCTCCAACTCTTCTCGCTGCCTTTATTTAACTTTTAAAACATCTGGGGGGGGGGGGGGCTTTTTAATGACATCTTTGGCCCCAGACACAACAAGCCCAACCCTACTTTTGATTCTGGGGTCAGGGAACATTTCGATTTTGAATGCCTAAATAGGTAAAAATAAAGTGGTATTTCATATAAAATAGCGTTTTTCTTTTTCACAAAATAAAACTCATTTTGGGTTTACAGGGTACAATTACCCACAATTCCCTGCTTTCTTATCCAGTCTAAATCCTTTCAGAGAGGAATTTAGGCGATGCTGGTGGTAAAGAGGCGCACGCAGAGACAGACCTGCAAAGTTAAACGGTGACTTATTAACATCATAATATGAAGAGGCAGATCGACCAATCACGGGCAGCCCTGATAGATTAGCCAGACCACATGATAGATGAGCCGTGAGCCACTTCCGTCATGGCAGAGTGTATTTTAATCGCTCTCTGTAATTAACGACTGTGGCGGGAGAGGAGGAGGGTGGAGACACGCTTCTGGCAGCGTGATGCGCCTGTCAGCCTCCATCACGCGTGAAGCAGATCTATGAATGGGTATGAGCCTGTAACACACTGATCCGGGTTATGATGATCTGCCTCTGACCGGAAGGTCGGCAGCTCAAATCCCTGGGTTGGTGTGATTTCATGGTTGGGCTTCTGAGCCAGGCCCTTACCTCCAGTTGCTTAGGGACTGGCTAACCCTGCTTTCTTGGGTGGGAGGGAGGGAAGGAAGGAAGGAAGGAAGGATGGAAGGAAGGATGGAAGGAAGGATGGAAGGAAGAGGGTGGCACAGCGTTTAGCGCTGTCGCCTCACACCTCTGGGACCCGTTTCAGTCTCTGCCTTGACTTCACATGCGTGGAGCTTGGATGTGCTCTCCATGTCATCGAGGGGTTCCCTGCACATTTTCCAGTTCATAGTTTTACCCACTCTGTCATTGACATTGGACTTCTCAGCCAAACATGATTTTTAAATTAAGGGACTGTGTATTAAAAATGTGTGATATTTACTGTTTCCATCCTCTAACAGCTTGTCATAGTCAGGGTTGTGGGGGGGGGTTGGAGCCTGTCCCAGGCAGTGTCAGGCACACAAGGCCAGGGTACCACCAGAAAGGATGCCAGGCCAACCATATATTACGGGCAATGCAGTGGAAGCAATTAGCCAAACTGTATGTCTTTGGACTGCAGGAGGAAACCAGAGTACCCCGGGGAATGTGGGATTTGAACCGCCGCCCCACAGGAATAACGAGACCTCCCCTACTGCTATGGTAAACGCACACAGCTGCTGAGGTCTCCTGTATGAGATCCACGAGGCATGCATACATCTTTGTCTTGTAATCGCACTACTGAATGTTTCATTAGATGTTTGATGCTGCCATTGTTTGTATCTTGATTTTCCTCTGGGATGGATTAAATGTTTTATCCATATATTGCTCCATCCACGCATGTATCTATCTATCTATCTATCTATCTATCCATCCATCCATTAATGGGGTAATCACTCCCCTCCACAGTGTCCAGTGCTGAAGGCTCAGTGTCACAGTTATTTATTTCCCAAGCAGCTGGGTTACACTTAACCTATTGTTTGTGTTTTCTCCCCCTGTCCGCCATCCATCTCCGCAACACAGAGGAGGCTGTTAACCAATATTTAGTCCAACCTGCTGTGCAATTCAGTCCTGTGACATCTTGTCTGAAGCTATTTTTGGAGTGCTGAGCTGACACTGTCAGCTGAGGTGGAACATTAGCGATCTGACTGAGCAGATTAAGACCCAGTGCATGTGCGTGCACGTGTGTGCTCTTGCGTGTGCGGCAGGGATGTGCAGCCACAGCGTTATGTTAGCTACACCAATTTCACGGCGGAACATTCATCTACTCATTTGTGATTCATTTGAGTAAAATCATAACGAAACAACGTTCCCCCAGGAGGACGGTTCAACATAGAGACAGCGAGTAATAGGCGGATTCACAATAATTTAAACTGCAAAAACACAACACAAGAGCACTTAAAAAAAACACATAATGTTATTTTAATACGGTGAAGGACTAATACGCGTGGGTTCAGTGTTTTTTTTCCCTCAGATGCATCCTCCGCAGTGACAGAGGTGCATGTGGCTTCCTGATTCAAGGTGCAGACCCTGAATTTGTCACGTGTAGCGCATCCCCACAGGGTCCCCTAAGGCATGAGTATACACAACCGTGCAATAGCAAGTCCTTGCAAAAGTAGGTGTTCTTTCGCCAAATACAATACTCCGCGATCGCGGACTTTTCCTCCTGCCCTGCCGAGCAGGAAGACAGCGCCCGGCGAACTGTCTGCAGAATGCTAAATCCCTAGATTTAATTTGCCGGCTGTTATTAGCCTTGACCGCCGATAACCCCGATCTGATTACGCTGTGTAATTCCTTTCCCCCTCTCCCCTTCCGTCATCGCTGGATAACCTCCCGTTCTCTGTGTTCCTGCTTCGCCGTCCAGGAGTCTCCAGAGAGCTGAAGTGCGCTGAAGCCTCACGACCCTTCATTAGGAATTAGCCGGCAGATGTCAAGCTCATTGTAAATGCTTATACCTGAGTTATACCGGGATGATAAAATTAACGTTTTCCTACCATTATTTGCACTCGTGTAGATACACATGAGTCATTTATAGGGTATTTTAATAAGAAGATACAGCAGTATTTCTGACATGATTTAATTCTCCAATGTTATGATAGACAGGTGGAGACATTATTGATTTCTTCTCTGTTACAGCTACCGTACTGTTAAAGATGTTATGATCAAGGGGCAACCGTGATGTCGTTTGAAGCCCTCCCCCCGAATCTAGATGTTTGACTTACCACAGAGAACTCTTCCACTGACGATAACTTTGTTAAACTGTCTTTAGTGCATGATATTCAGCTATGTACCTATAATCCAGTTTCACATTCAAAATAACCATATTCAGCTTCAGGTTGTTAACTGTTTGACATTTAATTAGGGGCTAGTCCATGTTCTGCGGATTTGAATAGCTTAGTCTTATTATATTCTTGCTTTGTTTGGTAGATGTTGTGTAGTTCCTGCTCCAATACTGCTTATACGCATACCATTTTAGCTGCACTTACGGCCAGGGTTCTCAGCCTTGGTCAGCTGGCTGAGGTGAGATTTTCAATTCAAGACAAGTCTGCACACGCATGTACATGTATGTAACAGTTTAATTACCTTGTAAATAGTCTGTATGCTTTGAAAACTACCCCAACGTACGCTTTTCATGCAACTGATTTTAGGTTCATAATAATATAGATTCAGCGTAGGATTTCTTTCGTGAGCGTGAGCGTCTGAAAGTGATCACGCCAGATGCGTATGAGTTCGCAAACCTGCTTATGCCTAATTAGCTCCTCCACAGCTGAATGTTTGTAATGTGCTGTTCGTTTCACCTTTATGTCACTTTGGACAAAAGCATCTGCTAAATAAAATGAATGGGAATGTCTCACAGTCCCACATTATACGTCATGCTAGATACGAATTAACGTCACTACAAGGGCTTTGGCAACGCTTTTAAAAGGCATTTAGTCCATCTGTATGAAATCCATATCAGTCATATAATAAGAGTTAGCCTGCCAGAGGTCGATGGATCCTGTACTCTTCCCCTTGAGAAATATGTACCCTTCATTAGGAGACACCTCGTAAGCGGAAGGCTTTATTACACGTAAGCCCTGATTGAAGAATTGCGTTACAGGAAGGACGAGCTGATCGATACTCTTAGCATCCATTAATCACAAACACGCCAATCGCTGCCCAGATTTAATAGAGGATTTTCACCAATATTAATTATAAAAGCTATCAAGGTAGACGATGCTGGGGGATTTAATTCCGTTCAGCCTGCGCTGTGTTTACATTTAATCTCTGTTCCCTTTTTTTCAAAAAGTGAAAATGCCTTTATGAGGGGGCTGGAACGGGCGTCTGTTAACTTCAGCACATTGTCACAAGAGAGTTGATCTTTTCATCTATCGCAGGTATTCTTTAGATGTAAAGTAATGAAGTATTTTGCATGGTTAACCCTCTTTGGGGGGAAAGCGTGTTTCTCCTAGAGTTTCACAAACCTATCGTCTCTGCTACAATTGTTGTCATACATACTGATACAGCTGTTAGTTCAAAGGAAGCATTCAAGCTAAAATGAAAAGAACAGTTAGCATATCTTTGATTTTCTAAGAAAGATAAAAAAGCATATCTGCGCTGTATGTCCATCCACCTATCCATCCGTTCATCCATCCATCTTTAGAAATATATAGATAAATAAATATAAATATATGAATAAAATTTCCTACATTTGAATCTATAAGTACTCTTGGTAGTTTGACAGTTTGAGGAAATCACGATAGGGGGAAAAATAAATTAACAAGCTGAACTCTGAGGTGAATGTTATTTAAAATGCAAACATGACTCACAATTGAAGGCTTTAATGAAAAAATATTTATATATTTAAGCCAACAGACTTCACATTATGAATGTAGAAGGAAAAAAATCATAGCGAGGAAAGGAACACGTCTTTGCAAAATGCTTTACTTCGGAGGTCACCTCAAAACATCAACTGCAGCTTTATTAAATTATCCTTAGGGTCTCTTTCAGAGCGCGCTCTTGCCCTGAAGGATTTTGAAAAGACAAACATAATGATAATGGCCAACGGGGAGCTAATTGCGCCGTTCTGTGCCGCACCCTTACAGAAACACAGCCTTCGTGTTTCTGTGCTCTCCGGATGACAATCAAGTCTTTCAATGTCAAGATTTCAAAATGCCTGTCTCAAAACAAACACTTAAAATTGTTCTTTTACATAATATGCAATCTGATGTGACACTTTGGTCTCATAAATGTTTATTTATCCCTTTGTATTATTGCTGCAGCACTCATGATTTAGCCTCAGATAGTTTAATAGCTACAATGAAAAAATACATATGTTTGGGTACACTTTCTGGAAACTGGGCTATATTGCAATCAACAACACTGGGTCAGTGTTCGGAAGGTTGCTTGTTCAACTCCCGTGCTCAGCAGAGTACCCACACTTCCCCCGGGCTGTAAATATGATGGTTTACCCCCTGAAAATTGTTCCAGGGTGCTGCATGGGTAGCTGACCCCGTGTTCAAACACCCAAGTAACACATTTCCCTCACGCTAATCTCTGCGTGTTAATCACCATCCCGTTAACCATCCTTGTTAACCCCCCTGGGCTAACCCCTGTTAACCCTCCCTCCCCTGTTAACCCCTTCCATGCGAGTTTTCAATAATGTTCTCTAGTGAAGCTAATGAAGTTTGACTCCTTAGTTTGGCATCCCCCCCCCACACACTCTCCCTCCTCTCCACCAATCAGATTATATTCCTGGAGGGTCAGGCTTCCCAATGAAAGGCAGGGATCAGCTTCGAAGCGAGGGGATGTCCTGCCTTGTCTCTGGTGCTCTGGTGTTTTTCTGTTGCCCCCCTCACAGACAATCCCCCCCCACCATGCATAATTCAGAGGCATATCATTGGCACACGGGGGCTGGCACACACGTGCCCACACACACACGCACACACACACACACACACAGGACTCCTTCACTGCATCTCAAAACACAGGCTGGTTTTCTTTAGTACAGTAAGAATAAATACCTACTGGGCCCAGGAACTGCAGCACAGAGACACCCTGCTCCTCATCAGGAACAACGATAACGTTAATATAACTGCAAATAACACCACACCCTGGAAAGGCATCTGAATGCATCTGGTCTCTTTTTACAATGTCGAAGGGGAACCTCTTTAATTTCAACTGACTTTTTTATTTTCTTATTTAATTTGCTCATTTTACCTTTATGTAGACCTTTAAAACAGTACTAAGGCTTGTATAATAGTGAAAAGTCAGTGGAGAAAGAGATATAAGAAAATATGTCTGTTATTTTGATGTTTTTGTGCTTAAAACTGACTGTGTTGCAGATTCTACCCCAACATCAGCATGCCAATTCAGTGTAAGGTTACTCTTCAAGGACTCAGTAGAAGTGGGAGCTTGGACCTCCAGTTTAAACCATCCTGCTCTCTGCGCACCAATATCCGGCGTGGGATATGTGCAAATATTTGCTCGAAAGGTGAGTTCTGGCTGTCAGCTTTATGTGCCAAACAACACTTGGGAATAAATCCTATATATTTACTGTGTGTGGTCCAACATACATTAACACAGGCTGTAGGGAAGGGTTTTATTTGCATTGGAAGGCTCAGCTGTGCATGACGGCAGCATGGCGTACAGTCTGCGTGGCTTGCTTCAAATACCAAGCACCGTTTGTAAATAGCGTATGTAGAGAGATCTTGGTAGATGTTGTGATCATGTCTTCTAGCTTCTTCTGTGGCAGTTCTTAGAGATATACAATGCTGATGGATTACTTGGTTTTCCCCACACATGAATTGAGGTCTTGGGGCAGAGGCGATGTTTCCCTCCCACTCAAGACATCTGCTTCTGCTTGGGACCTTTGAGGTTTGTTGTCCCCTGTTGGTCACAAACAGTCACTACACTAAATACTAAATAAAAGCTAGCTATCTACCATCTTCTGACTCTACTTTTAGTAATTTAGGTTTTTAAACATCAGGGGGTGAATTTTACAGTGGGTCTGCAAAAGCAATAAACCTGTCCATGCCTCAAGACCAGGTCATCAGTTTTCCTTCAGTTCAACTGGTACGTAAAATAATCCAATTGCCATTTGTGAAGCCATAGCAACTTCTGGTTAGAGACTGAACCAGCAAGAAAATAAATGTGGGTGATTTAAGAGTGAAAATAAGGAAAATTACGTTAATGTGAAACTATGAGAGTCCTTGCATCCTGTCTAAGAATAACCCAAATACCACAGAACGTTCTGGCCACTCTTTATTGGTGCTATTCTCAGTAAAGGATTTGTTTTAATGAGGTCATTGAGTATGTTGCTTGGAGACAGTCCCTACAGGAATATGGACATAAGCAAGCCCACGTCTTAAAGATAAAAGCATCGCTGCTTTATATGCCCCACAGACATAGCAAAGTGTGGTCAATCGCAAAGAGCTCCCAAAAGCCAGTACGCTCTCTGATATACCCGGACGACCAGTTTCCATGGCAAAGTTGAGTATGGCAGCCAACATATGGTACCACGCAAAAAACTCCGTACACGGTGCCTTGATCTTCACTAAATTTTAAATAATCAGGCTTGAGGCATCACAGCGGTCTGACTGAATCCTCCTCCGTTTTCTGCATATGAAAACCCACAAAAAAACACTAGGCCTATATGATTTACATAACTGCTATACTAACATTCACCAAAGCAGCAATGGATTTTCTACAAAAAACAAATGAGACTTTCTTTTAAAATTCATGACCTCCCAATAAAAAACAAGTAGAACACACATTACGGGCGATTACTAATGGGGCGATTTTCCCTCTTTAATCACATGCCTCTTTGAAAGGTGCCTTTCAGAACGCAAGAGCTATGATTACGTATAAGAATCAGACCCTCAGCCTTTCTGCCTCTGCACCTTTTTCCCGCCAGGATTATTTATTATATGATTGGAGGCGTTCGTTGGGGGGGGCAGCCACAGATTATTTTCCTGGGAGCGGCCCATGAGAGGCGTGAGGAGGGGGGAGGGGGGGGGTCACAGTCAGTCACTGACTCCTCCGTAATGCATGGCTTGGAAGTTTTGTTATTTATTTTTTATTTCATTTGAAAAAGTTTTACCTGGCCCTTCCTTCTAATCTTTCATTCAAAACCTCGTAATGCTGTTTTTGTCCCCCGGTCTATTTAGTGTTTTAATGCAATATGGCAATATGCATTACA
>JABFDZ020000042.1:13949745-13965037 GCA_019775955.2 Pollimyrus isidori
GTCCAATAAACCTTTGTTTCCCGTTGCCTTGCCCCGGATCCCTGTTTGTTCATCCTGCACGCCGGCCGAACGTTACAGACACACATTTGCAAAAGCAGTTTTTATAACACAAATAATTTTGCCCGAAATTTGTTAGGTGCGATTTTAAAATCAGTCGGGGATTTTGTTATGGTTGTTTTTCACTAGTGTGATTACAGAAAGTTTGGGGCTTCTTCTGATTGGGAGGAACTATCAGTTTCACCCCCAGCTTTCCCAGTGGCTTCTTAGACACCGATACTTGTGAGTTAATTCGGTAACCAGCTTCTTTCCTGCTCTTCTTTTGTTCTCTCATTGGCCGGAGGGCTTCTTGATTTTCATATCTGCTTCAGAGCAAATCCTTTCCCTCAGGAACAGCAAGGATCGGAAGCCCATGACAGAATAAACTGTGATTCCTTGTCGAACACCAATGTTGCAACTGAACAAATGAGTAAAGGACGGACCGGTTCAAGCTGGCAAAATAATTCTGCTTGGTTTTGTCAGTGTTTCAAATACGTTCTTAGACGTTTGTTGGAAGTGAATGGGCAGACTGCCTTTATACTTTGCTAGCGGAGGTTACCCAAGAGGAAATCATTTTCCTTTTTATTTTCCTTTTTATGATTTAAATTTAGCATACTGTAGTGATGTAGAAAATAAAAGTGCCAATACTGAATTTATAAACTTTGAACTTTGACTTTTGCCCTTGGTTCAGGACAGCAGTGTTGTTGCAATGGGGCGAGGGGCATAGATTTTCCTGGTTAATTTTGCTAGAACATTCTCCATCTATCCAGAACTTTATGTGAAATACAAGCTCTCCTGGTATTAGCCTTCTGACCTATCTACCAAATACAGATGGGACCCTGATCATACAGCCCATAACAATATTCTCATTGGTGTTTCACTTACACAAAAGCGTTATGAAGACAGAATGAAAAAAAAAAGATTGATTCAGAAAGATAACAAATGGGATTGTAGAGGAGGTGGGTCCAAGCAATTAGAGGAGGTGGGACAAACCAATTCGATCTCACTCCTTTAATCTCACCTCCTCTAGTTGCTTGGACCCACCTCCTCTACAATCTCATTGGTTACGTCTCTGAACCAATCATTTTTTTCATTCTCTGTACGTTAAACTCATATAAGATAAGAATTAGTATCCAAACAAGCAATTTATTCTAAAGTACCAGCTGAACTCATAGCAACAAGCATAATGGGCTGGAGTATATCGTAGAATATCGCTCACTTCATCACCAATATGGCTGTTGTTAGAAGCAGAGGCTTATGTTTATAGCATGTCTGCATTAATGTGAGATGACTTTATAAAAGTCTTTGTTTCACTGCAGAGAAAGCTAAAGTGATACACCTTATCAAGTGTCTTTTATATTTTATATGCAATAATTCAAAATAATTTAGAAAAAAGACACAGAATGAATTGCTTTGAAAGTGTATGCATTTAGTGTGTCTGCAGTTGTACAACATGGAGCAAAAGGGACTTACAGGCCATCTCTCTCCGCAGTGAATGCATCTGCCAAATTCATTACTGTTAATTAATGCACCTCTTAATCCGAGGTGGCAAATTGGTTCATTTGCATCCATCCTTGGTCCGGTAATCGATGTTCTTCTGGAGATGGCGTGACGTGAGTAAAATAATTATGAAACAGAAAATAGGTCTTCTAATAATGTGTGCGTATGTGTACATACACACGCCTCTAGTGGGACATGTTTCAAATTTAATGAAATAGCGAATCACAGTGCTTATATAACATCAGTGAGCCTGGCAATTCCCTGGATAAAGAATTCAGGTAAAATTTCCATCAGCACTGTTCTGTGTGTGGAATTTTGTGTTAATATTTCAAGTGTCTTTAGCGGCCTTACAAGAAAACATCAAAGAAATGTTTCACATCAGTCAGGCATTAAACATATTAGGCTGGGAGGCATACTATCTGAGTGAAGGAATGCTAATATTTGCTAATGAATGAAGAATATAGCAGCATATACATGTATAACATTTTATGTTCAATTAAGAAATTTAATTCTATTTCCTTTTTTCATCTTATCAGTCCCCGTTAGTTAGCATTTTGTTTGAGCTGCCGAACCATGCCAGTCATTATATTCCTTCTCCACCTTCAAGAAAGACTTCATGACCCATCGGTTCCAGGAACTGCTCTGCTAGTCTGAGACGGCTCCATGCTCACACTTGATGTCACACTTTATGCTGATCTGAATAGCTTAATCATATTAGGGTCTTGCTTAGTTTGGTAGATGCTCCTGCCCCAATACTGTTTACACTCATATCCGGGTTCTCGCCAGAAGCTCAACCTAGCTACACTTACGCCTAGTTGACTTCTTGACAGCCATATATTTGTAATGTGCCTCATTTGTATACCCGCTAACAATGTCTGCAAAATTAAATAAACATAAATGGTTACCTAGCCAAGAACCCGTCACATCAAATAACAGAAACTCTACATGAAAAAGAACTTTCACTGAACAAAATCACAATTACAAGCGAGTTAGGTAGGCAAGACATGCTAAATTGAATTAGCAGCACATTTTATGTGATTTTTCAACACAGCCAAAGACAGAAACAACAAAATTATGCCTCAAAAATCCTGTGAGCAGATGCTGAACATGAACAGGCTTTGTCAGCAAACAGGGACGTAGGAGCAGATCACCAACAGACGTGTGAGGTGCGACATGATGTTCCTGGATTCTAAGACATCCCCAAGTCAAAAGAGGTGCCATACAGGTTCTCAGTCAAACCAGAAGGCCACCTCATGTTCCACCGGTCACAAAGCACAAGATGACCCTGGATGTAATACATCCACACATTATACATCTATATTTTAAAGTAAATTTGCATTCTTAAATCCCAGTTTAATTCTGGTTCTGCTGGCAGAAGGCTACACTGAGCATCAGGATGCTTCAAGGTTCAAAATATCTAAGCACAATACACAAGAATAAGGCGACACTGGAAACAACTATTAGCCAGACAGGTGAAAGGCAGAAGCAACTTTCTAATGCAAGAGATGACCGTTAGCTTGTTGAACAGGTTCTCATGAATAATGGGATGATGTCAAGTGATCTTCAGAAGGAATGGGAAACACATAGTGGTTTGAAGTGCACTGTTAGGACACGTTTGTACCAGGATCCTAGATGCAGGACTGAAGTCCCATAAATTAAGGAAGAAGCCATTCGTCAACGAGAAGCAGGGAAGAACCAGGCTGGAGTTTGCTAAAAAAAAACATTATTCACCGATGCACACTCATAAATTGATAAATGAGAAAAAAAATTTGCTTTGGTCGCTTAATTTTTTCCATGCCTGTAGCTGTGACCCAATTCAGGGGCTGCACCCATTGTAGGACATGGTCTAAGAGCCTTTGTAGATAATAATTGATAATAATTGATGTTTTATTGAGCCCCGCAGGAAAATTCTCTTTATGCCTCTTCCAACTTGCTCTCTGTAGGTGACAGCAAGCTGTCCACGAAGGGCAGCCACCCATAGCAGCACCCAGAGAGCTGGGGGGTTAGGGGCCTTTGCCAACGAACCAGAGACATGCGGAGGCCGGGCTCAAACCGACGATCTTACAATCACAGACATGGTTGCTTAGCCCAATCCTTCTGAAAATCCACGCGATGAATCTTGGGATGAGGGTGGATCCTTCACCACTCAGCAAAAGAAGGACGCATTTCTAGGCTGCGTTTGAAGGAGCCTTTAATGTGGGACAGCCTCGTCACCCGCTGTGACCCGCAGATGCAGCCTTAGAAGGATGCAGCCCCTGAATTGCAGAGATGCAGCTAATGGTACCTCAAGTCAGCATATTTAAATAATTTACATCGCATGTCTCCACTGTTACTATGCTCAGCCGCACAATATCTGCACCTCCCAGCACTGCCTGCATGCTGTGCATATTCAACTGCAACCAATTAGCTGCACTTATTTCTTAACTTAAATGTTCTGCTCCTCTAAACTATTACAATAAAACTGAGACTAGGGTGAAGGTTGCCTTAAAAACCCAGAACCCATAAAACTAAATGAACAATCCGGTCAAAATCCTGAAAACTCTATAGCGTTATACAAGGCGTAAGTTCTGTTTCAGAACTGTACAACATACATTTAGGGTGTGGTTATGATTAGATCAGTGCAGAGTAAATTCAGCTGGATGCAGCTCATATCACTTTGTTAATATGAGGAAACGCAAAGAAAAGCAAGAGACCAAAAACTACTTTTGATAAATTCTTCGGTGCAACTTTTTGGTCCCAAATCAATGAATGACATTGTCCCTTTGCCATTTCTGCACGACTTTCACAGCACAAACACAATACCGTCTGCCTTCTCGGAATAAAGCCTTTTGTTAATCCATCAAAGTTCAGCAAACCCCAAGATAGGTTATGATTATTTACTGCCTTCAGACCCATTTAAGACTGATACCCCACCAAGATTAATAATGTGTGTGTGTATTGACAGTCAATCTCTCATTCTGTTGGATCAAGGTAGGGATTCAGTTCATTCAGAATGAAGGCAAACACAGCAATCGATATTTCTCAATATTGTCCTTGAATGTACTAAAGCCTCCGTCCAAAGATGCCCTTCAGATGTCTCGATGACCACAGAGATGCAAGCATAGAAGTAGTTTCTGCAATTTCTTACGCAAGCGAGGAGCTAAATGACATCAAGGTGGGGAGATTCCACAAGCTGAACGTGAACAAAACATGCAAAAATGTCAAAAAGCCATTACTCTGGTTGTGTTCAATGCAATCAAACCCCTGAAACGACTTTGTGAATAAGGATCTTGTGCTTAAAGGGTGCAGCTGACCAGAAGACTGACATGGAGATAGATATCATCGGATGCCCCCCCAGGGTTATGATGCTGTCTTTGTAGTTGTAAGGTCATTGGTTCAAATTCCCAAGACAGCCCTTACCCCTCATCCGGGCCCTAGATAATGTCACTTTCTCAAAACTGTGCACCCTATCATCTGATTTTTTTTTTTAAATAAACTCCAATAGAAGCAATTTATACTGAAAAAATCCCACCACAATCATCAATATGAAGGCTGGTCTCACTCTCCACACGTGACAGAGATTCGAACCACATCAGAAAAGGGGCATCAGGGAAGGGGCAGCACCTACGATTGATGTGAGTTAAAATTAGCAGGGGGTTTACCCCCCCACCTAGTACATTTAACATTTGCCCCACCCTACCCCCCCTCACCAGGGCCCTTTTGGAACTAAATATCTGGTTAAGTGAACGCTGCTGGGAGATTCCATCTCTCATCCAAGGCCCCCGACAAAGGTGGGGGGGGGACCCGGGGACCCGTCTTGGATGACAAAACATGGGCGCCCCATCTGCACAGCTGTAAAGCCCCCGCTTCTCTCAGTAATTAAATTCCCTGGCTGTGTCACAATTGAGGTATGTTTAACACTGGAGAGGTCACAAGGCCCTCTGCCCCCCCCCCACCTTATTATCGTCCCAGTGGCTGGGCTGGTGAATGTTCACCAGCAGCTTAGACAGTCATCACATTTGTTGGTTTCGCACTGATCCCAGTGCTGTATACGACACAGCCAACATCTGCTCAATGGCGAAAATCCCCATTGTGGGAAAAATATCTCTGCTTGTAAAGCCACAGAAAGGCTTCCTCAGGATGACAAGTTCCAGCTCTCTGCTTAACAGTCTGCCTTGTAAAATCGTCCGCTTTCCGTATAATTATATGAGTGAACAGCCCTGTGCAGTTCTGCAGTTTTACTCCATTTATGGCCTATGATTGAAGAATTTCAAACATATAGAAATGCCAGACTGGCTCAGAGGGTAGCAGTTCTGTCTGCGGCCTCCAGGGGGCCTGCTTATGCCCGGCACGTGAGGAGCTGCACGCTCTTCTGCGTTTCATTGCCTTCCTCCAGCACCCCAAAGACGTGCACTTAGATGAGTTGCGGTCTGCCTGTAGCGTGAGCAGGCATGAGCCCTGTGAGGTCCAGGGCGTATCCCCAGCCACTAATCAAATCACGCATTAGTGTGGGGCCCCTGCAGTTCGGGCACCCCCTGTTGGCCTAAAACAGTCACTACTTTAAATATAAATGTGTTCCTTATTTAGGAGCTGCTGTGGCAGCATGTTCTGCTAACCAGCTAACTAAAAACCAGACCTCAGTTACCTTAACACACCGTTTCTTATCACGTCCGCCTGCTATGTAATTCCATGTGTAGTTCCTGCCTGACTCTCTGTTCTTACCTCGGGGAAGTTCGGCTTCAAGCAGCGCTGAGTTTGAGTGGAATTTTTCTCCATTGAAATAGCACTGTACACAATCAAGCCCTGAACGGTGGACCAATATTGGTTTTCAAGAAGAGTGACACATTTGTTCATTTTAATGCTTTTTCTGTGAATTAGACACAAAATAGCCATAAATATTTCAGACAGGCAATTCATTTGATTAAGTCACACAGACAGGGGGGAAATGGCGAACGCCGTCAGGTCATTTAACTCAAAAACTTCTTGCAAATTGCTCTCGGTTTAGTCATTTTTTTAGGCCACGATAGCAGAATCGGACTGATGAGAGGCGACGATGGGTCGCACATGAGTTGCGTGTCAGAAACTGTTCCCTTTATAGAAATATGTTCATAAACCTGAACTAAAGCTTAGTGGTGTGGAACTCTATGATGGGTTATATAAATCTGCATAGTCAGGGACTCCAGTCCCAAGCAGTTTGAGTCTCATGTCCCCGGAAACTGTACAATATTCATCCCCCCAAGCTCTACTCATACCAGTAATTACATAAACCCCAATTATTTTATCCTCATTCTCTCGTGCATTTCGACATGCTTCTAGGTGGCTTAGCGATTTCTGCTTCTGTGGAACAATTCTCCGTGAAAACGTAATTAAAATTGGATCTCGCTGCACAATAAAGATGGCAGGACTCAGTGGGATGTCATGTTACTTTTATAATTGTAGTCATAAATAAAGAAGTCACACTCCCCTAATCCTTACATTGACCCCTGCACCATCTTTCATATTTTAATTTAATACATTTATGGTTTCACACATGAGCAAAAAGGCACCGAGAGACAAGAAGTGGGAACAGATTGGAACAGAAGTACCACTGTCTTTGCTTTCTTTCTGTCTGTTAAGTGAACTCCTCTAGCATAACAAGTACAGCATTATGCCAGAAATGCAAAGGGCATGAGTCCGAATCCCAGGGTGCCGACGTAAATTGCAAACCTTCCTTCTACTGAGAATTGCTTTGATAAAAGCGTCAGATAAAGGAATTGTAGGAACTCAATTTGTTTTCGCAACGTGTCGCTAAAAGAACGTGTTAGCTGATGTAATAAAACCGCAAATGCCAAAGTCATGCATCATATGAGAAGAACATTTTCTTACCTCTCATCTTGTAGAATGATTATTCAAATATGTATGAGACGGGAAACAAAGTCTCGTTTTGTAGCTCACGCGCTCACTCCTGTATGACCCATAAAACCTACCAATCGCATCTTTCACGTTCAAGAGATGAAAAATGCTTATTAATAAATATCATTGGTCCTCTGCCTTTAAGGAAATCAGAATGTAAAAGAATGATAAATATATTTCTGTCTATTCAAAGTTTCTCTTTGTATATCCATCTACTCACTAAAATGTTTATAAATTCTGAGGCTGAGTTCATTCCTTAGATAACTTTTACCTTATGGCATGATTTATTCATTATTATGGCAAATAAAACAAGAGTTTCAGAAAGAGGATTGCTTTTTTGTTGAAAGACATAAGTGATTGAAGTAAATTAACTACATGAAGAGCTCTGCACCATTGTATTCTTTCCATGTTGCATTGCTTCATTGAGCCCATGTGGGCCGCTGTAATACCCTACAGGATGCTCCCCTGGTGAGAGTCAGTGTGTCCAGTTCTTTATAGGCTGCAGAATTTCTTTTACATAGCTACAATGTTATTGCTTCCTCCCCCTCAGCAAAAAAGAGAGAATCCTTTTCTTCTTGACTCCCTGCTAAGAGACATATCTACTGATTTATTTTATCAGAGGCGCAAACACAGTTGTGAACTTCATTCCTGCTGTTTCAATGTAAAGGAAGTTTCTAAGTCTGCGATTAAGAAGTGGTTAGGATGCTGTGCCTGTAGTTGGGAGGTTGTTGGTTCAAATCCCTGGTTGGCAGAGTGATTTTCACCATTCCAAAAATCAGAGTTATATATCCACCCTCCAACTGCTTATCTCAGAAAACGGTTGCAGGGATCTCGGGCCAATGCCTGGCAGCAATGGGAGTCAGCATAAAAACTTCAAAAATGTCAGGGTGCAGCAAACAATACTGTTAAGGAAATGTGTGGCATTCCCAACAGGGAAATATTTCTGGAGCACTGTGTTAATATGAAATTTGCAAGAAATCCATTCAGTGTAGCACCACAGAGTTAACGTGGCTAAAATTAAAAAGGGATAAAAGCAGCTTTCCCAGAAATTACAGACCGGAGAGCAACAACAGAAAAGGCTGGAGAACAGAATCCTTGGTGCTTTAATGACTGATCTGTAAGGGTCAGACATAAAGGCAGAGAATCATAGAAAATGGGCAACTGCCATTCTGTTCTGTTCTGTCTAGCTGAGCATCACAGGGGCTAACAATGCTAGCTTGCTAATGATAAAGATAGCTAAAGTCGTGGTGTTTGCAATGGCAGCGTTTACCACGACTCAAACCACACATTTCTGTGGGGCCCCTGAGGTTTGACAAACAGTCACCATGCTAAATATAAAAATAACTGAATTCCTTAATTAGAAGATGCTGAAGCGTCATGTTCTGCTAACCAGCTACCTTCTCCTGACTGTACCTGCTAGCTATTTATTTAGTTTTCAAAACATTTGAGGTTGATGTAAATCTTTTGATTGGGGGGCCGAGAAACAACAAACCACTGGTGGTTTGGCAGAATGTTCTGAGCATAGCAGAGTAGCAGGGAATCCTGGAAAGGTTCAGCACCACGGTGCTAGACAGCGACACATCCCGACCCATCAGAGAGGCTGATTAAACGTGACAATCCCCAATAAAAAGACTCTGAGGAAGACAGAGGGGCCTCATCTAAATGGAGAGGAGCCAGGGTGTTTTTTAGGCCCACAGCCAGATTTAAATACGCAAAATTCAGCATTCAGTTGGCTATTGGTTGGGTGACTGGAAATTGCGTATTTTATATCAGCATTCGCTGCAATACATGCTTTTTCATTGCAATTTATCATGAACAGGGAGACCCGGGTTTGAGACCAGTGAGCCTACATCTTTACACACACGTGAGATACTGTAAGTTACCTATACTGTGGAAGAGGAGGACATGCAATAACATGGCTTACAAACATTACATTGGTGATATTCATACAGAATGTATACGATATGTGCTTACTGCTCACAGCCCAATGGTTTCATACATGCAGCCAGTGGTACCAGTTCTCCACACAGATATTGTATGCCTGTTTAATCCCAGGGGAGGTGGTGCTCGTCGCTGCCTGCTCTCCACCCAAGTACTGATATTTGTTATTTTTGTCATACCCCGCTCATCCGATCCTCCCGTGTGCCACGCCCCCTCGTGTGGAATCCCCATGTCCTCAGCTGTTGTGCCCAAAGTTGTGTTAATTATTTTGGTGCATTTTAGTATCTCTGTGCCCCTCTTCAGTTTAGTCATTAATCTTGTGCAATGCTTGTATGTTGCCGCTTGTCTCTCCCTTGATTAAACCCTGTATTCACCAGATTACGCAGGTCCTGTTCCTGCTGTCCCGTTTCATGCCCCGTATGCCCTGACAATTTTGTTCTGATTATTTTTTGCTTTTCATAAATTCTATATTCAGTGGAGTATGACAGGCGAGGCTTTGGTGGCAGGGGAGGGGTATAAAGGAGACAGGTTCATGCTGATGAGCTCATTGGCCCCCTACCCCTGCACATCGTCTTCCTGAAAACCCTTCTTCCCCCACCTGCCTGAGCCAGCACTTTCCCACACTCTGTAATCTAAGCACACGATGAGCGTATCCAGAGGTGACTCTGGCGTTCGGTCCTTGCGCTGGGCCACAATTTCACAGCTTACTGAATTAACATAGTGGCAGGAGATTTTGACGTGGTCTGTCAAACTGTGGTCTGCCTGTGTTCCTACTGTCTGGCAGTTCTGTCACTCGTCCTTTTCATCTTACCCCAGCACCTTTATCTAACAATATAGTATGTGGGTCTATAGTGCAGTGGTTGTTATACAGTACTTGTTTTGCTTTGCACTGTCTCCCATAATCCATCCCGTAAAGCAGACTTCACTGGACAAGTCTGTCATCGTTTACAGCTATTAGCCTGTTTATTCTGGCTTTTTCACTCTGAATGGGGTAATTTATTAATGAACATTGATGTCGCTCTGCTAAAATACATCAACACCATTTTGTTATCTCTCTGGCTACACATCTGTGTGTGTGTGTGTGTGTGTGAAAGTTTGCATAGATCACGTTTAGGGACCAGAATGTCCCCAAAGTGTGATAAAACCTGAAACTTACCTTTGGTGACATTTTTCAGGTTCCCATTTGGATATTTTATATTGGATAATATAAGAATCTGTAAAAACAATGATGAAAGTAAAGATTTTGTTTGGTTACTTATGGTTCGGGTTAGGGCTGGGTAGGGGTTGTGGGTGATGTGATTGGATGAGGTTTTTTTCTCATAGAAATGATTGGAATGTCCCTGTTTAGTCTCAGGGAGCCCCACCAGAGGTATTCCACCTGCATCACTGTGGCCAAGCTCCCCTCGGGAATCCCCGTCATTCAGATGTGCCTGACTGGGAAAACCTGACCTCTCCATGATTGCCCTGGTGGCGCCGGAGAGTCATTCCCCTCCCAGCTGCTCCCCATCTCTGGTAAATCCTATATGTGGAGGTCAGGCTCAATAGCCTGTCACATCTTCATGGTGTGTTACTTGAGTTTGAGCATTTCCTCCCATATTTGCCTTTGCTTGTACCACGTCTGCCTTGTCCCTTAGACCCGGAGACTTGCAGATACTCTAGTATTGCAGAGTAAATGGCTGCTGCTGTACTCAGATCCAGACCCCAAGTCTCACTCTGATGTCTTTATGGGGAGCAAAAGTCTTTAAAAAAAAACATACCATACCATACCGACTTTTATTTATAAAGCACTTTACAAACCCACACTGAACCAAAGTGCTGTACAGAATCAGAAAATAGCACATAACAGAAATAAACAAAAACATAAAACAACATAGAAGCAGCTATAGAATACGATGAAATAACGCAAAATAGAGTACATAAGATAAGTAAATTAAGACAAATGCCAACATCTTGAAAGTCATCAAAGGCTATGGGAAAAATGGGTTTTAAGAAGAGATTTAAAAACAGCAAGGGAAGAAGCCTGTCTAATGTGCAAAGGCAATTTATTCCACAATGTTGGAGCTGCAACAGCGAAAGCCGGATCCCCTCTAAGCTTACGCTTAGCTTTCACATTCCAAAACACATTCCAGTGTGCATGAACGAGACAAGTTAACTGGCTAAAAAAGAAATTCTGATTCCTGACTCAGCCCCCTGTTGTCATACATGTGCAAGGGGTGCATAAAGATTAATGTCTCTTACATTCACACCATTCTGTCTCCCATCCTCTGCCACCATTCTGCAAGTCCCATCACCTAAATTCACTTTGGCCGCTGATGGTTCCATAGTGTAGCGGTTGTCACATCTGCTTTACATGCAGATGGTCCTGGGTTCATGCGCCAGCGGAGTGAGTGATTTTAGTGCACATGGGGGGGGGTCTAACACACAGGGTTAGGCCTGTGATTGGAAGGTTGCTGTGTCTAGTTCCATTCTTGGGAGAATAATCATATCTCCCTCGGATCCTTGAGCGAGCCCCCCAGCAATGGATACATTTCACACCTGGCTCCACCCCAGATGTCAGTCATATTTATATACAGAAAACATGGGATAAAGAATACAACACACAATCGAGGATTCTAGGGATCACTATCAAAAGGCTGGCCTTTTGGCTTAGTAAGATAGCTTGTCAGATTTAAGGTAGTTTCGGCTAAGTATAAGTGAATGAAGATATACTTCATCTAAACTGGGGTAATTCAAATACGACAAAGTAATCTAGTTTAGTGGCAAATTCTCATTTTTTGTGAGAAAAGTAAAAAAGGCATAATTTCTCTGTTGACAACTGCAGTGATTCCATAGTGCAATGGTTATCACATCTGCTTTACACACCGAAGGTCCCGGGTTCAAGTCCCAGAGGAATCAACTCCTCTTTAGAGTGGCTTGTGCATGTGGTTTCTCACTTAGTCGGATGTAGGATACCACAATTTAAAGTGACTTCGTTAACTTTCATTTATCTTCTTGACTTAAGTCCGACAAGTTATCCATGTAATCCTGCTTTTTGAAACAGGCCCCTGTTGTCATACGTCAGTGGTAAATAAAGTGTAATTTCTCTTACATTCACAGCATTCTGTAACCAGTCCTTTGCATGGCATCCCATCACCTTCTTCTCCCACTGCTTCATGCGTTCCATAGCGTAAGGCAGGAGTCTCTAACCCCGGTCCTCTAGAGTCACTATCTAGTTCAGGGGTCTAGTCCAGGTGCAGGTTTTCGCTGCTGGAGAGTCCACACACCTGGGTTTAAACAGCTGACTTACAGGTTATCCCAAAAAGCTGAATACACACCGGCCCCTTGTGGATAAGATTGGCCACCCCTGATAGTTGGTTTTCTATCCTACTTGCCTATTGATGAGCCACTCCTGTTCCTGGTACATACTTCAGAACCGATGTGTCTAAACAGAAGCCAGGTTGAATGGAGAAGCTTTTGGACATTAGCTCTTCAAGACTGGAGTCCTCTGGTGTAGGAGTTATCACCTCTGCTTTATACACAGAAGGTCCTGGGTTCAAACTCCCAGGAGAGTCAGGTATTTAGGTGGGCTTAGGAGTAATGCGACTCGGCCTGTAATCATAAGGTTTTTGGTGCAAATCCCATTATTGGCAGTGCAAGTGTCTTGTTCAAGTGGCAATTGAAGGTGGAATAGAATGGGATTCAAACTGGCAAATTTCTGATCACATGCATTCACCCAGTGAGCTGCACTAAAATCTGCTGGCTGCTGAACCGATGCTGCTCAGTAGCAACAAGGCTCATGTACAAGCTGTGTGAGCAAAAGCCCCAGGGAGGCCGTGTGGTTCACACCACTCCAATTACCCAGGAGTCCATGGCGGAGGACATGCTGGGGCCGCTTTGTATTCAGTCCTGGTTCTTCTCCTGAGGGCCACGGCCATTGTGCGCATGCTGCTCAACAAATCTAACACGGGGGCTTCATTATTGCACAAGCGGGAGGTTAGCCATGTCGTTAGCATTATTTTCTGTGCCATTTCTGCATTTGCCCGTTTATAAACTCACACCTTGGGAACGCCCGGCAGAAAAGGAACAAATCGCTAACAGGACAACAATGGCATTATGGGAACCAGCAAACTCTGAGGCGCCAGAATCAGCTATTAAACCATAATCTTCAAAATATCGTCCTAAACGCCTAATTAAAAGCCACATTTCACTTCTTGCTCTGATATTATGCTGATAAATCTAAAAGTCAGGCTACAGAATCGAGCACGAAGGAATTGCATAATCTGAGACACTTTCGGAGTTATGATCTGAGGTAACCCATCAGACCATGTGGAATGAGCCTCTGAAGGACAAAGAAGCGGATTCGGTGATACTGTGTAATTGATGTGCAGACTGAGTGCATCTGGTGGGAGTTCTGTGTTTGTCAAACTTATTTGCTCTGTTTATGATTCTACCTGCAGAATAACCCTAATTGGATTAGTGCTTATTAAAGTGAGATTGATACAAGTAAAAAGTCTAAGCGCCTCTTGAAGCTTTCAAGACACACACACACACGCACACACACACGCACACGCACACGCGCACGCGCACACACGCATACGCACGCGCACACGCACACGCATGCACACGCGCACACGCACACACAAAGGCAAATATCTATCTATCTATCTATCTATCATCTATCTATCTATCTATCTATCTATCTATCTATCTATCAGTCAGGCATGAGAAGAGTCAATGGCCCATTGGTTACAAGGTCAGGTCCTGGATACGAGGGTGGTTCCCCTCTTTGTATCTCGGGTTTTGTTCCCAGGATCTGTTAAGTTCTACATCATCAGGCTGTTACAACAGAAGTATGGGCTGATATTTGTGCCACTAGAAACTGAATATGAATTTCGTATATTTGAATCTGCAGTTATGCGCATTACAAAACGGAATCTGAATTTAATCATTTGAATCTGAATTCCAGTAACTCAAAACAGCATTTTTCCGACCTTGAAAAATTCAGTTCGCAAATTCAATTTCAACATAGTGTGACACACATGACTTGAGAAAGCATTTATCCTACCTCAAAAAAATTCAGTCAGCAAATTCAATTTCAATATAGTATGACAAACATCCGGGTCCTTGAGAAAAAGTAATCGACCGCAGATTCACAACGCCACTCATTTCCACGTTTACGGGAGTTCTGCAGGTCGGGGTAAAGAGGAGGCATGTGTGGGGGTGTCAGAAATACAAATGCTGGTTCTCACATTTGCAGGTTGTCATTACTTTATGATACATATGACAATAAGTTTTATATACACAAGCGATAGCATAAGCATTAACCATACGTCTGGTTAGTATATGGTAGTAAATGTGGTTAAATGAACAATTTCAGGCACTGCTAGCTGAAAACTAGCTGAGGATATTAATTTTTCTTCCAGTTTAGCTTAAATTATGGCTCACTTGTTCATTTCATCTGGCTTTCTAGCAGTGTTTATGCTAAATATCTCTTAAAATATCCATCATGCCGATATGAGACGGAAGTCATTATTAATTTTATGTGAGTATGGAATATTATTTAGCACTTCATAATGAATAAAGAATGTAAATATGACCAATAAAGTTATGTCCATGCAATGACATTTTTGTTTTATTCTTGACTTTTTTCTTTTCTTAAACGCCTGCACTGTGTTTTGGTAATGAACATTTTCTACTACTGATTACATAAAACCTTACATTTTTGTGGAGAAAATGGCGAATGGGGCGTGTTATACAATGCAGACACGTGACTGACAAAGACAGATGCAAGGTATGCTACGGAAGGAAGGGATTCGCAAAAGTTCTCGGCTGGGTATTTTAAAAAAACTAGACATGCCTCACACCTCTGGGACCCGGGTTTGAGTCTTCGCCTGGTTTCATGTGTGTGGAGTTTGCATGTTCTCCCCGTGTCGTCGTGGGGTTTCCTCCGGGTACTCCGGTTTCC
>JABFDZ020000042.1:13965137-13984455 GCA_019775955.2 Pollimyrus isidori
CATCCAGGGTTGTTCCCTGCCTCGTGCCCGTTGCTTCCGGGATAGGCTCCGGACCCCCCGCGACCCAGAAGGATAAGTGGTTTGGACAATGGATGGATGGATGGATAGACATGTTCATGCCACCATTATGTTCAGCCAAGGGACCAAATAGTAAAAGAGATGATTAACAAACATCATCATCTAGGGCTGTTGATCAAGGGAGAAAACAACGATGGTGAATGCTTGAAGAAATGATGAAGCTTAAGTGACGAGATATTGTTACACGATAAGAAATGTATAAAAATTACTGTAAAACAGTATTACACACACTCTTGCAGGGTGTCCAGCCTTGGCTGTAACCTCACTGTGACAATAAATCCACACAAGCGGCTCCTGACTCCTGATTGGCGGAGAAAAAAAAAACACAACACGAGTGCATCAATACACTTACCCCCCTGTATCAAACTAAATGTAAAGTTATAACGCAGGTTTGAGGTGATATGCTTCTGGTCTGCATGTCTACAGCGCTCTCTGTGTACTGTGTACTGCATCAGTTGGACTGGTGTTTAATATGGTGATCTGTATAAGCAGCGCTCAAAGTGGAGAAATAAAAGTGTCGCTGATGTACTGACTGTGAGAACGGCGGCGGGGGTGTTGGGAACAACAGACGCGCCTTAACAACACTGTCGGTACTGCGTGCGGTGCCCTGCCACTCTCGCGTAACGCTTGTCTCAGAGTAGGAGAGTACTGGCAATTAACTTTTGAGATGTGGTGGTACGATAAAGATTAAGATATAGCAGTGCCGGTACTGCTTAATTTTTATTATGTATATGATCCCACATTTGCGCTTGCTACACTCTGGCACACACCTCCTCTTTACCCCGACCTGCAGAACTGTCGTAAACGTGGAAATGACCTGCGCTTACTTTTCCTCAAGGACTTGGATGTGTGTCACATTCGATTGAAATTGAATTTGCAAACTGAACTTTTCGAGGTTGGATATATGCTATTTCAAGTTACCGGAATTCAGATTCAAACTATTAAATTCAGATTCAGTTTTGTAATGCACATAATTACAGATTGAAATATACAAAATTCATATTCAGTTTCTATTGGCACAAATATCAGCTCATACAGAAGCCTGGAATCTAGAGCTGTGCTCCACAGGTTGTGTCCTTACCACAACGCCTTCATGATGACTCCAGGTCTACAGTAGAGCTGCATAGAGAACATGACAGGTAAACCCCGGGGTGAAACGGGGCAATACTAAAATGGTGGTAATAATTCCCTGTGGTTTATGGAGAGTGTAAGATATTTATTTTTTCTTTTTGGACTCACTTACTGGATTTTGGGCCAGCCTGGCCCGACCCAGTGGCCAAGATTACCTCCACCGATTAATATTCTACCAGATTGCATTGTCATTGCGTCATACCCTCTGAGGCCTACCCTGTCGGAGTACCCCTTACATTCACCCCACTGGATGTACCATAGATGCCCCCCCAACACTCTTTCACCTGGAGCTGGGTGATCCTGGTGATACCGACAGAGCTGGGAAGTTCAGGCTGGATCACTGAGTGAAAACAGCCAAAGAAGAACAGAAGAACCACAGGCCTAGCTGCTACTGAAGCATATGATTTGTACGTTCTCAGCAGAAATAGGACTTTGCACCCAAGTGAAGATGAAAAGGGAGGAATTGAAAACCTGTTCTGTTGGCAGACATGGAAATCAAAAAGTTTACACATCCCACAACTGCCGTGATCTTGCATGAGCCAGCAGGGATTGCTACAGAAACATTTCAGACTGGAGTTGAACAGTCAGGCCCTCCGGAGACTTGAGTCTGACACACGTTGGCCTCGAAGGCTTTAAAAAGATATGCTAGATGTTGTAATTTCTGCAAAGGTTGGAAGGTGAATTTAGATACAACGCCATAAAATCTATCCACTCGGTGGAAATCTACTGGAAACCTTGGGTTGGGTGGTGAAGAGCAGCAGTCAATGGGACAGTTTCTTGAATAAGGTCTGTCACCTACCTCAGTCGTCTACTGGACAGACAGGGGTAACTAGGTGCAAATTAGGCCTCCGTGCAGCTTCAGATGCAGTTGTGCCTTGCACAACATTACATATTAAGAGGAAAATCTCATTAACATTGTCAAAGTCATCATATTTGCAACTTATTTGTTTCTGTTTTAATTCACTGATGTCTTCTTGGCCATTGACCGGTAGTTAGGAACCCACAAACTAGCAAATAGGCATGCAGATCTAATAAAATACACTTCAGCCTGCTGAATGTAACAATGTCCGTGCAATGATGAGATAGAGAAGCTTGAAATTTAAGGGCCAGTCTAGCCGGGCTGAAATTTGCATGATCTGTGTTTTGGCTCTTAATTGGATTGCTCTGTCATGGTCCCTTATTGATATTTTTAAGCTGTAGTTCATTATGATAAGTAATGAGAAGATTATTGACCAGCAGCCTCCAACTGCAGACTCCATCTGTGATCTAAAAAGACCTGTCAGTTATGGGCCCCTGCGGTACCAGAGACAAAGAGTCCTCCATCGGCCCATAATTCCAAACACACACTGTGGCCCTGTCAGTTATTGTCAACTTTAACCAAACGTTAAAAAGGCCCATTTTCACATATTCCTTCTGAAAGTGCACTTAGGATGCCTGTATAGGAGGCAGCCGGAACTGTCTAGAATTTTCTGTTTTCCCCGGATCTCGCTTATTCTCTTCAAGCTATGAATTTTTGTTAAACGTGATCAACTATTCTTTTTAGCCAACATAATGGTGTGCTTCATAAAAGTTATGGCATTTCATCGGTTTGCAAATCAAATAAAAAGAAGATCTGTTTAATATTTAATATGGCGAAAGCTGATGTTAATCTCATATTGTACTTGTTTGGCAAACATTTCATCCAAAAACCAATAAGATTTAAACCCTCAAACACCTAGAAAGAACAAAACATAGTACCAATATTTAGATTTTATGTTAGCGCTATGGTAACAACAAGAACAACAACAAAAACAACAACAACAACAACAATAATAATAATAATACTTTATTAGAGGTCTCTAAACTCACATAATCAAATATTTGTTGACACTGTTTCAGGAGAGATATTATAATATGAGACTGACATTTACCAATCTAATGACACATTGCCGTTTAAAGCTAATCTATGAATAAATGGTGAAAAATAAATAAAACATTACCAGCAGGGGTGCACCAGGGGAGTTTGTCCGCTGTGACATCATGCTGCTTTTCCAAAATAGAATATTTCATATTAAACGCAGGGGAAAGCTAAGTAAAATATCAGAGTTTTTTTAAACCCAGACAGTGGAATTAAAGTGTAAAGTCGCAGACTGGAGCTCAGGGAATTAGCATGTTGAGTAGGTAACACTTTGAAGAGGAATCCTATTCACTCACATGTGTTTGGTTAGATCTAATTGAACAGGCCTTAGGAGGATATTAGTAAAGCCTTTACTCTTTTGGTGGGTCATTATCCTTTGCTTACTAGACTTTCCAAAAAGGCCTTACAATCAAACCCAATCATTGAACATGAAGTCCCCATATATACACAAGTTCTTATCTCAGAAGAACCAAATCTCAAAATAAAGACATTGAACCATTGAGTTCAATTCATTTTTGTATAGGTCCCTTTCCTAAACTTGGCCCAAAACAGTTGAAGAATCTGAGATCAGGGTTATTTACTGACATACAATGGTTCAGTGTGACAATAGTTTAAAAGAGAATAAACCTCTGGGGTTCAAAGGTCAATTGGCTGCCAAACCATACTTGGGCATTTTGACTTCCTACTGTACAGTTCAGGAATGTGTCCATTGCTCAGCTCTCAGTCATCTGCAGACCATGCAGTCTTCAGCTTGCATTTAACCAACACAGTAGCTCTCCCCCTGTGGTGAGCACTTCCCCTCAGGTTTGTGGAGGGGGGGCTCCATGGGACGCTAGGGGACACTACACTAATTATTAAGTAAAGATGTTCCGTATTTAGGAGATGCGGATGCAGCATGGCCTGCTGACTGGCTAACTAGCTGCAACGTTTCGACTGCGCTCGCTATTTGATTTGGTTTTCCAAACTGGTGCTGGGCATATTAGACGGGAAGTGACTTTTTGAGTGGGACATCCTGGATACTGAGTATTCTGGGTACTGGGCATTCTGGGTACTGGGCATCCTGGGTACTAAGCATTCTGGCCTGCATAAAGGAGAGCAGCAGAATTTGCCAACTCATCAGTGCTCTTAGGAATAAACAGGAAAAATAACAGAAAAAAAGTAACTTGATTTTATAAACTGGCTTTATGAAACACTTTATTATAATGCTCTGCAAATGGACTCAATAGCAGAATAACACTTGAAAAATCATGTTAACTGTATCTCTCCATGAAGCCCTGGTGGGTTCATTTAACAGTTGCAGATCCCCCAGTGACTGATTGCACAAAACGTTCGTCACCAACAGGCCCTGGCACCACTGTTAATGTTACCATTTTGCTATTTTGTTATCATCTGACAGCCAGTGCTTGACCTGTGCTGGTTCATACGCAGTATTGACATTACGTCAAAATTTGTCGTTTACTACACTTTGTAAAGGTCAATTGGGGATATTTATCTAAATTATTCTGGTCAATATATATTCTATATAATTTTTGTGATATATTATCCTACAAATTTGACATAAGGACATCTTCAGTTTTTTATATTTTTTGTTTTATATTTTGTTATATATTTTTGTTATTCTTTGATGAATGATTGACAATTAAGCTACAGTAGGTAGCTACAGTGAATGCATTGAACTGTCCACAATGGAGGCTGTAACATTCTCAAGAATAGTATGAGTTTAATGTGAGGGGGCGTTTGTCGCAAAAACAAGTCGTATAGTTACACGCTGCCAAGAAATAGAATAAGAGGGAAGTGAAGGCTTGTCCAAAGTAATACAGTGTAGTATAAAAGGCAAGTGACAAGCTCGGGTGCAATTTCACCTGTATGAAGATGTGAGACTGTCCATAATTCCAATAAATACAAAAGCATCCTGTGAATTATTTTTATCCTGGAATTTTCCAGGATTTTCTCAGGGTATGAGAGGTCACTGAACAATCTGAGCGTCAAAATGATGCAATCCACATGACATGACTGTGTCAGTCACCAGCTCGTAAGCCAGCTGAATACCTATGGAAGATAGTATGATGGACAGTATGATGGAAGCATGGTGAGGCATCCCTTCAGCTCAGACCTAGACCCACGGAGAATCAATATCAAGGCACAGTGACAACGTTCTGGCAACTGTGTGTATGGATCACAGCAGATCCATAAAATGATTTGAGTTTTTTCTTCTTGGGGGGAGATTTTTGAGGCGTGGCACTACAAAAGTATTTTTGCTTAGTGTTTAGGGTCAGCATCGAAAAGGAATTTGTAATTTTTTTGCTGAATGTGTGCTCCTGGAACCACAAATTCTCAGTAATATTGACACATTAAGGAAATTGCAAGGCTTGATTGTTTTTGCTGGGTCTAAATTGGAAATGTAATTGGAGCTCACAGAAGGGAAGCACTTGAATCTATCTAGTACTCGCTGCAAATTGGTTCATGGAAATCTGCAACAGCTCTGGGGCAGAGAAGAGGCTATAAGTAATGAGGATACGACGTCCCCAGCCCCCGTGGACCCTGGGAATGGACAAGGGGTCCATCAAACCGCAGACACTGAGGCGTGGGAGGTCTGGAGCTTGTCACAGGCTGCATAGGACTCAAGGCTAGGGTTCAGCTTGGACAGGATGCCAGTACACAACAGCATGCACACAGACACCGTCACACGCTAAGGGCTATTTAAAGAGTGTTTTACATACACAAATTGGTTCTGAGAGCAGACCAAAAAATTGTTGGTTCACAGAGATAACCTCTGGGGTCCAAGCAACTAGAGGAGGCTGGACCAACTAGTCAGACGTCTTGGTCCCATCTCTTCCACTTTCAAGACCCCACCTTCTCTACAATGTGATTGGCTATCTCTCTAAATCAACATTTTTTTCTTTTGTTCTGCCCCCAGAGCATTTTTGTGTAAGTAAATCTCTCATGAGAATTTAAAGGTCGCTTAACAGAGTCAGCAGGGGAAAGGCACAAGACAGCAGAGAGGGTCCACACTCAAGGCGGGATTCGGATTCCAGTCAAACCGTACTGGTGTGAGGCTACAGAGTGCTCTACATACATACATGTGAGCATTTATACAAGGGGGAACCAAATCACATACTAATGTGCATGGTTGATATTGAACTTCAAGCAGAATAGCCTTCAGATGTTTGAGGGATGGATGCTTTGGCTTTTTGAAAATTTCCATTTCGTAGGTTAGGGGGTCCCAGCTTTGGTGGGACTTTCCCAACCAGCCCTGCCTTAATTCCAGCTTTGTCAAACCCACAATGTGCCATTTTTGCTGACCCTTGGTGACAGAGGCGCTAATTCAGTTTTCTGATCATTTATGAGATGATGTCTTGAGGCAGCCGTCACATTTCATGTTGGGGCGCCCCCATCGCTGACCCTCAGCTGCCTGCCACTGCCCCCCCTTGCTGATCCAGTTTGTTCATACTCAGCATATACGACACGACATCTTAAAGGCTGCTTCATACTTAGCATATGCGACACAACACCTTAAAGACTCCTTCATACTCAGCATATGCGACACAACACCTTAAAGACTCCTTCATACTCAGCATATGCGACACGACACCCGAAAGACTCCTTCATACTCAGCATATGCGACACAACACCTTAAAGACTCCTTCATACTCAGCATAAGAGACACAACACCTTAAAGACTCCTTCATACTCAGCATATGCGACACGACACCTTAAAGACTCCTTCATACTCAGCATATGCGACACAACATCTTAAAGACTCCTTCATACTCAGCATATGCGACACGACACCTTAAAGGCTCAGTCTCGTCTGTAGCTGTGTTTATATTCTTTGTTTAGTTACTTCGAAGTTAAAGACCCCTTTCATCTGGGGATCCTCTTATGCTGTCCATTTATTTATTTTTTTTTATATACATATACATTTTCTTGCTTGTTCCATTAAAAAGGATAAATTGATATTCCACATATTGACTTTTAACTACAGTCAATTTAAACCATTTTTTTGATCATTTGGTGTTTATATTAAATTTAATCATTGCCTTCTTGTGTGTGTAGTTCTATCTTGGCCTTAGATGAAAGAATCTAATTTCAATGTATGCAATAATATTGGAAAAGCAAACATTAATCATAAAAATTAAAAAAAATGAAAGATAAAAAATAAAATCACTGATAACTTTTATATAACAAAACAGAATAATTTATAAGTTCACTTTTGCAGTTTAATACTTGTTAGACTAAGTTAGACCATCAGATAGTCTATCACCAATTTTAAGTCAATGTTTAAATAACATGTTTTTTGATAATGTAGTCCAAGAAACATATCATAATTGAACTTTAATTACTTGAGAGAAATTTATCAAAAGAGACACAAGCTAATACAGTGGCACCTTGGTTCTCAAACTACAGGTCATGTGGATAAGATCTTTATCATTTTGGAAGCCATTAAGAAAAAAATGCTCGTCTTGTTTTATCCTGTTCATTTTGTGTTTAAATGCTAAAAAGACAAAAAACAAAAACATTTTTGTTACGTGAAGGGACCAAATCCTCAGGGATCCCCGTGAATCTGAACAGTTCCTGAATCAGAACTTTGGAGAGCTCTGCAGCAGTAGGCAGTTTGGGAAGGGCCACCAATCTACACATTTTCGAGAACCAATCTACAATGGTGAGGACGACGGTCTTACCCCCCAACTTCGGCAGATCGGTGATGAAGCCCATGGCGACGTGAGACCAGGGCCTATTGGGAACCGGCAGGGGATGCAGCAAACCGGAGGGTGGCAGACACGGACTCTTTCACTGGGCACAGTCGCTGCAGCTCTCCATGAAGGTCTGGACCTCCTTCTGACACCCCGGCCACCAGTACCAGCGTACCAGGGTGACCGGTGCCTGGCTGGGCATGGATCCATGACAATAAGGCGGGGCATAAGGCTCAGGTGACGTATGATTTACCTGGTGGGCAATCGGGATGGGCCCTCCTGTGCTCATTCTCCGCTCGGATGGTCTCTTCTAACCCCCAGGTGATCGCGGATACAAAGCACGCCGGGTTCAGAGCAGGGGACATCTGCTCCTCGCTCTCGGGGGGATCAAACTGCCTGGACCAGGCGTCGGCTTTTACATTCCGCTTACCGGGTAGGTAACTCACACGGAATGTGAACCTAGCAAACCACTGGACCCAGCGTGCTTGCCGACTGCAAGTACTCCAAGTTCCTATGATTGGTAAGCACCATAAATGGGTGCCTAGCTCCCTCCAGCCAGTGCCTCCACTCTTCTCGAGCTAACTTAATAGCTAGCAACTCGCGCTCTCCCACCTTGTAATTACGTTCTGCCGCCGAGAGCTTGCGTGAGAAGTAGGCACAGGGATGATGTCATCCCGTTTGTGGGTCACGCTGGATTAAGAATGCTCCCACGCCGGCCTCTGAGGCATCCACCTCTACCTTAAAGGGCAAATCAGGACGAGGCTGTCTCAACACAAGCGCAAAACAAAAGGCCCCCTTCAAACGGTTAAACGCTTCCTCCTCCACCGGCATCCACATGATCTATAGAAGTTTGCAAAGCCCAGGAATTGCTTTAACTCCCTCAAATCCCAAATAGCATTGGTCTTCAGCTCCTCTATCACCACTTCCCCAGACCTTATAACGTAACCGAGGAATTTTATCTGCATTTGATGGAACTCGCACTTCTCCCCTTTCACGTATAGGCAGTGTTCGCGTGGTGAACATGCGTCTCTTCTGAGGGGGAGTAAATCAAGATGTCATCTATGTAGACCACTACAAACTTATCAAGCACGTCCTGGAACACGTGGGTCATAAATGACTGAAATATAGAAGGGCTGCTGGCCAACTCGTACGGCATCACCAGGTACTCATACTGCCCCCTGCTAGTCACAAACGAGGTCTTCCATTCATCACCAAGTTGTATGCACTCCTCAGGTTCAGTTTGGTGAAAATGTTGGCCAATCGGAATTGTTCTAGTGCAGAAAGGATGAGGGGCAGAGGTTCTCTCCGTTTCACCGTAACAGCACTAAGGGCCCGGTAGTCGATCACCGGGCGGGGACCACCGTCTTTCTTCTTGATGAAGAAAAACCCGGTGGTGACGGGTGGAGGGACGTATAATACCTTGTTTCACCCCTTCGCGAATGTAGTCCTCCAGTGACTCCTGTTCCTGTAATGATACTGGGTACAGCCTTCCTCAAGGGAGCTGAGCACCCTCGAGTAGGTCGATCACACAGTCACTTGTTCGATGGGGGGGTAGCTGGAATGCCTTCTCTTTGCTAAAGACGTCCAGGAAGCTCCTATATTCTCGAGGAACTACCCCCAGGTCCTCGGGTTCAGGACTTTCGACTTTCGCTTTGCAGGGGAGAGACAAACACTCAAGACAACACCCATCCGACCATGATTCAATCTCCCCTGTTCTCCAGTTCAGCCGGGGATTCTGTCGTCGGAGCCAAGGGAGGCCTAATATCAGAGGGTCCTTGGTACGCTTTAGTACGTATAACTCTATGTGCTCTGTATGGATTGCCCCTACATGCAATCGGCACGGGTGCGTGCGGAGGTATATGGTTCCCTCGGCCATACGTTCCCCGGTCACGCCGTGCACGGAGAGAGGTGTGGGTAGGTTGTGCATCGGGATCTGCAAGCGTCTCATTACCCCTGCATCTAGGAAATTCCCCGCTGCTCCGCAATCAATGAGGGCTTGTACTACTATGCTCTCTCCTCCCCAACTAAGAGTGACATGAACAGAAAACTGGGTGAGGGTGGAAAGAGGAATTGAAGGACTACCTACCGGAGTGGTCCTGTTGTCAGAGCCTGGCCTGATGGGGCAGGCGGTGACTATGTGTTCGGCCGAACTGCAATACACTGTAAGCAAAGGCCTCCTTGCACTCTTCTCCTACGCTCAGCTGGGGCGAGCGGCAAGCATAGGCTCGGATGCAGCCGGTGTCGGTCTCTCCACCTCCACTGTAGTGTGTCGGCGTCTTCGGTCTCTCACTGTATTATCCAGGCGAACGGCCTGTCGAACGAGCTCGTCAAAGGAGGGGGCCTCTCCCCGGGCAGACAACTTGTCTTGCAACTCTGGGTTAAGAGCCCGCAGGAAAAACACCTGTAGACAATTGTCTGGCCAGCAAAGGTCTGCGGCGATGGTGCGGAATTCCAAGGAGAAATCCACAGCGGTACGGTTCCCCTGCTGACACTCCAGCAGGCACCAGCCCGAGAGCTTGGTGGAAATTTTGCGCTGATCGCAATAGTGGGCTGTCATCCGATCAGAACACCTCTGCCCACTTGCATGCTCTTCCAATGAGCAAAAAGACGGTGAAGCGCACCTGAGTTCCAGGGGAGGCAAACATCTTGGGGTGCTCTTCCACGTATATTCCCACCTGCATCAGGAACCCGCGACAATGATCGGGGTTACCGTCATACCTCTCAGGCACGACGATCGGTGGGGCGGAAGCGCGAGGAGGGGAAACAGGCAGAGGGACTTGAGCCGCTTGTGAGGAGAGCCGCTGTTCAACGGCGGCGATCCGCCACTCTAGGTTCCTTGCTAAGTCCATTTGTTGGGCAAAGTCTTCTGTTATGTGAAGGGACACAGGCAAGGACCCAGATATGCGAGGGAAGGAGTGTTTCTTGTGAACAACAATAAACGTGGGAAGTCAGGTCGCAGGCGATGCTGATCCGGCTTGCCCAGGTCTCCCAGGCTGGGCAGCAGAGATGGGGAGCTGGGAAGCGAAGCTCTGGGGTAGTGCGGTGTCCAAGACATCAGGCAATACTCGTGGTCGAGAGGCAGCCAGAGAGGTCGAGATCCGGGGGGTCAGTCCGACAAAGAAGAACAGGACAGACGCGGGATGCAGGATACGAGGCACCGGGTTCAGCAGGGCAGATGGGTTATGGACAAGGATGAGGCTGTGGAACGAGGATGAACACGAAGGAGGCAAAAACAAAGGTAAGTGAGAAGGTAACGGGATAGCGGGGAGACAAGTAAACGCTTACTAAAACACAAAGAGAACACTGGTTCAATACTTTGTAAGGAAGATGAGGAATTCCTCTTCCTTTTGACTCATGTGTGATTGGATCAAGATGTGTCACCCCTGGCCAGTCACGCCCGCCGGAGGCGTGGACGTGACAAAATTTAGGTGTAATTTTGGGGGGCCGGGAACCAATTGATTGGTTTTCCATTATTTCTTATGGAAAAAAATTGATCAGAATTAAAGTTTTTTGGATTTCATCCTGAGTCCAGAAAAGATTAAGTTTGAGAACCGAGGTACTATTGTATATGTCAAACTTTTGCAAACATTTTAAGCCCTGTTCAGTAAAAATTATCTTCAAAACATTCAAATTCACTTTTTTGGATTCCTTTTTGCACTCTTTTAAAAAAAAATGTGATACTTTTGGTTCCAAAATGTCCATCCAGCCATCTGTCCACCCATTTCCTGTAACCACTTGTCCTATTCAGGGTCATAGGGGGTCCAGAACCTATTGTGGAGCCTACAGGTGAAAAAAAAAATACTAGCAGATCAGTCTTTCAAGTTATGCAGAAATGCAGAGACAGCAGCCGTAACAGATTGATGCTTAAATCTTGTTTCTGCTCCTAACAGACTAATCTTGGTTCACAACATGAGGAAATTACCCAGTGACCACTTGTACGTGCTGGCCAAACACTCTGACCTGAGCACGATTACTGTCACATGTCAAAAGAACTTGCCACTCCTTGGCAAGACCTGCCCAATCAAACTTCTCCAGCCCGTGTTTGGATGAGATCGATCCTTTTCTTTCACAGATGGTCTAAAGCTATCGCCTAAAAGCAGACAATCCGCATAGAGGAGATAAAATTTAACTTGCACCTGCTGTCTTGTGGACTTTATATCAGCTGTTTTGTTTTATTGATCGTTCGCTTTCACGTCCCCTTTGAAAAACAAATGAGAACAATGACAAGGAGGATGAAAAAATAGTTTTATGACTTTATTTTATTTTTTTATGAAAAGCCAGTAAACAAGACCTGAAATGACCCTTACAGGCACTCTTACTTGCAAGGAAGCTCCGTCTTTCACCTCACACCAGCGTGCCACAGACGTCCGTGTCTTGCAGAGATGTAGATGCTTTACGGTGAGCTGTGATCAGGTGTCTAGCCATTTCTGGCGACAGCTGTGATTTATATGATAATATCCAGCCCCTAGGTTTATGCATAAATGCATGCAGTTTGCGATGAAAATGGGGATGCAAGTCGCATTTCAGTTCTGTGTGGCCCCAAAGCAATTAAAAATATCTTCAAGATCATTTCAAGATTGCTTAGAATGATTTGTAACACCAGATGTAGCCCTTTGCACCTTTGTCTATGCATATGTAAATGTTTTCTCTGAGGTCACCCACAAATCTGACATCAGAGTTATAAGTATTATCTATTTTTAAATTCCGCTACATTTACAAAAAGGGTCTTCATTGTTGGAAAAAAGGACACAATTATATAAATAATTATATAAAAGCAAACAACATAACTTGAATTTTATATTAAAAAGCAGTAAGTTGGACAGTATATGGAGAAGGTACAAGCACAGACTATGAAATGGTCACTTTTTCAGAACCGGGCTCTTTCCCATTACCTCACTTTTTTCTGGAAAGTTCTCATCCCATGTTGCACAATGTAAAACAATTTTCCACCCTTTGATTTAAAACTACACAAGACAAAGAATAAAAATGACATATAGACACAGAGCTTGGGGCACAGAAAGAAAAAAACACCAGATATGCAGTTTGATGGTTTGTGGATGGATGGTTTGTTCTCTCCCTCTCTTCCATCTGTGCCCCACATCCCAGTTCATCTTTCTTTTCCTTGAAGGTTTCTTCACTCCAGATTTTAATTTTCTGAAGTTTCACTGCAATTTTTTAGAAATACAAAATAAAGGCATTCATCTTAAAAATAATTAAAGAAGGCCTTTTCTCCATTGGAAATTTGAATAGGTCAGTTGTTCTGAATTACATTCATTTTATTATTTCCAACCAGTAAACGAGTTACAATACAGGTGTAACAAAGATTCATGCATATTTAGGTATAAGGACAGGTTGAGGATCACCTTAATCTATCACTACAAAATGGTGATTCTATGTGTGCAGCTACTGTCATTAGAGGACCTGTGAAATCTCACTTCTTCTCATAATTGGACCACAGAAACATTCCCTTTCATAATTGACTGGTGCATCAGGAGCTTGATCACACTCTGGAAGCAGGTGACAGACCACTCTTCATAAATATCATTCTAGGGCTATGTTCAAGTTGACATTTATAAAGCTGCTTTATAAAATTTTTATTAGCAAAATACCTTCACAAGAAAATTGTTGCCAAACCGACAGATCACGGAAATGGTTATTACATGGATGGATAAAGCATTGTTAGTGGTGGGTGGTTGGTGGGTTTGGATGCTGTACAGTATCTGGGCTTGGAAGGTTACTAGTTCAAGTCCCAATGTTGGAAGAATGATGTCGCTGTTGACCTCTCAAGCAAGGCACTAAACCACAAAAGTTTCCAGAGATGGAACCTTACCTCACAAGTAGATGGACTGGGATGGGACACAGTCTAAGTTCTCTGATTTTAAATATCAATATCGCGTACCTCATGTCTGCCGCAGACTTTTGGGCCTTAATCACTGTGATGGACTGTGAATGGGCTGTGAGCAAAAAATATCTTGTGTTTCCAGCAGCATTAGGTGCAGGTTCTAATGCTGACTCCTGCTGTACTGCCCCGAAGAGATGGATTGCAGATTATATTGCTACTTATTGCTATTAGTTACCATTTCTCAAAACATAGCTATTCTTAGAAACACTTTTCAGCGCTAAAGCAATAAAGTAAAAAAAAGAGCACAGATATTCAAAGATCTGATTGGTGGAGCAAGTCATGCCTTACACAACCAATCATGCAGCTTTTCCAGGAAAATATTTAAATTTGTCAGTAGGCTCTCAAACTTCTGTTCCTCTTCATATCTGCTGTAACATTTCTAATCTATGTTCACTGTCTTCCAATTACCAGAACTGTTTTATTACACCAAGCTAATATTTTACCAGATTTCAGTGATTGATGACAAAATACACGTTTCAACTTTGTTAGGCCATAGCAAGTTTTATTGCTGGGAAGAGATTGTATTTTTCCTGCCGATAGTCATTTTCTCTGAATCAACTCATATTGTTAATAAATATTTCAGCAACACTTTACTTGAGGCCATGTTTTTAGTTATTTAGAAACACATTCATAATAAATAATGATGCATTCATTAAGCATTATAAACATGGCTTTAAATATTTATCAAAAGGGATAACACATTATAGTCATGTTTATTATGCATTAAGAATGCTTTATGAAGCTCTCATCTATAATGCACTACATATACTTTTATGATGCATTATAATAGTCCATTTATAACTGTCCATAGCAGTGGTGGTTTAATGGTTAGGGAAGTACGCTTGTATTTGAAAGGTTGCCGGTTTGAATCCCTGACCAACAAAGCACCACTGAGATACCCTGACTAAAGTACCACCCCCAAGCACTGCTCCCTGAGCGCTGAATTAGCTGCCCCCTGCTATGTCACATTGTCACATATGGGTTAAATGGGGAGGACACATTGCGTTGTTGTGCACTGTGTGACAACAATGACCTCTGGTCACCAAAAATATAAGCATTAAGGATGATTTGTACTGCATTATAAAGGCATCAATAGTGCATTATAGATGACAGCTTCATAAGGCAGTCATAATAAACATGGCTATGTTGTGCCTTTTTATAAATATTAATAACCATGTTTATAATGCTTTATGAACACATTATAATGCATTATTAATGTTTGTATAAATTACTAAAAACATGGCCTTAGGTAAAATGCTACCAGTATTTCCATTTTATTTGCTGCAAGTCTTTGTACCGGAACATACAGAAACTCTCTGTTCATCTGTACTTAGACCCCTTAATCATGTAATATTCATAAGCTATTTCCTCATAAATGACAATAATTGTTTTGACAGTTAATGGTACATACAGCCGTGGCCAAAAGTTATGAGAATTACACAAATATTAATTTTCATACAGTCTGCTGCTTCAGTTTTTATGATGGCAAGGTGCATATACTCTAGAATGTTATGAAGAGTGATCAGATCAATTGCAATTAATTGCAAAGTCCTACTTTGCCATGAGAATTAACTTAATCCCCCAAAAAATCAATTTCCACTGCATTTCAGCTCTGCCACAAAAAGACCTGCTGACATCATTTTAGTGAAACTCTTGTTAACACAGGTGTGAGAGTTGATGAGGACGAGGCTGGAGATCACTGTCATGATGATTGAGTTAGAATAGCAGACTGGATGCTTTAATAGGAGGGTGGTGCTTGAAATCATTGTTCTTCCTCTGTTAACCATGGATACCTGTAAGGAAATACATGCAGCAATCATTGCTTTGCACAAAAATGCTTCACAGGTGAGGATATTGCTGCTAGTAAGATTGTATCTAAATCAACCTTTTATTGGATGATCAGGAACTTCATGGAGAGAAGTGAAATTTTTTCAAGAATTTTGAAAATTTTCAGCGCCTAAAGCTAATTCAGCTGTGGTATCGGGGCACCAGCAGTGCAGAGCTCGCTCCGGAATGGCAGCAGGCAGGTGGGGGTGCATTTGCACACATGGTGAGGTGAAAACTTTTGGAGGATGGCCTGGTGTCAAGAAGAGCAGCAATGAAGCCACTTCACTCTAAGAAAAACATCAGGAACAGACTGATATTCTGCAAAAGGTGCAGGTATTGGACTGCTGAGGACTGGGGTAAAGTCATTTTCTCTGATGAATCCCCTTTCTGATTGTTTGGGGCATCCAGAAAAAAGATTGTCTGGAGTAGAAAAGGTGAGCGCTACCCGGAGTCCTGTGTCATACCAGTAAAGCATCCTGAGACCATGTGTGGGGCTGCTTCTCAGCCAAGGGACTGGGCTCACTCACAAAGAAGACAGCCATGACTGAAGAATGGTACCAAAACATCCTCCGAGAGCAACTTCTCCCAACCATCCAAGAACGTTGTGGTGATGTACAATACCTTTTCCAGCATGATGGAGCACCGTGCCATAAGACAAAAGTGATAACTAAGTGACTCGGGGAACAAAGCATCAACATTTTGGGTCCATGGCCAGGAAACTCCTCAGACCTTAATCCCATTGAGAACTTGTCATTAATCCTGAAGAGGCTGACAAACTCCAAGCACTGATCATGCAAGAATAGGCTGCCATCAGTCAAGATTTGGCCCCAAAGTTGATTGACAGAATGCCAGGGTGAATTGCAGAGATCTTGTAAAAGACGGGCCAACACTGCAAATATTGACTCTTTGCACAAACTTAATATAATTGTCAATTAATGCCTTTGACACTTATGAAATGCTTGTAATTATACTTCAGTATACCAAAGAAACATCTGACAAAAAAATCTACAAACACTGAAGAAGCAGACTTCATGAAAATCAATATTTCTCAAATATTTCTCAAAACGTTTGACCATGACTGTATAGGCATGAACATGATACCACCAGGCATAGTGACAAACTAAGAAACATGGCTCCTATTAGGCCCTCATGGACGAAAATGTTGAAACATTAAAATCTAAGGAATGTTTCTTCTTCCAAAGTTACATCTCAACCGATCCTCTAAATGAGGGTACTGAAAGGAAGAATTACAAATCTGCTTATGCGATTCTCAGTTTCTGAGAGTTCTTTTTTATGTGCCATTTTCTCCTCAGATGTGACATGTTCTGTGAGATGTACCTCACTCAGAATCAGCTTTGGATTGGCATAAACACTACCCTTTGCCATCTGGGTACCTCCCATTAACACAGAATGACTTACAGTTTGCTATTTCTGGCCCTGGATAGGCCATTCTTTCCTGGCTGCTTCACACAAGATTTTGGGGAGCAAGAAAGAGACTTGCATAGTACTGATGGAAAAATTGGCTATAGGTGGAAAAAAAATACAAGAATGAGATGTTTACTCTATGACTTGTTGACTTTTGCTGGGAGCCAATCCTGCATAAATAATAGTGTAAAACAAATAGTCTGCATCTTAATTTTTGTAAATGAAAGATTTCCCAATGACACAGTGTGGAGACCAACAGCAGAATGACGTCAGTAGAAGCGGATCTAGGGACCCTAGGAGCCCAAAAGCAAAAAACTCCATGGGACCCTCAAAGGCATCATCCCCCGACATGGTAAATTTTCTACTATTTTATTGTGAAATCTTACTGTGAAAAACAGAATACACAAATACAGCAGATTAGTTGTTGCAATGTACTCCATGGTCGGGGGCCCTCAACAGGTTTTTATAACACTTGTAGTTCTTAAGGTTGCAGCTTACGTTGTTCCCGGTGTTTAAGGCAGTACATTGAAATGGTTTTGAAGGTTACAGTGAAGTTTTATTCTGGTCCTAGAATGCAGCTGCCTGTAATTTTTTTTCTTTTCTTTCAGCATCACCCCGTTTTTGGATGTCTCACAAAAAACAGACAAGTGACGGGCGGATTTCAATACCAGCAGGATTTAAGGTGATCTTGGTAGTCTCGCATTTTATGCTGAAGTGCTGAAATATCTGCTGCACTTAAAGTGGACATGAAACACCAGATGTAGTTAGGATACCTTACGAGATGGATTCCCAATCTGAAAATCCTGATTAAAAATAACAATTAATCCAAGTTACATTTTTCAGGCAAGTGTAGCACTATCTTGACCTAGCGTAGGATGTGATGTCATTAGGTTGGCTTGGAAATCCTACATTAGCTCATGTTAACATGCACCCACTTTTTATAAAACAAAGCCTGTACCATTAACACTTTCCCATACTTTGTAATCACAAAGTTGTGTGGTTGAAAACCCAACTGTCTAATTGGCCTACTGTGGCTAGCCAGCAAACTTGCAATATTACGCACTTGATAATTAACTAGCAGACCTGTTAGGTGCCAAATGGATGGAGCTGCTTTTATCAGTCAGATGATTGTGGATATTGATTTTTGCGATAAAGACTTTGCTAAAGCAGACTGTTTCATTCACATATGCATGTAGATTATACTGAAAATGTTCATGTTTACCTCTAACTTAAAGCTAAATAAAGCTTGCATACTGTTCATTAAGAGTGATTTATTTTATTTAAAAAATGCCTTCTTAACAAAATGAAGCCAGGGACTATACAAACTGAAAGTATCAATGAGTTGACAGTGTACTGAGCAAAATACCACCCCCAGGTATCACTAGAACAGTATAGAAGTGTTGAAAATAATCCAGATCACAAGCAAAGAACAAGCCTCACAATGAATCCAAGGTAAAACACATCTATTCATTTCAGGTTATTCTACAACTACTACAGGGCTTGGTGATTTACATCAGCCTCATGGCGTCAAAACCATTCTCATCCTTAAAGATGATTATTTTTTCCAACCATGGTTCTGCCTTTGATTTCATTGTCCCAGATAACACTTTTGATGTTTGAGATGAGGTCTGAAATTACCTATGAACTAGTCCATTTGTATAACCACATAAAATTGTCATTATTATCAGTTTTCAGACTGACACAACTGTAATTTGTGAAACGTTACAATAGATCCATGGCGAAAACAATGTCACTGGTAAAATAACAGCATGTAACTGATTATATTTGAACAAATATAGCCTTTCTTGTGGGTCCAGTGTATTAACTTGGTTTTGTAGCACTTCCACATTTACATGTGTTTATTTATTTAACTTTATGGAGAATATACTTGGATCTCTGTACTAGCTTCTTTATTAAACAACCAGAAAGGGGGAAAAAACATCAAGGACAAAATTTACTACTTTGATGATGCAACTCACACTGACGGCAAACAAACAAAAAAATAAGCATCATCTTGAACATAAACGGTGCAGTTCAGTATTCCAAGAGGTCTGATCTGCTTCCGTTGTCTAGTGCACGGGAAGAGGTTTTGTTAATATAGTCAGAAACGGTAAAAGAAGTGGTTGTACAGTTTATACATATGTGGCAAATAAATAGATAAAGGAATTTAGATCTACACAGGGGTATGAATGGTATATACAGTATGATGTGGTATAAATAATGAATTTATGCAGCATTTATGATTGAAAAAAAATATATATACATATATTTTTTGGCGCTTTCTGGCTTGGTAGTATTCTGCCTGCCGTGTTGGACCACTGTGCTACAATACAAATGTAACGTTCTTTCTTTATATGTGTAACA